>CM062276.1:4251830-4831830 GCA_031216635.1 Dissostichus eleginoides
CATTTAGCAGATTTACAGACGAGACACTGGCACATTTTTCCAATTAAATGTCGTTAAAAACTCATGAGAATACGACTTTGCTTTTCAACTTGCATGCTTTACTCCAGAACAAACAGGGCTACTATGGAGAGTGTCTTAGCACCTGGAAACCCTTTAAAGAGCTTCTCTCTAAAGGGTTAAATCACTTCTATCTCCTCAATGGGATAAGTCCACTTTGTTTTAATGCCTCCATATATTCATTTGGACATTCATGAGCGTGTTGCGCCTGTTAGAAACAAAGCAACAATCATATAACAACATTTACAGGCTTTTTTTTCAATAAAGTCTTGTTAAAAACTCCTGAGAATATTCACATTTTAAACAGAAACGTTGCATTTTAACCAGTGTGTTTTACCGCCTGGAAGCCCTTTATAGAGCCTCCCTCTTGCATGGTCCATTGGTTTGTGTCTTGATGCCTCTGTATATTTACTTGGACATTCATGAGTGTTAAGGCCCCGACACACCGAGCCGATTTCGGCCGTCGATAGATGTCTGGCCGTCGATGAGCGTCCTGTCGCCCTACTCAGATTGGTGTTTCCCGCACCGTCGTGTCTTTTCGGCCGTGCCTACACCTTCCTCTCCCGATTCAACATGTCGAATCGGGGAGCTGTCGGCAAAAGAAATCACTCTGATTGGCTGTTCAGCTTAGCGAATCAGTGCATGAGAAGCGAAACGGAAGTGAAGAAGGCACACAGTACCGCACTAAACATGTTTTCGATTATAAGTCGTTATGTGAAACAGTCTGTGATGGACGAGAGTGAAAATGGAACGCACGCTATTTGTTGTTTGTGTATATCACGCAGTATGTCTTCCGGTTGCCTCTTTTGAATGACGAATACACACTACCGCCGCCTGCTGGTAAGGAGAGTTATTGCCACTCACGCAAGCGCAGTTCGTACGTGCTACTTGGCCGTCGGCTGGAGTCTTTGCGGTGTGTTCCAGTGCGACTGTTGGCCAAGACGCAGAGACGTGAGGCGACACAACAGTCGGGTCCGTCGGGACGTGTTCTTTGGTGTCTGTTTGGTGTGTCAGGGCCTGTACAGGCGAGTCAGTTGGACTATTTATCAATTAAGTCTAAAACTCCTGAGAATATTCAGATTTTAAACAGAAGGATTGCATTTTACCCTGCATCCTTTAGAGCAAACATGGGTTTTTCTCTGCACCTATAACCCTTTAGACGTCCTCCCTCATCCCTGAACCACAAATCTGTCCCTGTTTCTGTAAACCTTTAAATCTTTTCTATCCCCCTCGGAGGGATTGGTCCACTTTGTGCCGCTGCCTCTCTTCAGGAGATTTACATCGACCCGTCCTCATCTCCTTTCTCTCGGCACATGTCCTCACTATTGTCCGGGAGTTGTTTCATGCTCCTCTTTTACAACCTCAAACTTAATTTCCTGGAAGAGAGGCGGCTGCTCTCGGCGGGCCTGACCTGTCACGGCGGGAATCCAAAGTGAACCGAGGCTTAGCGCGGCTTTTGTTGCGCTAATTAGCATAGAAATGATTAAAGGGGATTAGCTGTTCGATCCATTGGGATGCAAATGTGTGCATGAGGACACACTTTCAGAGCATGTGTGATTCATGTTTACTTAGAAAGTGTGTGTGTGTGTGTGTGTGTGTGTGTGTGTGTGTGTGTGTGTGTGTGTGTGTGTGTGGTGTGGTGTGTGTGTGTGTGTGTGTGTGTGTGTGTGTGGTGTGTGTGTGTGTGTGTGGTGTGTGTGTGTGTGTGTGTGTGTGTGTGTGTGTGTGTGTGTGTGTGTGTTGTGTGGACATACATCTGAGTGTGGGGAATCATAGAAGCTAACCTTTTATGTTATTGTGTGTGTGGTTTTGTAAGTATATCTGTGTGTTTCTCAACATCGACAAACATCGCAAAACCGTTCTCAATACTCATAACAAATATATATCATGACCCTCTTGAACCCATTTTTTTTAATTGGAAAGGGTTCAAACAGGCTAAGTTTAAAGGATATGTGTGACACAAGACATGCGTTGTATCCCTAAATGATGCAATGCCATAACACACATTCAATATTAGTGTGAAACAGCTGATACAGCTTCGATAGGCTTATAGATATGATGTACCATATTGCAAGACGCTGTGAAAAAATAAATAAAAGCTGCAAAAATTAAATGTGTAGGGATCCTGATTTGTAGTAGAGTATATTTACATGGCTACACAGTGAGTTTTAGAGTTATAATTAAAGTGCAATTAATGTGTAAAAGACTTCTAACTAGAGCTAATTTGCCGAAAATATCCCTTGTTAGAAACAAATAAGAAATAATAAAACATACCATTTCTGTAAGGCTTTAACTGCTACTGTGTGTGTGTGTGTGTGTGTGTGTGTGTGTGTGTGTGTGTGTGTGTGTGTGTGTGTGTGTGTGTGTGTGTGTGTGTGTGTGTGTGTGTGTGGGTGTTGTGGTGTGGTGTGTGTGTGTGTGTGTGTGTGTGTGTGTGTGTGTGTGTGTGTGTGTGTGTGTGTGTGTGTGTGTGCGCGCACAGGGCCATGAACTGTATGTTTCCTTTTTTAATTAACCTGCTCGTTAGTGACGTCCAAATCACCCTGACGAGTTTACATTTCCTCTGCTAAAATCTCATTAGTGCTTCACCACTGAGGATGTCACTCTGCCAACATCACACACACACACACACACACACACACACACACACACACACACACACACACACACACACAGTACATCATTCAACAGGAGAACCGTGACATTTCCCCACTGTCTCCCTCGTCCCATATCTCATTTCCCCCCCTCCCTGATTGGATTAACGTGGGTTTCTCTCTATGGACGACAGCTTGGCTCTGTAACGGGCAGCTGCACTACATGTCGGTAAAATCTCTTTTCACAGAGAGAAGTCGCCCAAATCACTGGCTGCAGTAATCTGCGGTGGTGCACAAAAGAAGAGGAGGGTCTGAATTTGATTTACGTCGCCCGCTTTGTCCATGCCGATTGTTCCTCTGTCTGTTAAAATGGGGATGTTATAGAAAAAGGAGGGACTGTCTCTTTTTATTCTGTTCACTTGCAAATTCATAATGTGTGTGTAATACAGTTATGGATGTGCTTTGTTAAGAAGAGAATGGGGCTTTTAATGCCATTCAGAAGTCTCCATTTTTTATTCTGCCTGTATGAAAAAGACTAAAGGGCTGCCTTTGAATAGCGTATTTTTAATATACAATTTTAGTTACATACATAGTAGAGTGGTGCAGGAATGAGTCCTAAAACACGGAAATTATTCAGCATTTTTGCACTTCCTGTCCCCTCTGCAATGTTTTTCTGAATGTTTTTTCGGTTGTTAGCCTGGAATAAGGTCTGTGGTTAACACAAGCTGAAGAGATTTTAATTATACGACATCAAATATGTCAGTTAATACCTCAATGGTGGATTTAAAAACGGCGGTTGCTAACAAGTGTCTAAATGAGACGACTAAACGTCATCACGCCCAACATTAGCCGCCTTTAGCTTAGCGGTGGTGACGTGAAGTGATGTGACCGTGCCGTAGTTCCTTTATAGCCCAACATTAGCCACCTTTAGCTTAGCGGTGGTGACGTGAAGTCATGTGACCGTGCTGTAGTTCCTTTATAGCCCAACATTAGCCGCCTTTAGCTTAGCGGTGGTGACGTGAAGTCATGTGACCGTGCTGTAGTTCCTTTATAGCCCAACATTAGCCGCCTTTAGCTTAGCGGTGGTGACGTGAAGTCATGTGACCGTGCTGTAGTTCCTTTATAGCCCAACATTAGCCGCCTTTAGCTTAGCGGTGGTGACGTGAAGTCATGTGACCGTGCTGTAGTTCCTTTATAGCCCAACATTAGCCGCCTTTAGCTTAGCGGTGGTGACGTGAAGTCATGTGACCGTGCTGTAGTTCCTTTATAGCCCAACATTAGCCACCTTTAGCTTAGCGGTGGTGACCTGAAGTCATGTGACCGTGCTGTAGTTCCTTTATAGCCCAACATTAGCCGCCTTTAGCTTAGCGGCGGTGACGTGAAGTCATGTGACCGTGCTGTAGTTCCTTTATAGCCCAACATTAGCCTCCTTTAGCTTAGCGGTGGTGACGTGAAGTCATGTGACCGTGCTGTAGTTCCTTTATAGCCCAACATTAGCCGCCTTTAGCTTAACGGTGGTGACGTGAAGTCATGTGACCGTGCTGTAGTTCCTTTATAGCCCAACATTAGCCACCTTTAGCTTAGCGGTGGAGGCGCGTATTTCCTCTTTCCTTCATCCTCCCCCTTCCAATCCTCTCCTCTCGTTTCCTCTCCTCTTGTTTCCTCTCCTCTCGTTTCCTCTACTCTTGCTTCCTCTAATGATGTACCTTCCTCTCTCTCAGGTGTTTCTCCGGGAGTCTCTTGAGCACCGTCTGGAGAAGCAGAGAGAGATGGAGGTGCTGAGAGCCGCCATGATCATCCAGGCTCACGTCACAGGATACATCGCCAGGTCAATATTCAACTCAACATGAATTAAACATTATTAATACTATAGAGCCTTAAAAAACTAAATTCTAAGTTGTGAATGAACTGCTTTGATGTCCTGTTTCTCTCCCCCGACACACAGGAAGCAGTACAGGAAGCTGCTGCAGTGCATTGTGGTCATTCAGAAGAACTACCGGGCGTTTTACTGGAGGAGGAAGTTCCTGTTGCTTCGCTGGGCCGCGCTCACCTTCCAGAAACGAGTCCGAGGGCAAAGAGCCCGCCGGGCCTTCAGCCAGCTGCTGGAGGAGAGGAAGAGGAGGGAAAAGGAGGAAGAGGAGAGGAAGAGGAGGGAGGAGGAGGAAGAGCTCTGCAGGAGGAGGGAGGAGGAGATGGAGAGGTAGGAGACAAGAGGAGGGGGAGGAGTTGCTGTCATGCATCCTTTTTACTCAGTGTGGTGCACCAGTGATGATGCACGTTACCCGATTAATGGGCATCGCAAACACTTGTTTTTACTTAAAATTTAAGACAGCTTTTCAACTGTTAGGAAACGCTTTCTGTCTTTTTGAAAATTAAAGCATGGAAACATGTTACAGTAGAGACACGACATACAAATATGAACCACAAAAGCAGCATAATATATCTTCTTTAAGACATTTTCATTTCAATTTCTTCCCCACACAGAACACTACTGCCTACATTTCTCTTTACACCATACATTATTTTATTGTTTCTCCGCTATTGTTGTCTGTCTGTTTAAAAAGCCCACCTTCCTATATGGGGCGGCTGTGGCTCAGTGGATAGAGTGCTGGACTTTGAATCAGGGGATAGCAAGTTCAAGTCCCACTGCAGTCAGCATGTCGTTGTGTCCCTGAGACACTTCACCCCAAATTGCTCCTGTGGGGATTGTCCACAGTACTGAGTATGTAAGTCGCTTTGGATAAAAGCGTCTAACAAGTGTAATGTAATGTAATGTGTGTCCTAAATACTGTATGAAAAGTGACTCTGACAGAGGCTTAAAAGGTCAACACGTCAGCGAGAGCAGTGCTTGTACGGTGTGCACTTCCTAAAATCCCCAATTCCCAGAAATAATATCCAGGACGTGACCTCTGCTTCCTAAACGCTATCTGCAGCCCGAGGGAGGCGGACTCAAATTAGTGTAAAAAAATAACTCTGCAGCAAAGATGGAGACTAAATGAAACCAAGATGATTCAAGCTCCCAGCAGACACCCTGATTATCATTTACCACCATGCATTTATGTACACTTACTTTCATAGTATTACTACAAAGTAAAAAGTGGGTTTTATATGAATGATGTACACTTCCTGTCTGACCTTAACAATCTTTATTCTAGATGGGTTTTACAGGATTTAAGTGCAACGAGAGACGGGAAATGTAATTACTTTTTGTTTTCGGTAAATCTTATCTTCTGTTTCAGTCTGCTAATGTGTGTGTGTGTTTTTGTGTGTGTGTGTGTGTGCAGGGAGAGGCAGAGGATGGAGGCTGAGAGACTCGCCGCAGAGGTACGATGAAGCTGATTATTAACGAGTTAATTTGTGTGGAAAAAGGGAATTCGTTTTCCATTTTAGTCTGATGAAAAAAGATGCAAGGGACGAAAATTGCTGCAGTGAACTCAGACAAATGACACTTGGAAATGCTATAACTTTTGAATTTATGCATATATTATCTCGCTTTACTAGCACACTTTTATATTTGTAATGAGAAAGTAAGAGGGACTCTTATTCTGCTAGCTTTTGGAACCAGGAGCACAATAAAGGGGAAATGGAAAGCCACATTTCAAACTACTTCCACGAGAGAGTTTGTAGATATCATTCATGAACATTCTCATACACAATTCAAAAGGTTGCAAAAACATTATCTCAGTACTATAAAGTATAATTGAACTGTGCCTGTGGGTATGTATGTATTATTACGTACAATTATTTGTATTTTGTTGTTTGGCCTTATGATCGCTTAAATGTGAAGACCATTTTAGTTTTCACTTCATATAATATTGTAAATTCCATGAAATGATGAGCTGTTTTGTTTTAGTGTTATGTATGTTTGACAGTGAGGACCCCAGGAAGAATAGCCAATGCTCATGCTAGTGCTAATGGGGATACTTTTTTATTTGTTTATTTAGTATCTCACTTAGACTTTTATATTTATAATGAGAAAGTAAGTGGGACATTTTGGGTACCAGCAGCACAATAAATGGGAAATGGAAGGGGAGTTAACTACTAACCAGAGTTCACACATCCTTTACTCAAGTAGAAGTACAGATACTCGTGTTTTAAAAATACTCTGGTGAAAGTAGAAGTACTGACTAAACTTCTTTACTCAAGTAAAAGTAAAGAGGCTTTGAAATGTACTTCAGTAAAAAGTACCTATAACTACCAGCTGTTTTAAAGAGTACCTGACCTCCCTTTATATTAATAGAACAATAATGTCATTGTTAGCTAATGAATGTTTCCATGCTGAACAACGGCAACATGACAACGTTTTCATTGGTCCCTCTTCTTTAGAGAAGACCAGGAAATGATGGATACACGGATCGTGTTCAAATCAATAGGCACGCAATGACTCTAAATAATAATGATCACGCCACCAAACACACATTCAAACTAAAGGAACCAGCCTGTTTGGAACATGTAAGAAGTAGAAAGTACAGGTATTTGGGTTCAAAATGTAAGAAGTAGAAAGTACAGGTATTTGTGTTCAAAATGTAAGAAGTAGAAAGTACAGGTATTTGGGTTCAAAATGTAAGAAGTCAAAGTAAAAAGTCGTCAGAAAAAGTAGTGGAGTAAAGTACTGGTAACAGAAAAATGTAGTTAAGTACAGTAACAAAGTATTTGTACTGCACTACTTCCAACCTCTGCCACTAACCCTAACCCACTTCCACGAAAGAGTTTTTAAATGTGTTTATTTCTCCGTCTTCAGGCTGAGGAGATCAGACGACTTCAGGAGCTTCAGCTGGAGGAGAAGTTGGCCTCTTTGGCTCTTCTTCAGTCTGCAATAGCAGCTGAAACACCTCCTAGAACCGAGATGGAGTCAGGAGAAACTGGAGAGGATGCATCCAATCAGGAGGAGGCGATCCGTCCTCACGAGGCCAATCAGGTGGAGGAGATCCTGCGACTAGAGCGGGAAATCCAGTCCCTCCAGAGGCAGAAGGAGCGTCAGGAACTCTCTCTGACCGAAGCTTCGTTAAACCGCCTTCAGCTTCTCCGGGATCAGGAGCTCCGGCGCCTGGAGGACGAAGCGTGCAAGGCGGCGCAGCAGTTCCTCGACTCGCTGAACTTCGACGAGATCGACGAGTGCGTGAGGAACATCGAGAGCTCCTTGGGAGTGGAGGAAGAAGAGGAGAAGGAGGGTGGACGGAGGAGGAGAGGCGACGAGGAAGAGGTGGACGAAGGGTTTGGAGCGGACGATGACGCGTTCAAAGACTCGCCGAACCCGAGTGAACACGGCCATTCGGACGGACAGCGGACAAGCGGGATTCGAACGAGCGACGACTCGTCTGAAGAAGATCCGTACGCCAATGATGGAGTAACCCCACTCTTCCACCAACCCCTCTGCTTCACCCAGCACTACCTTTACTTCCAGTGCCTCCCAGTGCTTCATCCAGCGGAGATTCAGCCTTCTGCCACCCCAAAGGTCTGCTGCAACTCTTATTACTTTGAAATCCAGGCTGAAGACTTTTCATTTTGCAGCTGCTTTTAATTGAAATATTTATATCCAGAGATGGCAAAAGTACACACATCCTTTACTCAAGTAGAAGTACAGATACTCGTGTTTAAAAATACTCTGGTAAAAGTAGAAGTACCGACTAAACTTCTTTACTCAAGTAAAAGTAAAGAGGCTTTGAAATGTACTTAAGTAAAAAAGTACCCATAACTAGCTGCTGTTTTAAAGAGTACCTGACCTCCCTTTATATTAATAGAACAATAATGTCATTGTTAGCTAATGAATGTTTCCGTGCTGAACAACGGCAACATGACAACGTTTTCATTGGTCCCTCTTCTTTAGAGAAGACCAGGAAATGATGGATACACGGATCGTGTTCAAATCAATAGGCACGCAATGACTCTAAATAATAATGATCACGCCACCAAACACACATTCAAACTAAAGGAACCAGCCTGTTTGGAACATGGAAGAAGTAGAAAGTTCAGGTATTTGGGTTCAAAATGTAAGAAGTAGAAAGTACAGGTATTTGGGTTCAAAATGTAGTGGAGTAAAGTACTGATACCAGAAAAATGTACTTAAGTACAGAAACGAAGTATTTGTGCTCCACTACTTCCCACCTCTGCTCATATCTCACACTGCACTGTAACTTTTATTCATATACCTTTTGTTATTCATGTTGTCAATGCCATTTTATAATATGTTTCTTAATGCTCTTTCATTTTTGTAAAGCACTTTGAATTGCCTTGTGTTGAAAGGTGCTGTATCAATAAACTTGCCTTGCCTTTCCCAAAGCTTCGTCTGAGGCGCAGTCAGAAGATCTGGTGGAGCTCATTCCTCCGGACGAGGACTCGGACTACGACCAGGACGACTACGATGAAGGCGCCATTGTTTCCAGTGGCAGCGTGGCCTTCTCAAACCCTCGCAGTGAGCAGTGGTCACCGGACTACCGAGGGTCTGTCGGCACCTACAACAGCTCAGGGGCGTATCGATTCAGCTCGGACGGGGCTCAGTCCTCGGTGAGTTGATAAAAAAATTATATTTTGTTCAATTAAGTGTTCATCAAAGGTATCTCACTTATTACAGTCCTTAAAACAGTTAAAGCCAAACTGGTCATTGTTCTCAGCTAGGCTTCATTTAGATTTAATACTTTTCACTAAGTCGGACAAAATGGTAAATGGACTACTTTTATATAGCTCTTTTCCAGTCTTTTTCAGTCTTTTTACGACACCTCAAAGGGCTTTTATGTGTACAAGTCAGCATTTATCCATTCATACAGAGGCAAAGGCTACAAAACAAGGCAGTACACACATTTACATACCGTTTTCCATTGGGAGCAACTTGGAATTGAGCAATAACCTCGATAACCCCAAAGGTTATATAGCCTAACTGGTCATTGTTCTCAACTAGGCTTCATTTAAATTGAAAACGTTTCACAAAGTTGGACAAAATGGTAAATGGACTGCTGCTATATAGAACTTTTCCAGTCTTTGCGACCCCTCAAAGTCAGCATTAACCCATCCTACAGAGTCTAAGTTTACAAAACAAGGCGTTACACACATTTACATACCGTTTGCCATTGGGAGCAACTTGGAATTGAGAATCTTTTGACATGAACGGTTGCATCGTCATTGAGCTGATGCAGAATCCTGCCAAGGAAACGATTGGACCTTTTTAAAAGGTGTGCTCGTTATGTCTTAAATGTCTAATTTATGTTGTTTTTATTCCAGTTTGAGGACAGCGAAGATGACTTCGACAGGTTCGACACCGATGACGAGCTTTCGTATCGACGGGACTCCGTCTACAGCTGCGTCACGCTGCCGTACTTCCACAGCTTCCTCTTCATCAAAGGTACAGTATCTCCCTTATTACACTCCTTAAAACTACCTCAGACTCTTACAGTACAAGAGGAAAGACAATTTCCATTTTGATCAACTATGTGTTTTTAAGGGGTTCAATTATATGTTTTGATTATAATGATTGATCATTGAAGTGTTCTCAAAGCTGGTAAAGGTGCAGCTAGTTTGAATGACTTTGTATACTGCAGGGTAGCTTGTGGATTTACTCCAGGTGGAACTAAAGTCTGATTTAACACTTGATTATATTTCACATCATTCATCCACATCTGTAAAGTAACTAAAGGGATTAAATACATGTAGGGGAGGAAAAGTACACCATGTACCTCTGAACTGTAGTGGAGTTTTTTCTATGGCATACTATTCTATGACTTTCTATGAATTTTATGACGAAATTTGTTTTAAATCTTCTTCTGAATATAGTTGTTTGACATAGATATATCAAGCTGACCCCTGTACGTGCCACACTTATGGAAAGATAACCTATTAATGTTTTCTTGTGCTCTGCAGAGAGATCATATACTCAGACTTTTTATGACCTATTTATCACAAACTATATGACTATAATGACATGATATATATGACTTTTTAATGTTAAGTTTTAGGGATCTGAAGATGGCGAAATATCTTTAAATAATGTAATTTCTCCGTCTGCAGGCGGCCTGATCAACACGTGGAAGCGGCGCTGGTGTGTTTTGAAGGACGAGACGTTCCTCTGGTTCAGGGCGAAGCAGGAGGCTCTGAAGCAGGGATGGCTTCACAAGAAGGGCGGCGGCTCGTCCACGCTGTCCCGGAGGAACTGGAAGAAGCGCTGGTTCGTTCTGAGACAGAGCAAACTCATGTACTTCGAGAACGACGGAGAGGAGAAGATGAAGGGCGTGCTGGACATGCGCGACGCCAAGTAAGTTATTATTTTACTCACATTGTGTTATTTTATACTGTGTTTGTTCGCTGTACAGCACTTTGGTCAACTCAGGTGGTTTTAAATGTGCTGTATAAATAAATAAAGATTGAGATTGAAGTAAAGAGTAATATATACTGTAGCTAAGCAAAAAGAAAAAGCTATGACTCACATTTCGATTTTTTTATTAGATATTTTACCATGATTTTTTATAACTTGTATGACAAACTAAAATGTGACTTTTTTATGATTTATTTTGATACACCAGACTATGACTTTACATTACTTATTTATGACTTCATGACTTACTATGCATTGATTTTCTATGTCCTATTTTTGCCTAACTATACTGCGACTTTTTATCAGTTATCTATGAATTTGTACGACTTATTATACTGCAATTTTTTTAAGTTATGACCTATTATACTATGAGTTTTTAGTATTTTTGTTACATATTATACTTAGACCTTTTTAAGATGTTTAATGAGATACTTTACTTTGATTTCTGTATATATTTCTTTTACTATAACACCGAATTATTTTACCTTTTTATTGACTTTTTTTGACATTTTGACATACCATACTTTTACGTTTTGATGATTATTATGAAATATTATACTAGAAGTTATGACTTACAATACTAGGACTTTTCATGACCTATCTATGACTTTTATGAAAAACTATATGACTATAATGACATGATATATAATGACTTTTTGATTTTCTTTTATATGACATACTATACTATGACTATCTATGACTTTTCGACAAAATCAGTTTTAAATCTTCTTCTGAATATAGTTTTTGGACATATATATAGCAAGCTGACCCCTGTAGGTTACACACTGATGTAAAGATGACCTATTAATAATGTATTCCTGTGCTCTGCAGAGAGATCATCGACAACACGGGAAAGGAGAACGGGATCAACATCGTGATGCCAGAGAGGACCTTCCAGCTGATCGCAGAAACTCCAGAGGACGCCAGGTCAGTTTGTTTAGCTATCATGTGATGAACAAAACAAAACATGTAGTGGAACATAAAACTTATTTAATAATAACATTGCAATCAGAATCAGAATCCAGTTTATTGATGCTTTATTGAATTTTCACATACAAGAAATGTGCTTTGTATACATAACATAAATATGTATGTATGATAATGGTGATGGTGGTAGTGTGATGATGATGATGATGATGATGATGGTGATGGTGATGGTGATTATGATGTTTCCATGGTTACAGCCAGTGGTTCAGCGTGCTGAGTCAGGTGCACGGCTCCACAGAGCAGGAGATCAGAGAGATGCACGACGAGCAGGCCAACCCCCAGAACGCTGTGGTGAGTATTATGGGATGGAGAAAAGATTTAGTGAAAGTCATAGCATAGTAGGTCCAAAAAAGATGAAAGAAGTCAGAGTATAGTACGTCGAACACAGTCCCTGAACCCCTCTCTCTCAATTCAACTCAATAGCTTTAATAGCATGACCATAGTTACATACTATACTCTGTATAGTTGCAACATCTATACACAAATACATACAAATAAACAAACTGCTTTTTAAAAATGTTTTACAAGGAACACAGTCATTCAATTCATGAATTCACCATTCTCTCTCTCTCTCTCTCTCTCTCTCTCTCTCTCTCTCTCTCTCCTCTCTCTCTCTCTCTTCAGGGCACGCTGGACGTCGGGATGATCGACTCAGTGTGTGCGTCAGATAATCCAGAGAGGTGAGGAAACATTACCTGCTCTGCTACACACACTCTGTTACACACACTCTGTTACACACACACTCTGAGACACACACTCTGTCACACACACAAGTTAAAGTTCCCTTTAAAAGCATCAGGATAAAGTATATTGTGTTGTTCTCAATTGAGCCACTAGGCAGTGCTGCTGTATATTACAAAAATAATAATAAATAATCTTTTTTTTAAAAGAATTGACGTTTCTCATTATTTTGAGTTAATAAGTCATTGATTAATTACAGGATAATTTTTTTAGGACATTTGCAGGAATGCACGTATGTACTTGAGCTTTATTCCACTAATGTAAACCAGATAATGGGATCATACAGTTTGTGATTGGTCCTTTATCATGTAAGTGAGCACTGATTGCCCTTTTTCTTCTTCTTCTTCTCGTGATCATTAACGTTTTGTCTGACTCGTCTCAGGCCGAACTCCTTCGTGATGATCACAGCGAACCGCGTGCTGCACTGTAACGCCGACACGCCGGAGGAGATGCACCACTGGATCACTCTGCTGCAGAGATCCAAGGGAGACACCAGGGTGGACGGCCAGGAGTTCATCATCAGAGGTAAAGCTCCTCCTACTTCTCATGACCATCTCTAAAACTCCTCCTACTTCTCATGACCATCTCTAAAACTCCTCCTACTTCTCACGACCGTCACTGAAACTCCTCCTACTTCTCATGACCGTCACTGAAACTCCTCCTACTTCTCATGACCATCTCTAAAACTCCTCCTACTTCTCATGACCGTCTCTAAAACTCCTCCTACTTCTCATGACCGTCACTGAAACTCCTCCTACTTCTCATGACCATCTCTAAAACTCCTCCTACTTCTCATGACCATCTCTAAAACTCCTCCTACTTCTCATGACCGTCACTGAAACTCCTCCTGCTTCTCATGACCATCTCTAAAACTCCTCTTACTTCTCATGACCATCTCTAAAACTCCTCCTACTTCTCATGACCATCTCTGAAACTCCTCCTACTTCTCATGACCATCTCTGAAACTCCTCCTACTTCTCATGAACATCTCTAAAACTCCTCCTACTTCTCATGACCATCTCTAAAACTCCAAAAATAACACCAGATTTACAGAAGCAGATAAATAATACATAGATATCAACATGTTAGATGAAACACCTCTACGCTTCTTGTGCAAGTTGAGGATTTCTTTGTACATTCTTAAGCTTTTTTTTTATATATTGAAAAGGCTAAACAAACTTTTTTTTGATTTGACAGAAAATGTCTGTAAAAAAATCATTAAAAAGGAAATAAATGTGCAATAAATCCCACGCAATTTTTGGGGTTTTAGCACAACAACCTGCATATTCAACATTTAGTATAATCAATTTACAGATTAACCTGCAATAACACGCTTTCTTACTGGAAGTGTAATTGCTACTGCCGTAATAATAATAATAATAATAAGACATTTTATTTATAAAGGCACCTTTCAAGGCTCTCAAGGTCGCCGTACAAGGTACACAAAACAGAAAACAAAAGTACAAAAAAAGACAATATACTCTATCAATAAAAACATGTACATCACACGTACAGAGGACGTGTGATGTGTTCAGAGTGGATATATAGTCTGAAGCCAGTGTGAAAAGATATGTTTTGAGACGTGTTTAGAAAATGGAGAGCCAAGTAGCATCACAAGCATCTGACTCCTTGATTCTCTGCAGGCTGGCTGCACAAAGAGATGAGGAACAGCAGCAGAGCGTCTCTGAAGCTGAAGAAGCGCTGGTTCCTGCTCACACACAACTCCCTGGACTACTACAAGAGCTCGGAGCGCAACGCCCTGAAGCTGGGAACGCTGGTTCTGAACAGCCTGTGCTCCGTGGTGCTGCCCGACGACAAGCTCTTCAAAGAAACCGGTAAGAAACGACAATGACACGACTTGAATCTGACTTTTGCATCTGAATTGTCGTTACTCTAATCAAAGGCGTTACTCTAAGTCAGGGGTGTCAAACTCAATTTCACCGCAGGCCACATCAGCATTAAGGTTGCACTCAAAGGGCCAGTTGTAACTATATAAATATACATATTACAATATATAATATATATAAAATAATGTATTATATTACATTATTGCCTCTGAATTGGACTATTATCAGATAGGGTAATAACTTCATAATTAACTACGTCTGAAAGCAGAAGTCTAGGGCAAATCATTGCAAGTCTCTTCAGTGTGCATGTCACAAAACGAGATGCATTGTGGGACATGTAGTTTATGGGCAACGTGCTTCTGTAAAGTGGCATCTTACTGTGTAATAAATGTATTATATTCTTTGCAAGCTCTTGCGGGGACCACATAAAATAAAGTCAGCGCTTCAATCCCTTTTTAACCTTCCTTCAAACATCAGAAATGTCAGAAATTATTCTAACTTTTGGATGTTTTTATTAACTTCACTCATTCTTTGTCTGTTCCTGGTGTTTTCCTCCTCTCAGGCTACTGGAAAAATGTCCCAAATTGGGATCAATAAAGTCCATCTTATCTTATCTTATCTTATTTTACCTTATCTAATCTAATCAAAAGTGTTAATCTAAGTGCTTCAATCCCCTTTTAACCTTCCTTCAAACATTCAAATTCTTCGATGTTTTTATTAGCTCCACTCATTCCTTGTCTGTTCCTGGTGTGCTTCCTCCTCTCAGGGTACTGGAAACATTTCCCAAATTGGGATAAATAAAGTACTTCTTATTTTATCTAATCTAATCTAATCAAAGGTGTTGATCTAAGTGCTTCAATCCCCTTTTAACCTTCCTTCAAACATCAGAAATGTCAGAAAAGATTCTAATTCTTCCATGTTTTTATTAACTCCACTCCTTCTTTGTCTGTTCCTGGTGTCCTTCCTCCTCTCAGGCTACTGGAGTGTGATCGTGTACGGCCGTAAACACTCGTACCGTCTGTACTCCAAGCTTCTGAACGAGGCCACGCGTTGGGCCAACTCCATCCAGAACGTCATCGACACCAAAGCCCCGATCGACACGCCCACGCAGCAGCTCATCCTGGACATCAAGGTGGGAACTGTTAGCATTAACAAGCTATATTAGGGAGCTACAGATTCATTATTGCAGAGAAGGATCATTGATTATCTATAACTTTTTAGACAGCGTTAGACCACTCAAAGCTTTGTTTCTTTACCTTGCTACTATATTTCAACTCACTCGTTTTTTAAGTATAATTTCTTGGTTTTTTTAACAACGCTGGTTAGGACTTAGAGAAAACGTATGCTACATGTAAACTATACACAAAAAGATTATAGAATTAGACTATATTCACATCCCACTAACTCAAACACACCTGCTGCATGCTTCATATCCGGTTCAAAGTCCTCGTTCCAACTGCATCCTCTTTAGTAAAGCTTCAGAAACTCATCATGTCCTCACTGCTCTCCTCTCTGCAGGAGAACTGTCTGAACTCAGAGGTGGTGGAGCAGATCTACAAGAGGAACCCCATCCTGCGCTTCAGCCTCCACCCTCTGCACACGCCCCTGCTGCCGCTGCCCTACGGAGACATTCACCACTCAGGTGAGACCCAGAAATAATTAAAAAACAGGGACAGTCGACTGAGATATATCTGCAAATATACGTTATAGTGTGAAGCTGCTGTTCAATCAGGGTGGAAACTCAGGATGTGAGGTTTCTTTTCTTTCCTATTTGAAACTAGGAATTAAAACATTGTAGTTTATTATTGTTTTATGATATTTTAATAGTGTAGCTATGGCAATGAAAACCTTAGGTCACAGGCTCCTCCAACAGTGCAACATGAATATATATAGGACATAAAACAAATAAAACAGATAGTGCGAGAGAATGTTTATATGAGTTAGCATCCAGCAGTTTGTAATTATTGGTGGCTTTATTGTACATTTCTAACACATAACTTTGGGGTACTGAACATTTAGGGGTTCACAGTGCTGGCAACTTGACTTTATATGGAGCTAAATGACCCCTAACGTCCCCTCTCTCCCCCCTCCAGAGGTGGGAAGTAGTGGAGTACAAATACTTTGTTACTGTACTTCAGTACATGTTTCTGGTATCAGTACTTTACTCCACTACTTGTTTTTCTGACGACTTTTTACTTTCTACTTCTTACATTTCTAACACAAATACCTGTACTTTCTACTTCTTACATTTTGAACACAAATACCTGTACTTTCTACTTCTTACATGTTGAACCCAAATACCTGAACTTTCTACTTCTTCCATGTTCCAAACAGGCTGGTTCCTTTAGTCTGAATGTGTGTTTGGTTGCGTGATCATTATTATTTAGAGTCATTGCGTGCCTATTGATTTGAACACGATCCGTGTATCCATCATTTCCTGGTCTTCTCTAAAGAAGAGGGACCAATGAAAACGTTGTCATGTTGCCGTTGTTCAGCATGGAAACATTCATTAGCTAACAATGACATTATTGTTCTATTAATATAAAGTGAGGTCAGGTACTCTTTAAAACAGCTGCTAGTTATGGGTACTTTTTACTGAAGTACATTTCAAAGCCCTCTTTACTTTTACTTGAGTAAAGAAGTTTAGTCAGTACTTCTACTTGTACCAGAGTATTTTTAAACACGAGTATCTGTACTTCTACTTGAGTAAAGGATGTGTGTACTTTTGCCACCTCCCCCCCCTCAGCTCTGAGGAGCTACACCACCCTGCAGGAGGAGGCTCTGAAGGTGTTCAGCTCCCTGCAGCACCTGGAGGGCGTGTCTGACCCGGTGCCGCTGATCCAGGGTCTGCTGCAGACGGGCCAGGATCTGAAGCCTCTGAGGGACGAGCTGTACTGCCAGCTGATGAAACAGACCACCCGCCCCCCCGAGCCCGGCAGCCCCGGGAACATCTGCAGCTGGAAGATCCTCGCCTGCATGTCCTGCACCTTCCTGCCCTCCAGGAGCGTCCTGAGATACCTCAAGTTCCACCTCAAGAGGTAACGGCATGCAGGGAGACAGATTGTGTGGACAGAGAATGCTTTAGGGCAATTTCGTAGCAACTTCAAATCAGCTGCTGTCTAGAGAAAATGATGAGGCAAATATGCAAAGAAACACAATATCTTTTAAGATATTTTCTTTTAATGCTTGCAAGCATGACGACTCCTCCTGAGTGCTCTGAGTGAGACAGACTCTCTTATAGGGAAATATCAAAGATCATTCACATGACAACACAACAACATTTGGGCCCAGGTGGATCACAATAAGCAAAACTCGCGTGTCGCTGCTACCCCCCGTAGAGCAAATGTCTTCCTTTCCTGTAGTGTCATAAAACCTACATCTTATCCTCGTGAACACAGACCAAATGTTATTCTAAGATAAAGGATTTAAAACACTTGAAAGGATACTACTTAGTAAAAAAGTTACATTTCATTAGGATTACACTGTATTAAGCTTTAATACCATAATTGCCATAACAGCTATTAATCTTGTTTTTGTGTAAATGAATAATACTTTTTTTCGTAATGTTGGTGTAGTCTCTCACGATCTAAATCTCCCTCCCTGCAGGTCTCGAGAGCTCCTCCCCGGATCGGAGATGGATCGTTACGCCGCCTTCGCCCTGGACTCCCTGAGGAAGACTCGCGGTCGGGAGAACGTCCCGTCGCAGGAGGAGATCCGAGCCATCGTGGCCCGGCAGGACATGAGCACCACGGTCCACTGCCATGGAGGAGGATCCTGCAAGATCACCATCAACTCACACACCACCGCTGGAGAGGTATGTTCAAACATGAATAATTTTAGAGAACTCGCAGAATAATATAAAATAATCTCTGTTTCAAACAAACGTTTATGATACTGAAAGGTTTTGTTCAGCAGGATAATCTCCACATATTAACAGCACTTTATGATTTCTGAAGTAAAAAGCTAACATTAGGCTATAAAGGAACTACAGCACGGTCACATGACTTCACGTCTCCACCGCTAAGCTAAAGGTGGCTAATGTTGGGCTATAAAGGAACTACAGCACGGTCACATGACTTCACGTCACCACCGCTAAGCTAAAGGAGGCTAATGTTGGGCTATAAAGGAACTACAGCACGGTCACATGACTTCACGTCACCACCGCTAAGCTAAAGGGGCTAATGTTGGGCTATAAAGGAACTACAGCACGGTCACATGACTTCACGTCACCACCGCTAAGCTAAAGGAGGCTAATATTGGGCTATAAAGGAACTACAGCACGGTCACATGACTTCACGTCACCATCGCTAAGCTAAAGGTGGCTAATGTTGGGCTATAAAGGAACGACAGACAACAATATATCACATGACCAGCTATCAATCCCATTTAAAGAATAAAAGATTGATTTTTTTGTCATATCTTGAAGTATGAGAAGGACATCCATGACACTTTACAATTCATACATAAGTTTACTTACCCCATTTTTTCTAAATGGTAGATGTGTCATTTTTCTGCACAAATCTAAACATATCAAGTCCTCAAGCTATTTAAATAGTATGATTCCAGTGTGAGTGTCTAATAAATCGTGTTTGTGTTGACCTGTGTGTCAGGTGGTGGAGAAGCTGATCCGAGGCCTGGCGATGGAGGACAGCAGGAACATGTTCGCTCTGTTCGAACACAACGACTCCACGGAGAAAGCCATCGAGAGCCGCATGGTGGTGGCCGACGTGCTCGCCAAGTTTGAAAAGTAAGCTTCTTTGTACATTTGTCCCAGTAAACAAGTTCTTCTTTTGTGTTATACATCTGTGATTGTGAGTGTCCTACAGTATTGCAATACTTCATGGTACAAGTGTTTATCCACCGCTTTAGGGTGAGAGCTGCTCCACCTCAAAATCTGAATCAGACTACCCTAATAAACATATCAACATCGTCTCTGACCTCGACCATGTCCTGAATATAAATTGAGGAAAAGGGTCCAAGCAGTACTTTGTGAATGAGTTGATCTTTTGTCTTCTGGTCTTTATGAACTCTCTCTCTCTCTTTCTCTTGTCTCCAGACTTTCAGCGAGTCCGGACGAGAACAACACCGGCTGGAAGTTTTACTTCAAGCTTTACTGCTTCCTGGACACGGAGAATGTTCCCAAAGACAGCGTGGAGTTCGCCTTCATGTTTGAACAGGTAACAAGCAATTTAAAACAAAACAAGAACCTGTTGCTATTGTTCGGAGCCATCAGACTGAAGCTCGATATCTAATCCGTAGCCAGTAGGAATACCTTTTGAATAATGGAGAACACTTTAAACCCCCAAAAGTTGGTTTTCAGCAGGAGTATGAAATTATTTTGGACAGAAGTGGGTCTATATTGTCAAGTATTTCAAAAATATATTTATTTTGATCTGATCATTTTAGATTTTTATCATTATTTGTCTGTCTTTAGAATATTTGTTGTATTGCTTTGATTCTAGTGAAGCAACTTATTTAAATACAAACATGGATGCAGTTTTTTTATGCATTTTATCTTATTTTGTTCAACATAAAATAGGAATTTTACTTATGAACATTGCTCAAAGAAAGGCGTTGAAAAGTGTAAAAATAAGTATGGATATTGTTACTAAACGTAGGTATAGTACTGCAGCGAGTATTTCTCTTGTGATTAGAAAAAATTATCTCTCAGTTTTTTATAATAATACATTTATTTAGTATACGAAAATGAAGTGCTTAAGCAAAAAAAGAACAAAAGTTCAAATGAAGACCACAGAAACATGAATACAATAACAACATGAGGCAGAAATTAAGGTTAACATAAAAACAAAACACAGAGTCCCGAAAGGATCAAACATAAGAACATAACACATAAATGAGAGTGGCTTTATTTCATGTATTGCAGTTTCAAAATGTTTTTACTTGACAGTTGTTCTGAAATCTCCATCTCCCATTTTTCTTGTCTCCAGGCTCATGAGGCTGTGATCCGGGGTCGGTATCCGGGCCCCGAGGAGACCCTTCAGTTCCTGGCGGCCCTCAGGCTTCAGTACCTCCAGGGGGATCACAACCCCCAGGTCAAAATCCCCGAAATGTCCCTGGTGTTCCCCATGTCTCGGTTGCGGGCCCGTGTGCAAAACTCGGCCAAAACCTTCGCTCCGGGCTCCGTCAGCAGCGGCGGCTCTTTATCCGAACGCTCGGGAACGTCGGAGAGGAAACGCTCGAGCTTCCTGGAGGGAACGCTGAGGAGGAGCTTCCGGAGCGGATCGCTGAGTCGGCAGAAACTGGAGGAGGAGAACAGCCTGGAGGCGTGGATGAGGGAGGAGGCGGCGGCCGTGAAGACCTGCGTGATGGACAAGTGGAGGAAGCTGCAGGGCATGAACCAGGAACAGGCCATGGTCAAATACATGGCGGTGGCCAAGGAGTGGCAGGGATACGGATCCACGCTGTTCAACGTGGAGGTGAGTCTACCAGCGTCTTTTTTTTGGATCCCTTGTTGAAATATAGTTCTTAGTGTAATATTAATATGTTTACTCTTTGTAGTGCCGTGACGGGTCGTTCCCCTCGGAGCTGTGGCTGGGCGTGAGTCGGGAGGCGATCTCTGTGTATAAGAGAGGAGAGCCGTGGCCTCTGGAGGTTTTCCCCTACGAGCAGATCCTTTCTTTCGGAGCTCCGCTGGCCAGCGCCTACAAGATCACTGTGGAGGGCCGGAGCTGGTGTTCGACACACAAATGGTTCGTAACAACATGTCGAGATATATTATAGACATGTTTTGAAGGATAGAATTGGCTTTGTGAAATCCCTTGTCAAAGCTCAAATGAACGGAAAATTTGTTCACCAACTTTCCTTGCCGAAGGAATCTACTGATAGTGAAATTTCAAAATAATAAGATTATTTTTCTTGATGTCGAAATATATAATGAATAGTTTTTAAGATTGTTAAATAACATTAGCAGAGTCCAATCCCTTTACAATTAGCCAACAGCTCATATTTACATGTCATAGCTCAATTGAAAAGAAAAATGATTGCACCAACTTGCCATGGCAAATAATAATCTTGCATTATTTTCTATGGTTTTATCTTATGTATATTTATGTTGCATTGTTGGAGGAGCCTGCCCACTCTGTAGCTACTGTGCATATGACAAGAAAGCCTTTGAATCTTTTAATGCATGCAGGTGAATCAAACAGAAACACCAACCTTAAATCCTCTCTCTCTCCTCTGCAGGTCATGGACATCGCCAAGCTGATGAAGGCCTACATCAGCATGATCGTGAAGAAGCGCTACAGCAACTGTCAGTCGGTCAGCAGCCACGGCAGCCAGTGCAGCGCCTGGTGAACTCCGACCACCATCTTTGAAATCTCAAGACTGACTCTGAATGCTGGAGACAAACCACAATGCTCTTAACGATAATTAGCTAAAGTTATGATTTTGTCTGGTTTCATTCCAAAACGTACACATCCACACCTGAGAGATCAGAGCCTTAAACAGAGTTAGCAACCATTTCAAGCTGGTTTTCTTTAGTTGCTAACTTTTTTTAAACCTTCGTAATGCTGACAAACAAGTTAAGTTGAGTCGTGTAACCAGGAATGAGTCCTAAAACGAGGGAATGAATCAGCATTTTACCACTTCCTGTGCCCTCACTTGGAAGTCAATGGTTTTCTGAATGTGTTTTTGGTTGTTAGCCTGAAATAGGGTCTGTGGTTAACACGAGCTGGAGAGATTTTTGATCTACGACATAAAACACATCACTAGTTGATTTTGAAATGGCGGTTGCTAACAAGTGTCTAAATGAGACGACTAAACGTCATCACGCCCAACATTAGCCGCCTTTAGCTTAGCGGGGGTGAAGTGAAGTCATGTGACCGTGCTGTAGTTCCTTTATAGCCCAACATTAGACTTGAACGTTATTATTGGTGGTAAATATTGACAATCTGACAACAATATCCTTATTTCTAAGAATTATTTTTGATTCCTGAAGCTACGAAGGACTCAAACACGTTAACACTAAGGCTCGTATCTAAAGTTCTGGGTCTAAGACAACGCAACATTGGGTTCAACAGCGATACCAAAAAATAAGGATACCTAAAAAGTACATGACGGGAATAACCTATCAAAACTTTTCCTGGGATTCTGCCGTAGCTGAATAAGATAGTAAAACAAATTCAACGTTTGTCAGACCAAAGAAAACGATCTGAGGGTTTCACACAACCGTATCATCCTCTCATGATTTACTCTAGATGTGTGGATGTGTCTTGTTTTGGAAAAAAGGACGCTCATTTCTGCTGATGCTAATGTGCTGCGGCACTGCAAGGACTGTTGTTGCAGGATGGTGCTTTGTGTTACTGTGTGTGTGTGTGAGTGTGTGTGAATGTGACTTTTAAAAGAGGTGCGTCTACATGTCTGAATGTAATTAAAAGAAAGCAGTTAAGATGGAGAAAAGAGAACATAGTTAAAGCCTTTTCCTCTGCTTTGATAAACTCTGGGACCGGACCTTCTTAAAAAAAGAACTGTAAATAATATGCGACTGTACTCATCTGAAGCATTTCTACTTTGTGATTGATTGTGTTGATTTGTTGATGATTTTTTTTGAAGGTCACCCACAAGTGCCTGTTCAAACTGAAGCAGGACGAACTGAAATCAAACCGATGCCACTCTTGTTCCTGTGTAACCAGAATCTGGAAGGTTCCCTTTAACTACAAATGTACTTCTACACTGCAGAATGTGTCCGTCTGTGCAGGTCGTTCAACGTCAACTCTGAGTTATTTTCACATCTGTTCATTTCTTACGTGTAAGCCCAGTCTTATCGTCTGTCTCCCAGTCCAGAAAACAGCACTCAAATTAAAGTGATGAAGGGAAAAGGTTAGGGCCACATGGGGAAACATATTGAAGCTCCTGCCATATGGGGAACAATCATATTAATGAGAATACATTCAGAATTTAGAATTTCTAGGGGGAAAAAAGGGTTCAAATTGAAATCTCAAGACCTAGGAATTCTGAATTCAAACTAGAATTCTCAGATAAATTATTATTTAGATCTCAAAATTCTAAATGTATTCAAAGAATTGCGAAGGGAGAAAATAATTCAGATTTTTATCTCGCAATTCGACCTTTTTTTAAGAATTTCGGATTTCGATGCTAAAAAAAGAGTAGGATTTTTTGACAAATAATTGCAAAGGGAGAAACAAAGTCAGATATTGATCTCGGAAATTCAGATTTCAGAATTCAGAGTATGAAAAGGATTCGTGATTTTAATTTCTGACATTAGATTTGAGATTTGAAATAACAATTGTGTTCATTTTAATCTCAAAACTCAGATGACTTTATTTTCCCGATGCATCAAATTTATCTTTTTGCATGAATTCAAAGCTCAAAAACATTTTCCACATGTTGCCCTTATCCCTATCCATCACTTCCAAAGATCAATATTTAGGGCTTGTTCTTTCTGTTCTTTGTAAAGTTCTGTTCTTACTGCATTGACTCCTTTCTATCGAACATAATTGAATGCAAAAATCCACAAAATATGACCAAAAGTCAGAAATTGTCATTTTCATCGAACCCCCTGATGTAGCACAATTTAAAGGCCTTAAAACAATACGCAATGCCCCTTCAAGTGACTCAGACTGCAATTATTGAACAATAAGTAGTAATCATTTCTGAATTATCGATGTAATTAATCAGATTTTAGTTTAAAGACCTGCTCAGTGGGATTGTTTGCAGCGTGACATTCCTACAACATTTCACTGGAGCTCCGCGGGCGGCAGATCCATCCAAAGACGCGTGTGCAGGTTTCTTCCACAGTGCCTTGTTGTATATTCTGTACACTTCATTTGTTTTCCAATGCGTGGTTTCTCTTCTTTTTTTTTTGCTATATTGTGCAATGTTATATAAATATTATATAATCACGTGGCTGTACATTTTATACTGTAAGTCTTTGCCTTGTTTTTTTCTGCTGATGATCACTCCGTGGTGATTTTCTTAAGATAAAAATCTTGTTGTAGTTTTCTCTACGCAACCATGCAACTGATCTTTGACACATTACTGGTATTTCATTTTTCTATCTGTATTAGCTGTATTATGTATTGAAAGGATGATTCTAACAATAAATGATTACATATTTGGTCTGAAGTGGTATTACATTATTTCGTTTATTTGATATACTTTGACAGTCTCAATCGGTAGTTTTGGAATACTGGGTAATTCATTGGTTAGAGTTCATTTTAGTGCCAGAGGTGTGACACTTGACTGATGATGTCATCACATTCTGCATGATGTCATGTGATCACCAGAGAGGAAATTGGCTCTTTGACATCACTGATGCAGAGTGCGATGACATCATTGTCGATGTCATGCAGAATGCGGTGACATCATCCGTGACATCATCCGTGACATCACGGAGCCTCTCCTGAAAGTTTGCAAATAGACCCCCCGTTCCTCCACAGAGTTTACGTTTTTTGACGATGCCAAGCAAACGCAGACAAGCCGCTCGCCCTGTGCGCAGACGCAGGAGACCTCAGAAGAGGTCCCTCGCTGCTCGCAGACGCAAGAGAGTGGTCCGACGCAGACGCTAAGCAACGACAGGAAACATGTAGCACAAGCTTTTAAAAAGGTTTGTGCCTTTTTAAAAGCTTGTGCACAGAATGAACAAAGGACTGATGGCAACCCTATATTCTGATCAGAATATATATATGTGTGTGTGTGTGTGTGTGTGTGTGTGTGTGTGTGTGTGTGTGTGTGTGTGTGTGTGTGTGTGTGTGTGTGTGTGTGTGTGTGTGTGTGTGTGTGTGTGTGTGTGGTGTGTGTGTGTGTGTGTGTGTGTGTGTGTGTGTGTGTGTGTGTGTGTGTGTGTGTGTGTTACGTTACAAGATTGGAGCACTTCTGCTGCATTCATGTGGCGTCCCGTACTTCCGTCCTGAAAAAGAAAAGACAAAAAATAAATATTATAACTTATGAAATGTGTATGGTCTCCTTGCATACTTTCGGGAGAGGCTCTGTGATGTCACAGATGATGTCATCACATTCCGCAAGATGTCATAGCTGATGATTTCTTCACATTCCTCATCTGTGATGTCATAGAGCCTTTCTTCACTGGTGATCACATGACGTCATGCAGAATGTGATGACATCATCGGTGACATCACGGAGCCTCTCCTGAAAGTTTGCAAATAGACCCCCCGTTCTCCACAGAGTTTACGTTTTTTGACGATGCCAAGCAAACGCAGACAAGCCGCTCGCCCTGTGCGCAGACGCAGGAGACCTCAGAAGAAGTCCCTCGCTGCTCGCAGACGCAAGAGAGTGGTCCGACGCAGACGCTAAGCAACGACAGGAAACATGTAGTACAAGCTTTTAAAAAGGTTTGTGCCTTTTTAAAAGCTTGATGAATCCTGTGATGGAAAGGTAAAAAAAGATAAAACAGGCAAAGCACTATAACACCTCTATCAGCTGACGCCAACAGGCAGGAACAGGGAGACAAAACACTGAGAGCACAGTCTCACACTGGGTCAAAGTTATTGGCCCAGGAAAATATGTCAACAATGATGTCATCACATTGTCATGTGATCACTAGTGAGGAAAGGCTCTTTGACGCCACCGATGCAGAATGTGATGACATCATCAGTTATGTCATAGAGCATCACCTGAATGTTTTAAAGTTTGCAAAGATGCAAAAACGCAACGCAACGTGATGTCATCGGTGACGTCATCACATTCGGAGTAACGTCACACTCGAAATCGGACCACTCTCTTGCGTCTGCGAGCACGAGGGACCTCTTGGGTCTCCTGCGTCTGCGCACAGGGCGAGCGGCTTGTCTGCGTTTGATTGGCATCGTCAAAAAACGTTCACTGTGGAGGAACGGGGGGGTCTATTTGCAAACTTTCAGGAGAGGCTCTGTGATGTCACCGATGATGTCATCGCAATCCAGTGAGGAAAGGCTCTTTGACGTCTCAGAGGTCCCTCGCTGCTCGCAGACGCAAGAGAGTGGTCCGACGCAGACGCTAAGCAACGACATTCCTGTCGTTGCTTAGGGCATGTAGCACAATCTTTTCAAAAGGCACAACCTTTGAAAAGCTTGTGCGACATTTTTAATGGTCTTTATGATTTTTAAGACATCCCATTCAGCTATAAAGACATATTGACGAATCTCATGACGTCGTTGGGGACATCATAGGTTCAACGTATAGTTTATCATGGTATGATGTCATTCCTGACTTTTTTGACTATTTGTCCTCCTTAGGTTTAACTACAATAAACATATATCACAAGCTTTTAAAAAGGGACAAACCTTTTTAAAAGCTTGTACTACATGTTTCCTGTCGTTGCTTAGCGTCTGCGTCGGACCACTCTCTTGCGTCTGCGAGCAGCGAGGGACCTCTTCTGAGGTCTCCTGCGTCTGCGCACAGGGCGAGCGGCTTGTCTGCGTTTGCTTGGCATCGTCAAAAAACGTAAAGTCTGTGGAGGAACGGGGGGTCTATTTGCAAACTTTCAGGAGAGGCTCCGTGATGTCACCGATGATGTCATCGCACTCTGCATGACGTCATGTGATCACCGATGAGGAATGTGAAGAAAGCTATGACATCTTGCGGGGTGCGATGACATCATCCGTGACATCACGGAGCCTCTCCTGAAAGTTTGCAAATAGACCCCCCGTTCCTCCACAGAGTTTACGTTTTTTGACGATGCCAAGCAAACGCAGACAAGCTGCTCGCCCTGTGCGCAGACGCAGGAGACCTCAGAAGAGGTCCCTCGCTGCTCGCAGACGCAAGAGAGTGGTCCGACGCAGACGCTAAGCAACGACAGGAAACATGTAGTACAAGCTTTTAAAAAGGTTTGTGCCTTTTTAAAAGCTTGTACACAGAATGAACAAAGGACGATGGCAACCTATATTCTGATCAGAATATATATATGTGTGTGTGTGTGTGTGTGTGTGTGTGTGTGTGTGTGTGTGTGTGTGTGTGTGTGTGTGTGTGTGTGTGTGTGTGTGTGGTACGTTACGTTACAAGATTGGAGCACTTCTGCTGCATTCATGTGGCGTCCCGTACTTCCTTCCTGAAAAAGAAAAGACAAAAAATAAATATTATAACTTATGAAATGTGTATGGACTCCTTGCATACTTTCGGGAGAGGCTCTGTGATGTCACAGATGATGTCATCACATTCCGCAAGATGTCATAGCTGATGATTTCTTCACATTCCTCATCGGTGATGTCATAGAGCCTTTCTTCACTGGTGATCACATGACGTCATGCAGAATGTGATGACATCATCGGTGACATCACAGAGCCTCTCCTGAAAGTTTGCTAATAGACCCCCCGTTCCTCCACAGAGTTTACGTTTTTTGACGATGCCAAGCAAACGCAGACAAGCCGCTCGCCCTGTGCGCAGACGCAGGAGACCTCAGAAGAGGTCCCTCGCTGCTCGCAGACGCAAGAGAGTGGTCCGACGCAGACGCTAAGCAACGACAGGAAACATGTAGTACAAGCTTTTAAAAAGGTTTGTGCCTTTTTAAAAGCTTGTACACAGAATGAACAAAGGACCGATGGCAACCCTATATTCTGATCAGAATATATATATGTGTGTGTGTGTGTGTGTGTGTGTGTGTGTGTGTGTGTGTTTGTGTTGTGTGTGTGTGTGTGTGTGTGTGTGTGTGTGTGTGTGTGTGTTGTGTGTGTGTGTGTGTGTGTGTGTGTGTGTGTGTGTGTGTGTGTGTGTGTGTGTGTGTGTGTGTGTACGTTACAAGATTGGAGCACTTCTGCTGCATTCATGTGGCGTCCCGTACTTCCTTCCTGAAAAAGAAAAGACAAAAAATAAATATTATAACTTATGAAATGTGTATGGTCTCCTTGCATACTTTCGGGAGAGGCTCTATGATGTCACAGATGATGTCATCACATTCCGCAAGATGTCATAGCTGATGATTTCTTCACATTCCTCATCTGTGATGTCATAGAGCCTTTCTTCACTGGTGATCACATGACGTCATGCAGAATGTGATGACATCATCGGTGACATCACGGAGCCTCTCCTGAAAGTTTGCAAATAGACCCCCCGTTCCTCCACAGACTTTACGTTTTTTGACGATGCCAAGCAAACGCAGACAAGCCGCTCGCCCTGTGCGCAGACGCAGGAGACCTCAGAAGAAGTCCCTCGCTGCTCGCAGACGCAAGAGAGTGGTCCGACGCAGACGCTAAGCAACGACAGGAAACATGTAGCACAAGCTTTTAAAAAGGTTTGTGCCTTTTTAAAAGCTTGTACACAGAATGAACAAAGGACTGATGGCAACCCTATATTCTGATCAGAATATATATGTGTGTGTGTGTGTGTGTGTGTGTGTGTGGTGTGTGTGTGTGTGTGTGTGTGTGTGTGTGTGTGTGTGTGTGTACGTTACGTTACAAGATTGGAGCACTTCTGCTGCATTCATGTGGCGTCCCGTACTTCCTTCCTGAAAAAGAAAAGACAAAAAATAAATATTATAACTTATGAAATGTGTATGGTCTCCTTGCATACTTTCGGGAGAGGCTCTATGATGTCACAGATGATGTCATCACATTCCGCAAGATGTCCTAGCTGATGATTTCTTCACATTCCTCATCGGTGATGTCATAGAGCCTTTCTTCACTGGTGATCACATGACGTCATGCAGAATGCGATGACATCATCGGTGACATCACGGAGCCTCTCCTGAAAGTTTGCAAATAGACCCCCCGTTCCTCCACAGACTTTACGTTTTTTGACGATGCCAAGCAAACGCAGACAAGCCGCTCGCCCTGTGCGCAGACGCAGGAGACCTCAGAAGAAGTCCCTCGCTGCTCGCAGACGCAAGAGAGTGGTCCGACGCAGACGCTAAGCAACGACAGGAAACATGTAGCACAAGCTTTTAAAAAGGTTTGTGCCTTTTTAAAAGCTTGTACACAGAATGAACAAAGGACTGATGGCAACCCTAGATTCTGATCAGAATATATATATGTGTGTGTGTGTGTGTGTGTGTGTGTGTGTGTGGTGTGTGTGGTGTGTGTGGTGTGGTGTGTGTGTGTGTGTACGTTACGTTACAAGATTGGAGCACTTCTGCTGCATTCATGTGGCGTCCCGTACTTCCTTCCTGAAAAAGAAAAGACAAAAAATAAATATTATAACTTATGAAATGTGTATGGTCTCCTTGCATACTTTCGGGAGAGGCTCTGTGATGTCACAGATGATGTCATCACATTCCGCAAGATGTCCTAGCTGATGATTTCTTCACATTCCTCATCGGTGATGTCATAGAGCCTTTCTTCACTGGTGATCACATGACGTCATGCAGAATGCGATGACATCATCCGTGACATCACGGAGCCTCTCCTGAAAGTTTGCAAATAGACCCCCGTTCCTCCACAGAGTTTACGTTTTTTGACGATGCCAAGCAAACGCAGACAAGCCGCTCGCCCTGTGCGCAGACGCAGGAGACCTCAGAAGAGGTCCCTCGCTGCTCGCAGACGCAAGATAGTGGTCCGACGCAGACGCTAAGCAACGACAGGAATCATGTAGTACAAGCTTTTCAAAAGCTTGTGCACAGAATGAACAAAGACTGATGGCAACCCTATATTCTGATCAGAATATATATATACATGTGTGTGTGTGTGTGTGTGTGTGTGTGTGTGTGTGTGTGTGTGTGTGTGTTAATGTGTGTGTGTACGTTACGTTACAAGATTGGAGCACTTGTGCTGCAGTCATGATGTCATCACATTCCGCATGACGTCATGGCTGATGATTTTGTCACTGATGATGTCATCATATCAGAAGCTGCAGATGTGGTTTGTTTATTCAAGATAAAAGCCCCAGAGGGAGACAAAGCTCCTGCTGTCCAACATCGCAAACATTCCCGATGTTGTCCCTTGGGTCTTGGTGTAAAAAAAGTGTCTTCCTGAAATCAGGTAAATAACCAACAGAGCTCTCCATTTATATAAATATTCTTTATACATTACATCCATGTTACATTCAAATGAAATAGAAATACAGAAATACAGCCGACAGCAAAAGTCACATTCAAGTCATTTCTGTGCTGCGCATTGAGACGTCACCAAGCCTCCTAAGGCACATCTAACGACCCAAATGACCCAGAGTCGAGAACAGAGACCCCAACAACAACAAAAACACCCTCCCAAACAACACAGGGCTCCTGGAAGCTCAACAGAAAGGCATAGGAAAGGATCAAATCCACCATTTTCAACATCTGTATCCATGCTGGCACAAATAATCTGAGATCAAGTTCCAATGACATTCAAAAGAGTCCAGATTTGATGCCTGCATTGTTGTTGTTGTGTTGTTTTGTGCTCATATGCCATCCGTCTTAGTCGCTGAATTCTGCTTCCTTCTGGTTTCTCAAAATGGTAGGATTTATTCGTACAAAACGCGAAACAGGATTATCCGGAAACACAGCAAAAATCCGGCAGTTTTGGAAGAAGTCAAAGCTTTTCAAACTCTAAAAACAGCAAAAGTAACAACAACTTTAAGACATGTAGGCTACGGACATGTTTCATCATGATCAGTATTTCATTCTTAATCATATTATAATTTATCAGAACTTGGCTTTAGTCTAATCTTGGGGACAAACAGCGGAGACATCCCATCATTTAGGGACCGTTTCACATTTTTCAAGACATCTGGTCGATCTGCATTGAAGATTATTATGTTTAAATGCTTACTGTTATAACGGCTAGCTTTCAAAGAACCTTTGCTGTTCTTTTTTAATGGGAACTACAGCGCTTTAAAAACTAAGATTTTGCAGAACATCTCAACATATTTGTATAATACTTTATACTCAGTTGTTTAAGTAAACATCAGAACTTATGCCGTGTTCATGTGGCAACTTCCTTTAATACTTCTTCAAATCATTGTGCCAGTAACACTTTCTTAAAGCTCTTACATATCTGACCTGGTGCCAAACGATGCAAAAGCGTTAAAAAGATTCCTCAAATCAGTCTTACCCAATCATCTATGGTCATTTTAGCCAAATGTAAGGGTTATAGTGCTTTGATGAACTCTCATTCAGCCAATCGTGCCGTCTTAAACCCTGATGAGTTGTATGATAATGAAAATGGTCACACGTTGTTAATCTTACAATCTTTTCCACCCAACATGACATAAATACTGCACAATGGTCTAGAGCAGGGTCGTCAAACTCAATTTCATCGCGGGCCACATCAGCATTATGGTTGCACTCACAGGGCCGGTTGTAACTTTAAGACTATATAAATATATACTTGGCTTTAGTCTAATCTTGGGGACAAACAGCGGCAACATCCTATCGTTTGGGGACCGTTTCACATTTTTCAAGACATCTGGTCGATCTGCGAAAAAATTTAGTAAATCCATGATGAGAAAGATGATGAAACTGCCCAGTTGCCCCCCAGTGCGAACCATCAGGTGCATACACACCGCCTGGTTGATGACTCTCATTCAGCCAATCTTGCCGTCTTAAACCCTGATGAGTTGTATGATAATGAAAATGCTCACACGTTGTTAATCTTACAATCTTTTCCACCCAACATGACATAAATACTGCACAATGGTCTAGAGCAGGGGTGTCAAACTCAATTTCATCGCGGGCCACATCAGCATTATGGTTGCACTCAAAGGGCCGGTTGTAACTTTAAGACTATATAACTATATACTTGGCTTTAGTCTAATCTTGGGTACAAACAGCGGCAACATCCTATCGTTTGGGGACCGTTTCACATTTTTCAAGACATCTGGTCGATCTGCGAAAAAATGTAGTAAATCCATGATGAGAAAGATGATGAAACTGCCCAGTTGCCCCCCAGTGCGTACCATCAGGTGCATACACGCTGCCTGGTTGATGACTCTCATTCAGCCAATCTTGCCGTCTTAAACCCTGATGAGTTGTATGATAATGAAAATGCTCACACGTTGTTAATCTTACAATCTTTTCCTTGAATATTTTCCATCCAACATGACATAAATACTGCACAATGGTCTAGGGAGTACCGGCCTCGGAGCAAAATTCAAACTTATCTAGAAAAGAAAGTAGTAAATCCACAAAGAAAAGTTGCCCGGTGCAAACCATCAGGAGCATAAATCCCGCCTGGTGTCACACCGACGTCACCCGGATGACCTCCTGCCCCGAGTCCCTGTCCTGCCTCAGGGGGTTTCGGGGCCCCAAACCGTGGCAAAAGGGCCCCAAACAGAGGCAGCTCCATGGCTGGACCTCCAGCTGGGTGCCGGGGCGTAAAGGGCCATCGGGTGCAAAGGTAGTCAATGGTAACCACAGCGTCCTGGGGGAGAGTGCTGATTGGCCGGTGCTCGTCTCCTCCAGGTCCTTGGCTTTGTTGTAGCTCTGGACGTCCCAGTGCAGGTTGACGGCCCGCCAGCGCAGGAACACGCTGTACACCGCCGCCCCCTCATGGACGATCAAACCTGGGACACACACACAAACATTAAAGGTCACCTATTATGAAAACACAGAGATGTTGAACTAATGTCATTTGGTTTTAAGACTAAAATCACATTTAAAAAGGTTAAAATGTGCAGATTTGTGGCAGATTTTCTACTTTTATCTACATTTTCTGAGCAATTAACCATTCAAAAAATATACTCTTTGATCACTCCCAAAATAATGTATTTCATTACGGTTTTGATCGAGAGACCTGTGGTGGCAGAACGTATTATAATGTGCATTCAAAGTTTCCCATTGTGCTGATTCCTACGGTGGCTGAGAAGGACAAACGAGAATTACAAAGTTCCAAACAAATCTTATAAAACAAAATTACATTTTTTACCGAGGAAAAAACGAGTAACATTAACAAGAACAAATGAACAAGATGGGAAACACTTTTATAAAGCTAGAGACACACTTACATTTTATAAAACATTTCTCGTTTGCCCTTCTCAGCCACCGTAGATTCCAGCTGCAGACTGGTTTGCAGACTGTTGTGTCTCGTAAAATCTGTTAAGTGAATGTATTTAGTTCAGTCTTGTGTCTTCCTGTTTTATTTTGTAGTAACCTCTCCTACTCGTTGCAGATCACCTCACTTCCTCCCTTCGTGTTTTCCCTCCACTCTGATTGTCGACCCCGCCCTGATTGTCTGCACCTGTGCCCCCTTAGCCTGTCTATGGCTGCATCTCACTTCTCTTAAATTCAATCCTTGCGTCCCTCACTTGCGTCTTTTCCTTGCGGAAACCACAAGAAGGGAGAAGAATGAGTTTTAAGACCAATGGGACGTCCTTTCCTCCGGAGCGTCACGTGAAGCGACGTCCGTTTGTGATGACGCCGCACAGCTGATCGTCTGACAGCAACCAGCTCTGTCCCCGTCTTTTTCACAAACACCCCCGCCTCTGTTAGTACACATTTACTGACATAAACATTTGTATCATCTGTTGTAGACCCAAATAAATTACATAAAATAAGAACTCATTCTCAAAAAAGATAATGGGACGCTACTCAAGATGGCGCAGAAAAATCTACTTCCGGTGATACAGAGGAAATGAAAAATAAGAGAAGTGAGATACATCCCTCATATAGTTCCTCTCTCCCTTGTCTTGTTGCAAGTTCGTTTCGTCCCATGTGTCAGACAGCCAGCGTCAAGTCCATGTCGTCTTCTCGTGGTATCATATTTGCTAAAAGCTAAGAGCCGAGTTTTGAATTATACTTTACCCTTTTGCATTTTTGAAACTACCTCGGTTACCTTTTCCTCGTAAGAGTGTTTTTTGTTATTTACCTGTTACCTCTACGGAGCGATTTTCTGTTGTACAAATAGTGCCCTTTTTTCAGTAAAGACTTTCTTTTGTACTTTGTGTGTTGAGTCGTGCTTTTGGGTTCATGCTCGTTTGCCTAGTCGTGACACAGAATCGTTTTCAGACTGGTTTGCAGACTGGTTTCAGACTTACCTACGCAGACCAGATCCATGAAGCTGTACATGCCGTAGCAGATCTGGAAGAGCACGTCGCGGCGCTGCCACACGGCCTGCGGGCTGAGAGCCGACCACAGCAGCCAGGAGATGCTGGCCACCAGGAAGAGAGAGCCAAGGAACACCGCGATGATCTGCACCTTCTCCACCAGCGTGATGGTGATGGACTGCCACTGAGAGAGAGAGAGAAAACCATATCACTGTGAGAGACACTACATACTGATATACACCTGAACATCAGCAGGAGAGGACTCTTTAAAGTAGAGACACTACATACTGATATACACCTGAACATCAGCAGGAGAGGACTCTTTAAAGTAGAGACACTACATACTGATATACACCTGAACATCAGCAGGAGAGGACTCTTTAAAGTAGAGACACTACATACTGATATACACCTGAACATCAGCAGGAGAGGACTCTTTAAAGCAGAGACACTACATACTGATATACACCTGAACATCAGCAGGATAGGACTCTTTAAAGTAGAGACACTACATACTGATATACACCTGAACATCAGCAGGAGAGGACTCTTTAAAGTAGAGACACTACATACTGATATACACCTGAACATCAGCAGGAGAGGACTCTTTAAAGTAGAGACACTACATACTGATATACACCTGAACATCAGCAGGAGAAGACTCTTTAAAGTAGAGACAGTACATACTGATATACACCTGAACATCAGCAGGAGAGGACTCTTTAAAGCAGAGACGCTACATACTGATATACACCTGAACATCAGCAGGAGAGGACTCTTTAAAGCAGAGACACTACATACTGATATACACCTGAACATCAGCAGGAGAGGACTCTTTAAAGTAGAGACACTACATACTGATATACACCTGAACATCAGCAGGAGAGGACTCTTTAAAGCAGAGACGCTACATACTGATATACACCTGAACATCAGCAGGAGAGGACTCTTTAAAGCAGAGACACTACATACTGATATACACCTGAACATCAGCAGGAGAGGACTCTTTAAAACTCAGAATCAGAACATTAAGGATTGTGAAGCTGCTCGGAGATTATTTCCGAGAAAAATACTTTTAGGCTGAGGGTGTTTGTTCATTCTGCCAGTGACTCAAGTCCCATCTGGAGCGAACAGATATGAAAAGGCCTGAATGTTCCTCAGATAATGAAACCATCCGGACATGTTGAGCTGCAGGAGGCTCTGTCTGTTCAGCCTTGGGAGGAAACAAGGACTGAAGGAATCCAAACTGAAGAGGAAACAGAAACACCACGCCTTCATCAAGAAAAAACAACCATCATAACTAATAGATAGATGGTTTGATCGAAAATGTATTCTTAACTGCATCTTTACTACTGATTTAGTAGAGTCCATTTTGTAATAGACGCTCACAAAAATGGGGGAGGGTCATAAATCAGAGGCGAAAAGAAAGACATGCATGAACACAGAGATGTTAAACTGATGTAAGTTGGTGTTAGAACTTAAATCACATTAAAAAAAGGTTGAAATGTGCAGATTTTTTGACAGTTTTCCACTTATTTCTACATGTTCTGAGCAGTTAACCATTCAAAAGAAATATACAGATGCTATTATAAGGGTTTTAATTAAGAGGGTTACGATTAAAGACACCTCTACATGTGGATGTGTGGGGTTTGTATTTTAGATGAATCATTACGCAGGAAGTGCTCTGACAGCTTGTTACGGCCGCCGCCTCCCCGGTCCTGTTACCGCTGTCTGTTTGACGGTGTTCTATGTAAATGAGCTATGCGGTTGCCCTGATGTCATTGGCTACTCATCTCCTGGCCCGCCCCCGAAGATTGTGATTGGAGGATGCCGGGCCCGACACGCTCCAATCCCAGCGCACATCCAGCGGAGACGACTACAAAGCCTACAACGATCAGTCGGGAGGCTCTGACGTGTGAACAGACGCCTCTCGCTACTCGTTGTTGTTAACTGTGCTTAACTCGTGTGGTCCGCATTTAGTTTAGTGTTGTTGTGATTAGAGTAGCTTAGAATTACGTTGACTGTTGTCCTCTAGCTTAGCTGTGTTTTCTTACAGCCTCCTCTTGTTAGCTTGTACCACTTTGATAGTGAGGGTTGTTTTGTTGCTATTTTTGTTTACATTACATCACATGTCACTTGTTAGACGCTTTTATCCAAAGCGACTTACATACTCAATACTGAGGACAATCCCCACAGGAGCAATTTGGGGTGAAGTGTCTCAGGGACACAACGACATGCTGACTGCAGTGGGGTTTGAACCTGTCACCCCCTGATCCGAACACCAACACCAACCCACTGCACCACACGCCTCCCTGTAGTATCTATTCCTTTGTGTTTGATTAGGCTCTCTTATTAGAGTCCTCCCTTTGTTGGTTGCTCCTTTAAACCTGCGCCCTTTTGGCCCTTTGTTTTTGCAGGCTGCGTGCCTTCCATTTTGTTATCCTGTTATTTAATAAACTCCTTGTAAATAATTACCAATTCCAACTGGTGCGTGTTGCTTTTCCTCTTCCCCTAGTGGGGACGTCACACAGATGCAGGAGGGTTTCTTTTTTGTCAGTTTTTTACCGTGCCGGTTTTCCTGCACTGTGAATATTTCTGAGCATAAATCAATGCACCAGAGAGACTGTAAAAACAATCATCTGTTAATGCCTCTATAATAATTCAGAGAGGATGCTCGGAGGGAGAAAACGGTAACCTCAAATGGCTGTAAAAAAACCCAGAGATCATATAATGGCAATGATTCCTAATTCATTATTTAAACGTCCATTACCAACCAACCTGTTCCATGTTAAAGTGCATATTTGTACTTATTTATATAAATGTTTTATTACATGCTCATTCATCATAATTGTACATTAAATAAAGTAGAATTATTAATAATTCCCCACCCCCCGCCCTCAGTACTTTACCTGCCAGGGGTTCTTGGTGTTGATGGCGATGACGCTGAAGCGGTAGCAGCAGAGTTCACAGGTCCAGCAGCCGCGCTCGCTGATCCACTTCAGGAGGCAGGTCTGGTGGGTGTAGCGCACCGAGCCGTCGCAGCGGCACGGGTTCAGCAGGGCGCCCTGCAGCAGGTCAGAGGTCAGAGGTCAGATATTAACACGTGATGATGGAGAGGGAATTTCTTTAATCGTTAACCTTTGTGTTTTCTTCCCGTGAAATTTGACCTGGGAAGACCACATATGTTCTGAATTTGGATAAAACACACATAGATTTTTTGTAAATCTTCGTTTCTGTGGCAATTAAATAAAAGAACCCTTTATTCTGACATTAAAGACATTTGGAAAGGGTCACATTTGATGGGTGGACAACAAGAAAGATAGCGTATGTATGTCACAAACACATATTAACAACTGAATAGGAAATGGAAGAAAGCTTCAAGACTTGATAAGCAATAAAATACAATCCAATTTACTTTTAGTGGAAGTGCATGTTTTTTAATTGGCAATCTGAAAAGCATTCAAGGAATCCTGATTGTGATTTAAAAAAACCTTTATTGATAAATGAATAACAAACAAGTTTAGTCCCAAAAAGTCTGCATTTTGTAAATGTTCTTTGTCTTAAACACGCTGGAGTAGATGTGACAAAATCTTAAGAGAAACAGACGGAAACCATCTGCTGTTGGGTCGATAGTGGAACCATCTTCTTAATATTAATCTTAAATCCAATTTTTAAGGTCTACGTGTCACAACTTTCTCATCATCCAGGGATCCTTGCCTTCATGCCTCAGTTTGGCATTTCGGCTCATTCGTCAAATAAAATCCACGCCTTGTTCACCAGCGTCGCTCAGATCAATGATCGTTTCTCTGCAGCTACAACACGTCCAGATGCAGCGAGACATAAATCATGAAAAACCATATCTATGCTTTCTTCCTGGAGGCATTCCTCAGGCGGCCATTACTGCGCGGCAGTGAGCGGAGTATTAAAAGTGTATTAAGGTCAGCGGTCAGGCAGATCGTTTTTCACCATGTCATATTAACCTTGTGGGTTTAAGAGCACCTCAGAGGCTTTCACTTGAATTAACTGAGTTAGGGCGGCTCTCCACCGAAGCTGTGAGGATTAAAGCAAAGAGAAGGAGGATTTCAATGCTTCTGGATATCTGAGGGGACATTTGATGAACCAGACACCTTTTTTGGGGGATTGTAGAGGCCAACAAAGTGGACCCTGAAGGCAACATCTCCCTGGTTCCCGCCACAAAAAGGAGACGTATGATTATTGCAGAAAATAATCTCAATGTTTATGATTCTGAGAAGTTTTGTTCAGCAGGATAATCCCCAAATAGTAACACCACTTTATGATTTTTGAAGTAAAAAGCTAACATTGGTCTATAAAGGAACTACAGCACGGTCACATGACTTCACATCACCACCGCTAAGCTAAAGGAGGCTAATGTTGGGCTATAGAGGAACTACAGCACGGTCACATGACTTCACGTCACCACCGCTAAGCTAAAGGCGGCTAATGTTGGGCTATAAAGGAACTACAGCACGGTCACATGACTTCACATCACCACCGCTAAGCTAAAGGCGGCTAATGTTGGGCTATAAAGGAACTACAGCACGGTCACATGACTTCACGTCACCACCGCTAAGCTAAAGGTGGCTAATGTTGGGCTATAAAGGAACTACAGCACGGTCACATGACTTCACGTCACCACCGCTAAGCTAAAGGAGGCTAATGTTGGGCTATAAAGGAATTACAGCACGGTCACATGACTTCACGTCACCACCGCTAAGCTAAAGGCGGCTAATGTTGGGCTATAAAGGAACTACAGCACGGTCACATGACTTCACGTCACCACCGCTAAGCTAAAGGAGGCTAATGTTGGGCTATAGAGGAACTACAGCACGGTCACATGACTTCACGTCACCACCGCTAAGCTAAAGGCGGCTAATGTTGGGCTATAGAGGAACTACAGGACGGCCTTCAAGATTTAAGATTAAAAGGTTTTATCGTCGTATGCACAGGAGCTACAGTGTAGTTATGTCAATGAAAATCTTAAGTCCCAGGCTCCTTCAATAATGCAACATGAATATGTAAGACATAAAAAACAACATCAAACAGTGCAAGAGAATGTTGCAAGTCACCAATGTGCAGGTAAATGCGTAAGAAGTGAACTCTAAAATCCAGATATTAGTCTGGCCCCGGACGCAGAGATTAGATTAAGTGTGCTAATAGGCTGTAGCCCACGTTCAGAGGACAGGATATTCACTTAGCGTTTACTGCCTGCTCTCCTTCCTGCAGGACGAGCCGTCCCTCATGCTGTCACGAGACAGAAAAACACCCTGCAGAGTTTCAGGTTTCAGAGACGGAGTGACCGTGTGTCTGTCCACCGTCTGCAGGAGGACTCACAGACTGATGATTCACTGAGACCGTGATTCAGGGATTTCCTCCACCTCTCATTGTGAATCCATTGGAGAACTGTAGTGTATGGGCATATATACTGTATATATATATATATATCTAATTGTATTTAATTCAGTCTTTTTATTGCACAGTCTTACATTTTGTATAGTTTTTTTCCTGTTTTATTTTATTTGTTATTAGATATTACGTTTTAACTCCTTATGTTAATATAAACATATATTTTTAATTATATATTTTTATTGTGAACTCTTATTTAACCTCCTTTGTTTAAATATATGTTATCGTATTGAACATTTTAATTGAATGTCTTGTGTTTATAGAAATATTTTTTATTTTACTCCACGTCCAATATATTATTTTTAAAAACTTGTTTTGATTTAAGTTCATTTAATTTAGTTTTATTTCATTGTATGTGTGTTTATATAAATATATACATTTTATTTTAATAATTGCTATAGCATTCTTACTGAAGCTTCTTGCTCTTGCTTCTTGTGTGTTTTTATTTAATTCAATCTGTAATTTAAATCGAAATCGCGATTTGAAATGATGCAATTATCAAATCCTAAAGCCTGCGATCTTCTTCTTGTGTGTCAGTCATCCACACCAATCAGAAGTGCTGTGCTCCACATGTACCAGTCATTGTTAACCAATCAGAAGTGGCCCATGATAGTAGGTGATAGACAGATTGATCCAATCACCTGCCAAGTATTTTTGAAATACTTTTCCGAATGGCTTCCAGTGGAGCTTTCCTAGATGGTTTGGTGAAACCAACCGTCTGAGTCCGGTTAGTAATGCTCCATCACATGTTTCTATTACAGGGTGAATCTTAAACTGAAGCTTGACTTTAAAGCAACCCAACGGAGGTTTCATGTAAGTTTAGTTCTTTCACTCGTAGCTCGGGCTGCGGGGGCTGAAGTCAGTTCAAGGTCCTTCTCTGCACTTTATGTTGTAACTCTTTATAACATTACAGATTTACATCTTCACATTTACTTTGGCCCTTTTTCTATTATTAAACATCCAATCAGAAACGTTTCCAGCATGTTGTGAAAGCAGGTGAGTTGCAGCAGCCAATCACCATGCAGCACCTTCATTCAATTAAAGCCAACTTTCACCTACTCAAATCTTTAGATAAAGAAGTGATTTCAATGTTTAGAATTACTCTGCTATTAACAGGTGAGCAAAGTAGGTTAGCAGTAAGTAATACACATGTTGAGTTATTGGATTATAATTATTGATGCATTGATGTGTTTATCACTTAATGTTGCAGCTAGTCGTAGTAGAGTTGTTCTTACTAAATACATATATATATATTGACAGGTAGCTAGTGACTTCCACCAAGGATCAATAAAGTTTATCCACAAAACTATGCAGCTTTTGCCAAATCTGTGTCACACCTCTAAAGCCAAATACATGTCAACGTATCACTGCGAGCTGTTCTTTATTCGGTTCTTTATGGCATTTAGTGTCAATAGACCTCATTTATACAAAACTAAAGAACATTTTTTAGTTAAAAATAGCTAAAATGTTCAATGTTTTTGACTATATCTAAAATCAGAGCAGCAGGACACAGACATATGTGGAAGTTTAGTCAGGATTCTGTTTTGAAACGTATTTAAATGTATGAACCATCCATGTTTCCATCCCCTAACCCTAACTGGATGAAATCACCCCCTTATTCTGACATGAAAACAGAAAAGTTAATCTGTTTAAAAAACATGATGAATTACTTATTGATTAGACATGTTTGTTTCACTATGTGTTGAATGTAACATAGGGATCTTTAAAGTGTATATTGACATGATAAACTACTTGTTGATTACATTCTGTATTCTAAATACAATCTCCAAACTTAATCTGTCAGATAAATGTCCAGCAGTGGAGTTCAAAGTTAAAAATGTGAAGTTAAGAGTAGCAGGAAGTACAAATACTCGAGTAAAGTACCTCCACAGTGCACTTGAGTAAATCTACTTAGTTACTCTCCACCTTTCACACCACCGGTACTTTGCATGTGATAGAAACAGCTGATTGTACCTGCTCGGCTCCCTGGAAGCAGATCCTGCAGCTGGGGGTCGGGATGCAGGTCTCACTGCTGCTGTTTGAATGCATCGTCTGCTCCTTGCACGATTTCCCCCCCAAAACCCCCTCCTCTTCCTCCGCTTCCTCCCGGGAGAAATGCCCCCCGTTGTTCCCCTCACATGCATCCCTGCAGCTCCGGGCCTCCTCCTCCTTTTCCTCTCCCGGCTCTTCCTCCTTCTCTTCCCCGGGGTTCAGGCGTCTTTCCCCGCCAACGCGAGGCTCTCCTTCCCCCCAGGTGTGGCTGTGAGGGAGGGTTTCGCCCCCCTTCACCTCCTCCCCTCCACACGCCTCTCCCTCCTCTGTGCTCATGATAAAATGAAAAGTGGAGAATATATAGCATAGATGCAAACCGACAGAGGATCCAGCACCACCGCCACCGCCGATGCTTCTGTGTGATGACGCCGGGATTTGGACACCGAACCGAGCCTCTCTCCTGCAGCCGAAGCTATGCTGTGTTTTCCTGGAAGTAGAGATGGAAACCCGGATCCCCCCGGCGGTTCTGCGGATTTTGGACCCGACTCATGAGCTCCGGAGACCCGGGGAGCGTCTCCTCACAGCCTCCGTGCATCGCAGCAGGATTCCCTCTTCCTCTTCCTCCTCCTCTTCCTCTTCCTCCTCCTCCTCTTTTACCGAATCAGAATCAGAATCAGGTTTATCACCAGGTAGGTTCACACGTAGGCCTACGAGGAATTTGACTTGGTGTCATGGTGCATACAGAAAAGTAAAACAAATAGGAAAAACACAGATAGCGAACTATTTTAAGAACACTATAATAGTTCGCGATATGCGTTTTTTTTAATTTTTTTATTTACTTTTATGTATGCACCACGACACCAAGGCTTTGCTTTGCTGCCTCTTCTACCGAGGCACTAATCTGGGGTTTAAGGGGTCCTCCTAAAGGGGTTTAAATGGTTATCATCGCAATAAACCGTATTTAATTGTGTCTTAATGCACATTATTTAATTTCATATTCTGTTCTTGTACATATCATATTCTATTGACATGTATATCAGACTTCTTGCACTACTTTTCATTTTGTATTTTTGCATTTTATTATATGTTGCATTGTTGCAGGAGCTCAGGTCAGAATAATTTCATTGCCATTTCTACACTGTAGCTGCTGAGCATATGATGATAACACCTTTGAATTGAATTGAATTGAATGCCTCTGATGATGAGCAGTAATCCTCTGCTGTAAGGGATTAAATACGTGTAAATTAGGTAGATCATTTGTTTATATATAATTTGTAAATCAATAATATTTTTGTTTATCAATTTGATACTGCTTAAGTTTGTACAGTATTATAATTCTCTTGTTTCAAATCAAAAAAGCCGTCTTTCTCCTGCAGAAAACACCCCTTTCCCCTGGGGAGGAGACCATTATCTCGCATTATTATCCCTTTTGTGATGGAGGAGGTGATTTCTGCACAGCTGTAAGAGAGGAGGAGCAGATTTACACACACCCAAAAAAAGTGTCACCTGCTGGGCTTCAAATGCCATCGTTATGCAGGGCGGTGCCTTTAACCTTTTCCTACAAACAGATATCAGCAGGAAACTTCCCTGATGATCACTTTCTTTAAAGAGGCCCTATGTTTTTTGTTGTTTTCACTCTCCTGTAGTTCTGTAGGTTTTAGTCAACCCAGTCTCGCAAAAAAACGTGTAATAGCTACGTTTGTCCACGAGGCAAAACGTAGTATATTCACAAATAACCCTCTCAAGACGTGACATGGATACAATATTTGTTTCTATTCATTTCTAATGACCGGTGTCCATGTCACGTGATCGCAAACTTTCCCAGCGTGAGAAAAAAAAACACGGCGGACACCCCATTTATTTTTAGTGGAAATGTCTACCATTGTAGAATAGTTTGTCCGTTAAAATGCTTTTTGATTACCTTTCTAGCGAGAAGTTTATTTTGTACTTTTAAAATCTACGTCCAGTGGATGTGTAGGATCCATAGTTTGATAGATATTACGAAGATTATTTGAGATCCATGTTTTTTTTTACAAAATATTGTATATTGTACATTGGCGCTTTCACACCGGGGTACTTTTCCCAGGAATAGTTCCGATAGTTCCTGGGATTTTGCGTTCACACCAAAAACATCTGGAACTAGAACTTAGTTCATGAGAACCTTTTCACCCCCTTTTCAGTCCCTGCGAGAGAGGTGGTACTTTCATGGGGAGGAAAAGGTTCCAATTTCTGATTGGCTGGGCGGATTGCAAACCACGCCCCGTAAAACTCCCAAAAAGTTTTGTGAAGCCGCCATTTTATTTGCTCGCATTAGCATTATTAGCATTAGCATTAGCCCAGCGCACCAACGGAGAGAGACTAACTTATGGCAACACAAAATAAAACGGAGCGGTGGAGTGATGAGGAGGTGTCGGCGCTTCTGACGATTTACCCGAAACTTCGGGTGCCGATTTACTGCCATGCCTTGAAGTGGTTTGCGGCCTGCCAGTAAACCCAAAGCAGGAGAAGAAGAAGTGACATCAGCGGCTTCATTTGCGTAATCCTCCCTCAGGGATTTATTCCGGTGTGAACGCGATTTACTAGATAGTTCCGGGACTAAAGAGTTTGGCGGGACTAAGTACTGGGAACTAAGTACGGCAAAGTGATTGGTGTGAAAGCGGCTCATGTCACGTCTTGAGAGGGTTATTTGTGAATATACTACGTTTTGCCCAGTCGACCAACGTAGCTATTACACGTTTCTTTGTGAGACTGTGTAGGTTTCAGTGCATGTAAATGGTCTGCAAAGGCTAAAATCCCTGTGTTCCCTCCAGAGGAAGTTTCTCTCATTTTATTTTTCACAAATAACATGTGTAGCCTACTGGGTTGGCTCCTTGACTGAAAACATATCTAAAAATGTACATTATTGCAAAACTGTTTGAGAACTGCTTTATAACCCACTAAAAATCAAGTCTGAAGCAGCTTTGCGGACATTGCTAAGTTTACTAATAGCTTAATTTTATACATAATGTTACGTGCCGTAGTGGGTGCTTGTGTGTGGGTGTTTGTGTGTGTGTGTGTGTGTGTGTGTGTGTGTGTGTGTGTGTGTGTGTGTGTGTGTGTGTGTGTGTGTGTGTGTCTCTCTCCCCATGATTGGCTCCCTTTTATGAGAAAGTTGTTTTGGTTTGTCGTAAGTTTGGGAATTGGCTGGTGAGCCCTCTTTACTTTTATTAATTAAAAGACCATCTTGTGGCTTCACAAATCAGTTTCCTCTCCTTTTTTCTCTCACCCGGTTATTTTACATGTTGTTACTTCCCTTTGGTTCCCCTAGTCCAGGAGGGAACGTAACACATAGCCCACTACATCAATGATTGCTTTGATTATGTTGCAAGTGCCGGCTGTTTTAAATTGAACTCTTTACTTAATTTGATTATTAAGGCAATTCAAAATGTCTCTAGTTTTGCTCTTTTTTTGTTGGTTTTTTTGTTTTTATTTGTATTTATTATCAAGTCCCGTATGTATCTATTTAGTGCTTAGGACTTATTTAAAATATTAGTTTATACTCAGTTATATTGTCGTTAATGTCCCTACTGATGTATTTCTGAATCAAGATACAAATGTAACGACTGTATAAATAACGACGTGATAAAGCGTTTGCATTCTGCCTATGGAAGCTAAACGGGGATGGATTCAAATAGAGTGAAAAATGGCTTTAAAAACAGATTAATGAGAGTGTACATTATTTCCTTCTCGTCTCTGATGGTAAACTCTGAATCATTTGTCGGAGCTTTTCCAAGAAGAATCTTTTTCTCTTTGAGGATGCCTCTGTGTTTCCGGGGCGCGGGCAGTAATGGACTCTAATGCAGCCGAGGAAACCATCCACTCTCGTCCAATCACTACCTACGAGGCCGATCAATAACCAGCTCCTCGGGGGGGGGGGGGGGGGGGGGGGACGCTGCTTTTGGTTTCAGGGGAAAGTCTGAATTCACTCTTTACCTTCTGTCTTAATACAAATAATAATAATACATGGGATTTATGTAGCGCTTTTCCTAAAAAGTACTCACTCTTCTGCAAAATATACTCACTATACAGCAATATATATTCAATGTACTGCAAACAATACTCAGTGTACTTACTGTATGCAAAATATACTCACTGTACTGCAATATATACTCACTGAAGTCTCAGTAGGTGAATGCTTGCATGATAAGGTAGTACCCATAGAGTCCAGTAGAGGGCGGAGCCTGTGAGAGATATAACCTAATCATTTACATTGTAGGGATTTGAATGTTGTCCCTAAAGAAAAGGCCTAAACTCTCATTCTGAGGTTGGAACATTTCTTTGTCATATTCAGATATTAAATGTGAGCTCATCCTCCATTTCTTATTTCACCATCCGCCCTCTGGAACATTTCAGTTCCTTCCTTCTTCTCTGTTTTATTTCTGATCTTGTTAAACAGATCGTTGAGGAGTTCATCATCCAAGCTCACGAGACTGCTGGAGATTTGAGAAACATTTAACTTTCTCTCTTTCCCCATCACTACGCTGTTACTATCTGTTCATTGTGAGCTTTGAAAAGCTACATATATTTATATAAATATGCAATTAGTTGAATTGCACTCAACACTAGAAATATGATTTATTGACCCAACATTTTGGGCATATTTGCTCCTCAAATACAGACTTCATGCAACAAACCGCACCTTTACCACCGCTGACATCACAGTTTATTGATGTCTTAAGTTAAGCTACAGTGCGATGCTTCATCAACTAAAAGCTATGAAAAATCCCCTGCCTTGAACAGAACAAGTGGAGGCTATGTTAAATATGTTATATTTTTATTTTCTACATATCTGGTGTTTTACAGACTATATAAGAATGTTTTTAATGTAAAAAGCGGCCTATACAATCAATATTCACACATTTCAAAAGGGACAATAAAGAAACACAGAATTAACTAGAATGCACAAATGGAATTTATTTGAAGACAACAAAAGACAGACACTTCACGGTTATTAATAAAGTTACAGATGCTACATTGATAGTTAACAGTTGTGCTGCTGTGTTTTAATGGCGTGTCACTGATCCAGTTACAGCATACAGTTGAGCGCACTTTCAAAAAGTGTTTTCAAAAAGAACCAAAAACAGACTGTTTCAGCGTAAAGCATAATTGTGTCTTCATTTTTCAACTTCCATTTCTTTCCCAAATGTTTTACATACATGTGTTGTGATTTTATTCAACTTCTTTTTCAAGGATTCACAGCCTTGATTGTCCCATCTTATTTTAATTAATCAGACAAACGTTAATTATCCAGTCCTGCAGGTTTTTATTTCGATAATTATCCTTAAGATTTCTAGCAAAGTCTTTATTAAAAAGTCTCTTATGATTTCAAGTGTGGAAGAGCTGTTCTCAGCTTCCTGTCTGGCTCTCTCCTCCTGTTCGTTTCTAATTCTCCTGCTTTCCTCCTCAATATCCCTTTTGCGGGTTTCATTTAAGTTATTCACCCTCTCACTGTCTGCCTCTGCTTCCTTCATTTGTTTCTCATACTTTTCCGATATTCTCTTCTTGATTTCCTCTTCCTGTTTGCGTATTTCCTCTTCTCTCTCTTTAAGGATTCTCTGTTTTTCCTCTTCTAGCTCCCTCTCTGCCTCCTGGAACATGTCTGTGGTGTAATGTCTTCCTCCGTTCTTCTCTGCTATGTTTCTGATCTTGTCGAGCAGCTCTCTGACCTGAGAACGATCCTTCTCCTCATTATTGAAGACGTGGCACTGGCCGTTACATCTGGCCACAAGTTCCTTCAGCTCTTCACTTTCCTTCAAGAACTCTTCGATAGGTTTCCCTTTGAGCAGATCACCGTGGGTAAAGAGAACCATGCTGTATCTGTCTGCTTGCTCTCCAAAGATTTCCTGAATCTTCTTCACTGACTGCTTTTCTTCCTCTGTGAATCTGCCCAGTTTGATGACGACCAGGAAGACATGGGGTCCAGGAGCAGCATGAGCAACGCTCTGAACAATATCTTTTATTGTTTTCTCTTCTTCAGTTCTGGTGTCAAACAGACCTGGAGTGTCAATGACAGCAACCTTTTGTCCCTCCACTTCACCACTGGCCTTGTAACAGACAGTAGTCAGAGATTTAGGAGAGAACTCTGATTTAAAGGACTGTTTGCCCAGAATGGTGTTTCCTGTGGCGCTCTTCCCAACTCCGGTCTTCCCCACCATCACAACCCGGAGCTCCGCGTCATTGTATGTGTTTGATTCTGATCGGTGGGCTGAAAAAAAAGGGAAAACCTTTTAGTGCCCTGGTTTTTCACAACAATGTGGTACATGCATTCATCTGTTTGCATCTTACAATTTATTTATGTTAAAGGGCCCATGTCATGGCCATTTCCACTGATCATAATTCCATTGTTGAGGTATACTAAAATAGATTTATACTGTGCATTTTTCCAAACTCACATTGGTTTCGCATACAGCATCTCTGTAAAGTATGTGTATTCAGCAGTATTCACTCTCTCCACTAAACGGCTCGTTGCAGCTCTTGCCCCCCCCCTCCCTGTGAGCAGTGTGCTCTGATTGGTCGGGACGTTGTGAATCGCGCTGAACTCCGTGGAGGTGTGGTTTCCTTGTTTAGCGATACACAGCGAAACACAGCCAAACTCATCCTGAGCACACACAAACTCACAGCCGAAGTAAAAACTATAAGTGTGGCTTGATATTGAGTAAGAAAAAGGTTGATAAACGCTGTGAGAATGGGTCTGCAGAGAGAATTTCAGAGAGATCCCAACTGTCTGTTATCAGCCTGCAGCCAGGGAGGAGAAATCAGCAGAGCTGCCTGCACTGATTGTGTGTGTGAGGAAGTCCGTGGATTGGTCAATTTGGACCAATCGGCAGAGGCTTAACGTAACGGCTCCACGGATTGGTCCGTTTGGTTCCGGGTACGAGCTGATGTCAGCTGACGTCAGCTCGTACCCGGAACCAAACGGACCAATCCGTGGAGCAAAGAAAGAAACTGAGAAATCTTCAACGAGGCGTTTTGGGGAGGAATTTTCTATGTTAGAGTTTTACTCCCTACAGGGTGTACTTTGAGGGTTTGTGACTCTGCAGACCGTTTACATGCATAAAAACCTACATAACACACAAGGTGACGGGTAATAACCAGAAAAGCATGACACCTCTGGACCTTTAATATCTATTACAACAATACACAGTATTTTAAATGTACAATATTCAATTTGTACATTACATTCTGTTCTTGCCTTTCTTTTTCTATTTACATGTATATAAACTCCTGCATTTACTTGGTCCTGTCACGATTTTAGTTTTTGTGTGTCTAGTCATGGTTTTATTTTGAAATTCTGTTCTCCCTGTGTCTTGTCTTCCTTCCTGTTTTTGCCCTCCTGTGTCTGATTGTGTTCACCTGTTGTGTTTCTGCCTCCCCTGCCCAGCTGTGTCTTGTCCTGTGATTACCCTTCTGTGTATGTAGTCTTGTCTTCCCCTGTGCTCCATGTCGGTTCGTTGTCTTTTCTCACCCTCCATGTTTGTCACGTTCCAGGTTGGTTTTTGTCCTCATGCTACGTGTTTTGGACTTATGATTTTGTTTTGTTTGCCATGTCAACAGCTTTGATTAATAGAGCTCGCTTTTGTTTTGGAACCTGCTTCCCTTTTTAACTGCATTTGAGTCCTGATATTCCCGAATCCTGACAGAATGAACCGACCAAATATGGACCCAGCAGTTTTTCATTTTGATTTGGAGCTGTTCGATCCAGAGTACACTCTTCTGTGTCTTCATGCTGAGTGGAGTAGAACCTCGGCAAGAAGGGACAAAGAGGCTCAAACGGAGATGGCCAACAGGCTAAGGAGGTTAAGGATCTCGTTGCCTGAATGGCTCAGAGTATTTTCGTGCATCCCTGAGGGCCAGTCTCCATCCTCGGACCCTTTCTCGGAATCCCGCCTGGCGTTTGGAGGTCCACGGATCCTCCAAAAGGTCTCTAAGAGACGCAAAGCCAAGGTTCCAGCCCGTACCCCAGCAGCCATGGTTCCGGCTCCGGTACCGAACCCAGCAGCCATGGTCCCGGCTCTAGTTCTGTAGCTTCTGTGCAATAAAGCCCTTGAATCTTTGATGTTTAGTTTACACGTTAGCTAGTTGTACACAATACTGCAAGTTGGACCCTGAAAAATCTTTGTGACTGTAAGTCGCATAAATGATGCTTTAAAGACTCAGAGGTGGGAGAAGTAAGCAGATGTTGTACTTGAGTAAAAGTAGAAGTACTCAGATGTTGTACTTGAGTAAAAGTAGAAGTACTCAGATCTTGTACTTGAGTAAAAGTAGAAGTACTCAGATCTTTCACTTGAGTAAAAGTAGAAGTACTCAGATCTTGAACTTGAGTAAAAGTAGAAGTACTCAGATCTTGTACTTGAGTAAAAGTAGAAGTACTCAGATCTTGTACTTGAGTAAAAGTAGAAGTACCAGAGTGTAGGAATACTCTGTTACAGTAAAAGTCCTGCATTCAAAATCTTCCTCAAGTAAAAGTAGAAAAGTATTCTCATCAAAATATAGTGAAAGTAGCGACAGTAAAAGTAGTCTTTGTGCAGATTGGTCCATTTCAGAATAATATATATGATATGTTTTATAATGATTGATCATGAAAGTGTTCTCAAAGCTGGTAAAGGTGCAGCTAGTTTGAATGACTTTGTATACTGCAGGGTAGCTTGAGGATTTACTCCAGGTGGAACTAAAGTCTGATTTAACACTTGATTATATTTCACATCATTCATCCAGATCTGTGAAGTAACTAAAGGGATTAAATACATGTAGAGGAGTAAAAGTACATGACCTCTGAATTGTAGTAGAAGTACAAAGTAGTAGAACATTGAAATACTCAAGTAAAGGACAAGTACTTCATTATTGTACTTAAGTAGAGTACTTGAGTAAATCTACCTAGTTACTTTACACCAATGCTTAATATAAATGTAATGAAAATATTTTCTTTTAAGAGCTGATTGTGATGATACTGCACTTTTTAATTATAATATCAGAAGGTTATTGATATTAACAATGGAGTGTCTCTCCCAAGTTCAAATACTGGAGGTTTGATTTCCAAATGTTTTAATTTTGTTTTTTATTTAAGCAAACTCCTCTATAGAAGAGTTGACATCTGTTAACTAAAACATGATCTGTGTCTATGAATATATATGTACAAACAGAAGTTGCTATCAATTAACATCAACCATACCGTTTATTGACTTACCATTCTCTGCGTTTGTGCTGGCCATAGCTGGTGATGGAGGGAGGAACTGGTCTGCTGCTGAGCTGAAGAAGTGAAGTTAGTCTGCAACAACACCTCCTTAAATACATGCAGCAAACCACACCCACACCCACTGCTGACATCACAGTTTATGGATGTCTAAAAGCCTGTTAAGCCCCAAAGACCCAGCCGGCAGGGCTTCTTTTTTTTTTCACGACACTGTGTCTCAGGGCTTCTTAATATTTAAAAAAACTATGAATGTGTCATACCCTCCTAACGTGAAGAAACTCAGCTAACTAATGATATGAACCATTTTTACCGAAACAAAACACAAGTCTCACAAGAAGGGTCTAAATGAGCCCTGGGCGAAAACATGCTAACGCACTTAGCACAAAACCCTAGGTATAAATCGATCGATATACTTATTGGATCTGCACAAACAAGCTTAGCTAACAAGCTGAGATTCCACAGATTATAGAACTATAAGTATCACCACTGAGCGATCAGAACTCGCGACAGGGGAAGCAAATACAGACAACACACGACGTAGCTTTAGCTTTAGCTGTTATTCTGATCAAAAGTTGTGTTCAATGGCATCAAAACGAGAAAAAACGCGGCTGAAGGTTAATCCATCGGTTCATCCAATGTGTCGGTCACTTTGAAAAAATTATTGATAATCCATAATTCAATTTTTATGTAAAAATCGGAGAATTAATATTAGCTGCTAATGGTAGCCACCAGAGTGTATCGCAGCTTCCGGTGTTGGCTACGCGTCACTCTCACTCCTTATTTGGTAACGTGTGTGTGTATGTGGAACTTCCCCTCGATTCCATTGGCTCTAGCGGTTAGAAAGAGATGTCAATCATCAGAATCGACCAAGGGGGGCCAGAGATGGTCAAATCCACCCAAATGACCCCAGAAGTGTTTTGTTTTTGCTAAACCTCTCTAAAAAGGTCAAATGTCACTTGTTTTGCATCAATCTTGATACAGGGTACTTATTATATCTTATAGTTTGGATTCCTAAAGCTTTTAGTCTCCGATCCCATCATTCAACGGTGGTTTTCACTATAAGTAATGTGTTTATTTTGGACGGACACAATAATTTACATTTTTTTACTATGTTCAATCTGAATTTACTTTAAAATAAAAAAAATCTATATTGATTCTGACTCTTCTACATCCAACTCACAGGTTTACCATTGCTTTGAGAAAAAAGATTATTAATTTTCCCCTTTTAGAAGTGAAGATATGGTCATTTGTTCTGGGCATGTCATTTTCGAGCCTGAGACCTGGAAAACAGCTACAGTGAAATGTTTCATAGGTTAAATAGTACACCATATTGACCTGCCTTAAAGGTGCATCATATGATACATATAGCATGTTTTCAGATTTTCTAAATTTCATTTGTTTTACCGACTACATTCTAATCTTTTAAATGTGCGCTCTAACAATCAATAGTAACGCATTTAAAAAACGACAGTCCTTAAAATAATTGGAAGACAAGTGACCAAGCTTCTTTGCACAAATGTATTTATTTAGAGACACAAACAGACAAACTGGATATTAATACAGTTATAGATAATTCATTCATTGACATTTTACAGTTTGACTGCCCCTGTTGTAATAGAGTGGCAAAGACCCATTTGCAACATATAGTTAAGCCTGATCAAAGTGTTTTCAAAAGAAACTTGATCAGGATGGTCCAGCATATTGTGTGTGAGCCTCTTTGTGTTGATTCACTTCACTTTCATGTGTTCTGATTACTTTAAACCTCTTAATCATTGATGAACTGAAAAGACAAACCTTTGATTTTCCCATATTATTTGTATAAATCTAGCACATGTTGAATATCCAGTCCTGCGGCATGTTCATGGTTCCTTTATATAACTGCAAACCACAAACCCAGTTCACCCTCCTATTAGCATTTACAAGAAAGGACACCTGTTCTTTTAAAAGCCACAACAAAGTAATGCATGTGCAGCTAGCTCTTTGGATTTTCGCTCTTAGTTTCTCTTCACGACATGATGGGAAATGTACATGTGTACATATTATTCTGTACTTTTACAAGATTGTAAACCGTCAAAACTGAACCAAATTGTTTATTTGAAAAACACTTGTTTCACCACTTTCACAACAAGTTCAAAAATCTGTTGGATTATTTCCGTGTTGCTCTCAGCTTCCTGTCTAGCGAGCCTTTGCTGCATTTCTTTCAGTTTTTTCCATTCCTCCTCCTTTTCTTTTTCCTGACTTGCTATAACCCGGATCAACTTCACCCTGTCTGCCTTTGCTTCCCGGAGTCGTTGCTCATACTTTTCCTCTATCTTCTTCTCCAGTTCCTCCTCCTGTTTGAGCATTTCCTCTCCTCTCTCTTTAAGGATCCGTTGTTTTTCCTCTTCTATCAGCTTCTCTGCCTTCTGGAACATTTCATTGGTGTAATGGCTTCCTCCGTTCTTCTCTGCTATGTTTCTGATCTTATCGAGCAGCTCTCTGACCTGAGAACGATCCTTCTCCTCATTATTGAAGACGTGGTACTGGCCGTTACATCTGGCCACAAGTTCCTGCAGATCTTCACTTTCCTTCAAGAACTCTTCGATAGGTTTTCCTTTGAGCTGGTCACCGTGAGTAAAGAGAACCATGCTGTATCTGTCTGCATCCTCTCCAAAGATTTCCTGAATCTTCTTCACTGTCTGCTTTTCTTCATCTGTGAATCTGCCCAGTTTGATGATGACCAGGAAGACATGAGGTCCAGGAGCAGCAAAAACAATGCTCTGAACAATATCTTTTCTGGTCTTCTCTTCATCAGTTCTGGTGTCAAACATTCCCGGAGTGTCAATAACAGCAACCTTTTGTCCCTCCACCTCACCACTGGCCTTCTTACAGTGTACAGTGAGAGATTCAGGAGAGAACTCTGATTCAAAGTACTCTTTTCCCAAAATGGTGTTTCCTGTGGCGCTCTTCCCAGCTCCGGTCTTCCCCACCATCACAATCCGGAGCGCCTCGTTATTGTATGTGTTTGATTCTGATGAGAAAAAAATATATATATATTTAGCTCCAGGTATATATAACATAGTGCAACTACAAGATGGCTTAAAAAATCTAGTACATGTCATGAAATGATCAAGTCATTCATTATTATTATTATTTAGTTCATTTTTGTAGACACTATGGGCACTGAGCACCAGACCAAGCATGTGTTAGTTGAATAGCATGTAAATGTTAGGTGCACCAGGAATAGACATTGTTTTTTTACCGGAGCAAGTGAGAGGCAGCATGATGAACAAAGGTACATGTTTGCTTTTGAACTGGAAACTACAATCAAACTAAACGGTAATCTTCCCTGGATGTTTGACTTCTTAACAGCCTGCGTACAACCTGACCTGAAATGGTGCAGCAGTGGCCTCTAGCTGTACGTTTATTTTAATAAGAAAACCTTTTTGACAAAAAGTCAATACAGCATTTAGTTTGTATCTTTCCAACTTTTCCCCATTTTAGGCCTAAAAAAATCGTTTAAGGGTATAATTTGCCTTTAGTCATTTATTGATTCTCATCTGCTGCTACATGATGAACCATCCAGATCTCTCAGGTCAGCTTCCTGTCCCCAGAGTCAGAACCAAACATGGAGAAGTTCAGTTATTATGCTCCAAACATCTGGAACAAACTCCAGAAACCTGCAGGTCCGCTGCAACTCGACTACTTTGAAATCCAGGCGAACTTTATTTTTGTCGCTGCTTTTAATTGAACCATTCACATCTCACGCTGCACTCTAACTTTTATATATAAGCTTGTTTTATATGTATTTTATTCTCTTCGCTTTTCAGTGACTGCTTTTAAATGTCTTATATGTCATTTTATATTGTGATTCATTGCACTTTTGATGCTCTTAATGTTTTTCATTTTTGTAAAGCACTTTGAATTGCCTTGTGTTGAAACAGGCTTTATAAACAGACTTGCGTAAAGACATGATCCCACACAAACCTTCACGAAGCCTGGTGAAAATATAATAAAATAAAAGTAATGTTGAATCACCCAGGCTCTACACATTAATTGGAATTTAAGAAATATTATTTTTGTATTCACTTTTTCCCTTTCTCTTTAACTGGACTGTTTTGATCTGTTCATTACTATAACATATGTCAAGTACCTATCATCTATAAATCTGTATTTAGATAAGTTGCAATCATCGTTAACAATAACGTTTATTCACTTACCCATTCGGGCATGTTTGCTGGCCATAGCTGGTGATGGAGGGAGGAGCTGGTCTGCTGCTGAGCTGAAGAAGGGAAGTTAGTCTGCAACAACACCTCCTTACACACAGACTGCATGCAGCAAACCACACCCACACACACTGCTGACATCACAGTCTGAAGTCCAGCTACAGATTCTTAGATTAAAAAGTATCAAATCCTTCTGTTTTCAATTTTTTTAAATTGAACAGACTAAGCCCTCAACATATCAACTTTCACCCGTTCACACACATTCATACAGAGGCAGAGGCTGCCATGCAAGGTGCTCAGGGAGACTAACATACACACACTCACACACCGTTTAAGGAGCTTTGCAGACATTTCTAAGTTCACTTATGTATATTTGTTAACAACAATAGTTTAATTTTAAATTATTAAACATGTTTTATAAAGATGTATATCTACCTACAACTACATCATTGATTGCTTTGAGTATGCAAGTGCCGGCTGTTTTAAATTGAACTCTTAGCTTAATTTGATTGTTGGTTTATTTGTTTTTATTTTGTATTTATTATCAAGTCCTTCATTTATCTATTTGGTTCCTAGGATTTATTTTAAATATGTCGTTACCGTCTCTACCTCGATGTATTTCTGAATCAAGATACAAATGTAACGACTGTATAAATAACGACGTAATAAAGCGTTTGCATTCTGCCTATGGAAGCTAAACGGGGATGGATTCAAATAGAGTGAAAAATGGCTTTAAAAACAGATTAATGAGAGTGTACATTATTTCCTTCTCGTCTCTGATGGTAAACTCTGAATCATTTGTCGGAGCTTTTCCAAGAAGAATCTTTTTCTCTTTGAGGATGCCTCTGTGTTTCCGGGGCGCGGGCAGTAATGGACTCTAATGCAGCCGAGGAAACCATCCACTCTCGTCCAATCACTACCTACGAGGCCGATCAATAACCAGCTCCTCGGGGGGGGGGGACGCTGCTTTTGGTTTCAGGAGAAAGTCTGAATTCACTCTTTACCTTCTGTCTTAATACAAATAATAATAATAATACAAAGGATTTATGTAGCGCTTTTCCTAAAAAGTACTCACTCTTCTGCAAAATATACTCACTATACAGCAATATATATTCAATGTACTGCAAACAATACTCAGTGTACTCACTGTACTGTAAAATATATTCACTGTACTGCAATATATTTTCAATTTACTGCAATATATACATTACATTGCATTTAGCTGACGCTTTTATCCAAAGCGACTTACAATAAGTGCATTCGACCAAGAAGATACAAACTTGAAGAAAACAGAATCATATAAGTACATCAGGTTTCATAGAGCCAAAACATTTCAAGTGCTACTCAACTGGCTTTAGATAAGCCAGTCCTTTGTTAGTATATAAGTGCTTTGTTAGTAATTCTATCGCTCGAAGTGGAGTCGAAAGAGATGAGTTTTCAGTCTGCGCCGGAAGATGTGTAAGCTTTCTGCTGTCCTGATTTCAATGGGGAGCTCATTCCACCATTTTGGAGCCAGGATAGCAAACCCACGTGTTTTTGCTGATGGGAACTTGGGTCCCCCTCGCAGTGCGGTGCAGCGAGCCGTTTGGCTGATGCAGAGCGGAGTGCACGTGCTGGGGTGTATGTTTAACCATGTCCTGGATGTAGGAAGGGCCAGATCCATTCACAGCATGGTACGCAAGTACCAGTGTCTTGAAGTGGATTCTAGCAGTTACTGGAAGCCAGTGAAGGAGCGGAGGAGCGGTGGTGTGGGAACATTTTGGAAGGTTGAAGACCAGACGAGCCGCTGCATTCTGGATGAGCTGCAGAGGTCGGATGGCACATGCAGGTAGACCAGCCAGGAGGGAGTTGCAGTAGTCTAGGCGTGAGATGACGAGAGCCTGGACCAGAAGTGCGTCGCTTTCTGGGTCAGGAGGGGACGTATCCTCCTGATGTTGTAAGAGTGTATCTGCAGCAGCGGGTTGTAGCAGCGATGTTTGCAGTGAAGGACAGGTTGTTATCTAGGGTCACACCCAGATTCCTTGCAGTCTGAGTCGGGGAAACAACAGAGGGCCGATGTTGATTGTTAGGTCAAGAGTGGGACAATCTTTTCCCGGAAGGAAAAGCAGTTCAGTCTTGTCAAGGTTGAGCTTGAGGTGGTGAGCAGACATCCACTGAGAGATGTCTGCTAGACAAGCAGAGATGCGTGCGACGACCTGGGTCTCTGAGCGGGGAAAGGACAGAATTAATTGGGTGTCGTCAGCGTAGCAGTGGTATGAAAAACCATGCGGGCTAATGACAGATCCGAGCGAGTTTGTGTACAAGGAGAAGAGGAGGGGACCAAGAACAGAGCCCTGAGGGACCCCTGTAGTTAATTGACAAGGGTCGGACTCGGACCCTCTCCAAGTTACCCTGTAGGTGCGGTCTTTGAGGTATGAGGTGAGGAGGGAAAGTGCAGAGCCTGAAACTCCAAATTCTTGGAGAGTGCGAAGGAGGATCTGATGGTTCACCGTGTCGAATGCAGCAGACAGGTCCAAAAGGATGATGACAGAGGAGAGGGAGGCTGCTTTAGCAGTGTGCAGTTCCTCAGAGACAGCGAGGAGAGCAGTTTCTGTGGAGTGACCTGCCTTGAAACCAGACTGGTGCGGATCCAGAAGGTTGTTCTGATGGAGATAACAGGAGAGTTGTTTAAAGACAGCGCGTTCAAGTGTTTTAGACAGGAACGGAGGGAGAGACAGGCCTGTAGTTTATAACATCAGACGGGTTGAGAGTGGGTTTCTTTAGGAGAGGGTTTACTCTTGCCTCCTTGAGACTGTTTGGAAAGTGACCAGAAGTTAGAGAAGTGTTGATGAAATGGGTGAGAAACGGTAGAATATCAGGAGCGATAGTCTGAAGGAGGTTTGAGGGGATAGGGTCCAGAGGACAGGTGGTAGGACGGGCAGAGGTAATGAGGGTAAGAACCTCACTTGGAGAGAGAGGGGAAAAGGAGGTTAGTGTGTGGGTGAACGGTGGGTCTGGTAACCCAGCGGTGAGTAAAGGTGAGTCAGAAAAAGAAGAGCGAATATCATCAACCTTTTTTTCAAAGTAGTTAACAAAGTCGCTTGACAGAAGGGAGGAGGGGGAAGGGGCTTTGGGGGGTTCTAGAGGGTGGAAAGATGGAAAATAGTTTTTTGGGATTGGAATAGGAAGATTGGATCTTATCTTGAAAGAAAGTGCTTTTTGCCTGAGAGATCGAAGCAGAGAAAGAGGAGAGGAGAGCCTGATAGGTTAGGAGGTCGTCATGGTGTTTGGATTTCCACCGTTTCCGCTCAGCTGCCCGAAGGATGGTTCTATTAGCACGCAGTGCGTCATTTAGCCAGGGAGCAGGAGGGGACTGACGAGCCTGCCGAGATGTGAGAGGAGAGAGAGAGTCCAGAGAGGATGAAAGAGTAGAAAGGAGAGTTTCTGCATACTCACTGTACAGCGCGATATACTCACTGAACTGCAAAATATACTCACTGTACTGCAAAATATACACAATACTCACGGTACTGCAAAATATCCTCACTTTACTACAATATATACTCACTGTACTGCAAAATATACTCACTTTACTGCAAATATACTCACTGAACTGCAAATATACTCACTGTCCTGAAAATATACTCACTGTCCTGCAAATATACTCACTTTACTGCAAAATATACTCACTGAACTGCAAATATACTCACTGAACTACAAATATACTCACTGAACTACAAATATACTCACTTTACTGCAAAATATACTCACTGAACTGCAAATATACTCACTGAACTACAAATATACTCACTTTACTGCAAAATATACTCACTGAACTGCAAATATACTCACTTTACTGCAAATGTACTCACGGTACTACAAATGTACTAATATAATAAAAAATTAACCTAGCACACTAATATTTGCATACTGGTACCCTTATGGGATACTAATATTCAGATGGGTTGATTTCTAATATTTGGATATATTAAAAGAAGAAAAAACAGAGATGTGATCTGCCAATTAAGTATTGTGAAAAATGTTCAATTTAAATGCAAAATCTCCCGGAAACATGAGCTGCAGTAGATTTGGAAAAATATCAATATTCGAAGTGGGAAAATAAAATCATATTGTGTCCAAAATACTCATCACCCGCCTTCAGAAACACACATCCCCCGAGTTAAAGAGTCACCTCCTGCAATGACATCAGCAGAATTAATGCCTCTCGTCCGGATCGATGATTCTCCTCCTCGCCTTCCTCCTGTCTGCAGACCCCCCCCCCCCCCCCCTCTGTTTACTGTGAACTCATACTGTACGGGCAGAAAGCCATAAACCCTGAACGCATCGCACCACAAACACTCTGTCAGAGGAAGTGGAGAGCCATGGAGAGATAAAGTGGAGCACCACACAGAGAGAGAGAGAGAGAGAGAGAGAGAGAGAGAGAGGGAGATAGGGAGAGAGAGAGAGAGGGAGAGAGAGAGAGGGAGAGAGAGATAAAGTGGAGCACCACACACAGAGAGAGAGAGAGAGATATAAAGTGGAGCACCACACACAGAGAGAGAGAGAGGGAGGGAGAGAGAGGGAGGTTTTGGTGTCTCAGCTTCCCATGACATCATCAGCCATTCACAAATCTGTGACGCACCTGAAATAAACCACAGGAATGAAGACGAGGAGGTAAAAGTGAATAAACGCAGATGTCTTTTTCATAATTTCCCAAAGTGTTGATTTTGTATCTGGATTCTGACTTTCTTCCCAGAATTCAGATCATTTTTTTCTCAGAATTCCAATTTTTTTTCCTTGGAATAAAAAAAAAAAACGTCAGGATTCTTTCTACGAAGAACAAGAACAAAGTATACCGATTTTCCATCTCAAAAAATTCAGATTTATTCTCAAAGAATTCCAACTTTTTCTCAAAGAATTCCAACTTTTTCTCTAAAAATTCCATATTTTTTCTCTCAAAGTTTCGACTTTTCAAAAAATAATTCACTTTTGGTCAGACCTTGAAAAAGAAAAAAAGAAAATCACATGTTCTGCTGCTCTCCCGTAGAAAACAGTTCGTATTTAGTACTGGGCGAGCTCGTTAAAGGGATGTTTCGGTGTCTCAGCTTCCCATGACATCAGTGATTCATAAATCTGTGACGCACCTGAAATAAACCACAGGAATGAAGACGAGGAGGTGAAATCATTCGCTTTACTGAAAGTGAAGAAATACACGGTCTTTTTTTCATATAGAAGAATATGTCTCTAATCTGTCTCTAATCTCAGAATTCCAACTTTCTTCCTCTGACTTTATTGAATCTCCATTAGATGGTAGCAGTTCATATTCTCTGCTCAGAACATGGTTCAGGTGAGACTGATGATGAAAAAACAGCCGAAATTATATCAAATCTTTGGGACATTATTTGCAAATATCATAAAAACGTATCAAATCATATCCTGTGATCCATATGAGAGGATGTGATATGCCCCTCTCATGAAATCTGTTTCTTTTATAGCAAACTCAGACAATTTCATAAATGCGCTCTGTAGGAAAAAGGGGAATAGGAATTTCTAAAATAATGGCATATATTAAAGTATCAATGTCTTTTACTTTGCTTAAAAAAAAAAGGATTGTCGATCATTAAATTGAAAACATTGAGACAGTTAAATGTCCCACAAATGTACATTTTCAAAGATGAACTGATTCATCATGACATCTCAAAATACTTTTTTTAGCTATAACTCAATATTAAACAGGCTAATTATAATATTTAGAAACAAATATCTATTAGGATAAATTGAAAAGTGATCACATTTTGCACAAATATTACATTACATGTCACTTGTTAGACGCTTTTATCCAAAGCGACTTACATACTCAATACTGTGGGCAATCCCCACAGGAGCAATTTGGGGTGAAGTGTCTCAGGGACACAACGACATGCTGACTGCAGTGGGGTTTGAACCTGTACTCCCCTGATCCCAACACCAACGCACTACCCACTGCGCCACACGCCTCCCTATCTCACTTGATATCAATGTCAACTGCAACTTTGGAAGACATACAACAGCAAGGCCTCAATTGTAGTCACTGTATGGGTTGATGTCGGAGATTTCCTTTTAAATTTGGGAAACACGTTTTCAAAATGTTTTCCCAGAATTCACTTTTTTTCTTGAGTGGTCATTTTGTGTCAGAATTCCGAATATCTCCCCAGAATTCAGATTTCTTTTTCTCAGAGTTCGCATCGTTTCCAAGAATTCCAACTTTTTCCCCCCTCGGAATATCCGGAAAAACAATGAAGTCAAGAATCTTCTTTCTAAGAATTCCAAGATCAAAGACAGAATTTCGACTTTTTTCTCAAACAGGGTTCCTGCAGGTTTCACCAACTCAAATGTAAGACTTTAAAGCCCCGGACACACCAAGCCGATTTTGGCCGTCGGTGGATGTCAGGCCGACGACACGCCCTACTCAGATTGGTGTGTCCCGCACCGTCGTGTCTTTTCAGCCGTGCCGACATTTGGCAAAATAAATCACTCTGATTGGCTGTTCAGCTAGCGAATCAGTGCATGAGAAGCGAAACGGAAGTGAAGGACCCAAACAAACTATTAAGAAGGCAAATCTGAGATTTCATTTAACTCCACTCTCGACCAGAGTTGGGTGTAACGCGTTACAAAGTACAGTTAGCCTACTAACATAAAGAATTACTAGATTCTCCCAGAGCCGTGGATTCTCCCTTTGACAGACAAGAGGGATTTCCGCCGCAGGTTTATATTTACGTAACATTTGAGCGACTTGCGCGTCCACATGCAGTGCATAAATATGGCTCAGTCAACAGCGATAACTTTCGAGGGGTGGACGTCTGCCCATTATTTTGAGTTTGTCCGAAGAAAGGACAGGAATGTGACGGTGAGGTGCAAACTGTGTCCAGGACAGAAGCTTTTATCCACTGCTGCAAACACAACGTCAAACCTCAACAAGCACCCGCAAAGACAACACGCTAACGTGAAGCTAATAGCTAAGGAAACCCGAACCCAGAGTGAGGATGTAAACAGGGTCGCTCCCTCCGCAAAATGAAGCTCCCTCCGCAGTCTGCGTGATCTGCCTGTAGGGAGGGGCGGCCCTGCGAGTAAAGTAACGCGTTACTTTATGTAGAGAGTAACGAAGTAAAGTAATATATTACTTCTTTTTTTTTAAGTAAAATGTAATATATTACTTTTTTTGAGTAACGACTCTGGCCTCTGACTCCCAAAAGTCGGGCCGGTGTGTAGAGGCCTTTAGACCTTTTTAAGACCACTTTGAATAGAATTTAAGACCTATTTCACGGCAAGAAAGTATGAAGGAAAATTGCTATGAAAGAAGAAATACGTCCCATAATTACAAAGTAAATGTATTCACGTTCAACATAAGAACGATCACTGAACATAACAGAGGGTATATGCAGGAATCCTGAAGTCACATGGAAGACCTTTTAAGACCTTTTTTTAAGACCCTTTCCATACATGTTAAGACCTCATCGCCACTTGGAGTTCTAACCGGTTACACACTTTACTATCAGGCATGAAAACGGGTCAGGGGTGAAAAAGGTGAGAAGGATATTATCCCTCTAGGGGGGTCCGGGGGCATGCTCCCCCGGAAGAAAATGTTGAATATTCCATATTTTAAAGCATCAATCTGATGCATTTTGAGATGCATTTTTTTGCCAACCTGGGGAGAGCTGGAGAAACTTAACTTCAGCCATGAGTCAAACATATTATGGCCTCCTTACTAAGTATTATGCAAGACATTTCATGCCAGCCTGTCACTGGGTCTAACATTTACAGTATATGAGGCACAATGTGGTAAGGGCTTAATGCAAATGGCTTAATGCATATGCAGATGGTGGACATGCTGTAACTTAACTTGTCTACTCTTCCATCATGACTGACAGCCAATACAATGTTATGTAATTCAGATTTTAATACATTTTATTGGCAAAGATAGTCTAAAACACACAATACAGTGGTTTCCAGGAGCCTTAGAAAACGGGATGGAATGCTCCGCCAAGGTTCCAAGGACCATTGCCTAGAACACAAATTATGTAATTAATGTAAAGCTAGTGTATTCCATGTTTAGGTGATGATGCTGCCAGTGACCGCAGCTGATTGTGAATAATAATAATAATAATAATAAATGATTATTATTGTTATAATAAAAATAACAATCTCAAAGTGCTAGTGTACTCTGTCTATGCTGCCTGTGCTGACTAACAGGCCTACACCACCTACCTCTGCATTTGCTGCTGCCTGATGCCCTGGTTGGCTTGACTCTGGCTTGCTGGATTCACCCTAGCTGATGCTGGAAGGAAGCTGCTGGCAACACTGTGAGTGGAAGCTATCATCTGCACCTTCTTGTGAACTTCCGTCTGGCAGTGAGCCTGCAGAGCATGGCTGCCTTTGTTAGCATAATTGATCTCTTTGTGGCAGAGAATGCATCTGGCGAATCCCTGCCTGTTGATTTTGATGAATACATCTCCTAGATGAAAGGACACCTCTTGCTCTTTTACTGAGACCTTGCCTTCCAGTTTTAGCCACGACCAGTTCCAGCTGCATTTCAATCCAGCATCCAGCTGTTTAACAATGGCTGAATCCTTCTCCCCTAACACACTCATTCTGCAAAAATAATGTTTGTATTAGTGTTAGCACTAACTTCTAGTTTAGCCTTATTGATAGAACGGTGGACCACTTTACCCTTCAGCCTTGTCAGTCCCCTCAGCTCAAAATCATCAACATGTCCTGGAAAAACGAGTTGTAGAGATTTTAGAAAGTAGCACTAACATTAACCAGTTTTTCTTTCTTGTGATTTACCGTAAGCTATACAAGCTAGCATCTAACTTTAGTAACGATATCTAGCTAATGTTAGGCTAACGTTAACGGTAGCGTTAGCTAATCATTTTCCACCGGAGCTTTAGTGCTAGCTGTCTAACGTTGCGTTCTCTCCTGCTGTGTTCACATTACACATTCGTCACTACCTCCCCGAGTCGGGAGCGATTCATGCTGTGCGGAATCGCCGAGGCCAGGCGTGCTTTCAGCTTCTGATGGTGGTCTGGATCCCGCTCTGGTCAGCACGAGCGAAGCGAACTGCTTGTAAACCAATGATCAGGTCCCTTTTGGCACGCGCACCTGTTCACAGTTCACTGAGTCTCTGGGGCTGGTTCAGAGGCCGTAACGGTACGCACCGTGGAAGACGAGACCCAATCACTGCCGCTGAGACTCTCTCAGCGGCAGTGATTGGGTCTCGTCTTCCACTCGTCACCCAACGGTGCGTACCATTACGGCCTCTGAACCTACCCCCCCCCCCCCTTAAATATTTTCTCATCGAATCTACACGATTCATGTAGGTCACCTATTTTGGTTTCAAAACGGCAAATTTCGCCGAAAGGTGAGTGATTTTCATGCCTGACTATATACAGTATTGATTGTCCTTCCTCCTTATCTTCCAACCAGTTGGACGCAGACTTGCATTTCCCCATAACGATGTTGTTTAACAACCGGCGTAAACGGACCTTTGTGCGCTATCAAGCAGTGAGCGTGCGATGTCCTGTTCAGATGACGTCAAACCCAACGGGATGCCATAAATAAACTACACAGAATCACTACACACCTACGCAATGATTACATTCAGGCAGACTGTAGAATACAACCTCTTTGGACAATTGATATACTTATTGAAAACAAGATACAAAATGTAAAACCTTGGATGTAATTAAAAACAGGGTTCAAGTCTTTTAATATAAATTAAACTTTATTGATGTTTCCACAACAGCAGACTTAAAACAGGAAATACAAATATGATAAACACAATGAGGGTCAGCGCAAAGCTAACAACGTTATTTACAGACCAACGTATTCACACTGAGAGAAACCGTACAGGTGTGTGAGGAACAGGGGGGGGTCTAGGGGTGTGGCTACAGGTGTGCGAGGAACAGGGGGGGTCTAGGGGTGTGGCTACAGGTGTGTGAGGAACAGGGGGGTCTAGCTACAGGTGTGTGAGGAACAGGGGTGTGTCTACAGGTGTGTGAGGAACAGGGGGGGTCTAGCTACAGGTATGTGAGGAACAGGGGTGTGTCTACAGGTGTGTGAGGAAAAGGGGGGTCTAGGGGTTTGGCTACAGGTGTGTGAGGAACAGGGGTGGGTCTACAGGTGTGTGAGGAATGGGGGGTCTAGGGGTGTGGCTACAGGTGTGTGAGGAACAGGGGTGTGTCTACAGGTGTGTGAGGAATGGGGGTCTACAGGTGTGTGAGGAACAGGGGGGGGTCTACAGGTGTGTGAGGAACAGGGGTGTGGCTACAGGTATGTGAGGAACAGGGGGGTCTACAGGTGTGTGAGGAACAGGGGTGTGTCTACAGGTGTGTGAGGAATGGGGGGTCTACAGGTGTGTGAGGAATGGGGGGTCTACAGGTGTGTGAGGAATGGGGGGTCTACAGGTGTGTGAGGAACAGGGGGGGGTCGACAGGTGTGTGAGGAACAGGGGGGTCAACAGTTGTGTGAGGAACAGGGGGGGGTCTACAGGTGTGTGTGAGGAACAGGGGGGGCTATAGGCGTGTCTACAGGTGTGTGAGAAACAGGGGGGATAACAGGTGTGTGAGGAACAGGAGGGTCTACAGGTGTGTGAGGAATGGGGGAAAACTTTCACTACATCAGGTAATCTCCAAAAACTGAGAGCTGTATTGTTATATTTTAAGAGTCTTTCTGAATTGAAGTTCACCTGCAGGGGGCGGAGTCTGAGGGGAGTTCTCCTGCAGGGAGCGGAGTGTGAGGGGAGTTCTCCTGCAGGGGGCGGAGTGTGAGGGGAGTTCTCCTGCAGGGGGCGGAGTGTGAGGGGAGTTCTCCTGCAGGGGGCGGAGTGTGAGGGGAGTTCTCCTGCAGGGGGCGGAGTCTGAGGGGAGTGCTCCTGCAGGGGCGGAGTCTGAGGGGAGTTCACTTGCAGGGGGCGGAGTGTCAGGGGAGTTCACCTGCAGGGGGCAGAGTGTCAGGGGAGTTCACCTGCAGGGGGCGGAGTGTCAGGGGAGTTCACCTGCAGGGGGCGGAGTCTGAGGGGAGTTTACCTGCAGGGGGCGGAGTCTGAGGGGAGTTCACCTGCAGGGGGCGGAGTCTGAGGGGAGTTCACCTGCAGGGGGCGGAGTCTGAGGGGAGTTCACCGGCAGGGGGCGGAGTCTGAGGGGATAATTGTTTAAAAAGACACAAGTGTGTTGGTAAGGGAATACATTTGTCTATTTTGTATCCTGATGACCTAATAGGGTTACATGTAATATGTTACTCCCTAAGCCTGTTTTCACCAACCTGAAACCAATCCGCTAATAATCACAAATGGTCTCAATGGAGTGTGAGGGGGGGCGGAGTGAGGAGAGTTCACCTGCAGGGGCGGAGTCTGAGGAGAGTTCTCCTGCAGGGGGCGGAGTGTGAGGAGAGTTCTCCTGCAGGGGGCGGAGTGTGAGGAGAGTTCTCCTGCAGGGGGCGGAGTGTGAGGAGAGTTCACCTGCAGGGGGCGGAGTCTGAGAGGAGTTCACCTGCAGGGGGCGGAGTCTGAGGGGAGTTCACCTGCAGGGGGCAGAGTGTGAGGAGAGTTCACCTGCAGGGGGCGGAGTGTCAGGGGAGTTCACCTGCAGGGGGCGGAGTGTGAGGGGAGTTCACCTGCAGGGGGCGGAGTCTGAGGGGAGTTCACCTGCAGGGGGCGGAGTCTGAGGGGAGTTCACCTGCAGGGGGCGGAGTCTGAGGGGAGTTCACCTGCAGGGGGCGGAGTCTGAGGGGAGTTCACCTGCAGGGGCGGAGTCTGAGGGGAGTTCACCTGCAGGGGGCGGAGTCTGAGGGGAGAGACAGACGTTGGTTTAATATACATTTCTGTTTCATATTCAAAGTTCAGTTTTTCATGTGCAAAACAAAAAGCATTAGTTTGAACAACGTGTTTTATATCTGAAAGCTCCAAAACAGGATGAGAGAGGACTCTTTACGGAGAGGCTAGCATTAGCATCACTAGCATTAGCAACATGTTAGCATCACTAGCATCAGCTGGGATCAGACGAACGCTTCGGTCAGGTTTTGTCACGGCCCCCCCCCTCTGAGAACAACCTGCTGGGGGGGCTACAATTCGGCCTTTTGTTCACATCATCTCCCCGACACTGAAGAATACCGTTTCTCCTTGAACAAGGCGCTGCAGAGAGATAACCCTGAAGATAAACACTAACAAGCCCCGCCCCCTGTGACATCACTCACCGTCAGGTGGAGGTCCTCCGCTGCAGGTCAGAGGTCGTCTGTCAGAGAGACAGGTTGTTAATAAAGGTTATCACTTTAATGATAGATGTAATAACCTTCAGTACTGAAAGTGAGTGACAGCTGGTCAGAATACGCTTCAGGTGGGTTTTGTCACGGCCCCCCCTCTGAGAACAGACTGCTGGGGGGGCTTCAATCGGCCTTTCGTTTCATCACTTCCACACAAACACTTTCATTCTGAGAATCAGGACCACTTCCTGTTGGAGCTTACCTTCAACATGATGGAGGGGGGGGTGACCTGAAACACACAATAGACAGATTGTAAGATGTATTGTTCAAGTCTCTCATCATGTAGCAACTGGAGACGAGTCAATGAGGAACTGAAGTCCTCCTCCAGCAGAGCAGCATGGATATATAATGACATGAGACTAACACAGAAAGAGAACTGCATCGTTGAGGTTACCAACTTGAACCCCGTTAGAGTACACTGAGCTTCAGCTCCTCAGGCAAAGCAGCGTCCCCACAGAGGCTTTGTAGCACTTTTTAAAGTAGGGTACTTCTACAGCAGCACTACCTTTACTGTCCTGTACCAGAGTACTTCAACAGGGTGGCTTTACTTATATTACTGAAGTACTTATACTATGTAATATTAGATCCTTTACTGTCCTTTGCTTCTTAAATAACATTATGAACAGTATAATGATATAAACTATAGAACAATGAGTTCCATGAGATGTGGATATAACTGAAAGCTCAGCACAGGGCGCTAATGTAGAGAACTGAGAGTACTGAGAGCAGTGTTGTTGTGGAGAGCGGTGCTGCATCACGTGGGGCGACAGGTACTTTGGAAACCGTGTTACAGCGGCAACTTCTAAACTATACCAACTAATTATTTAAAATATATAGAGTGCCTTTCTCCAACATGTTAAACTGCTGTGACGGCAGGAGCTGAGCTCCAGCTGTTTGAGAGACAGCTGTAAGTCCCTGTAAAGAGGACTCTTTAAAGGAGAGGCTAGCATCACGTTAGCATTCCATTAGCATCAGCATCGTGTTAGCATCACTAGCATTAGCAACATGTTAGCATCACTAGCATTAGCATCACGTTAGCATCAGCATCATGTTAGCATCACTAGCATTAGCAACATGTTAGCATCACTAGCATTAGCATCACGTTAGCATCAGCATCACGTTAGCATCACTAGCATCAGCATCACTACCATCAGCTGGGATCAGATGAACGCTTCGGTCAGGTTTTGTCACGGCCCCCCCCTCTGAGAACAACCTGCTGGGGGGGCTACAATTCGGCCTTTTGTTCACATCATCTCCCCGACACAGAAGATTACCGTTTCTCCTTGAACGAGGCGCTGCAGAGAGATAACCCTGAAGATAAACACTAACAAGCCCCGCCCCCTGTGACATCACTCACCGTCAGGTGGAGGTCCTCAGCTGCAGGTCAGAGGTCGTCTGTCAGAGAGACAGGTTGTTAATAAAGGTTATCACTTTAATGATAGATGTCATAGATATATATATATAAACACTAGATGACTCACCCGCGCTGCTGGCCAATGGACACTGACGTTGCCACATGGCGGCCATCTTGCCACAGGCAGTGTCACTACCCGATCTGCAGCCCTGCCCTATCTGCAGTGCGCAGATGGTCCGCCACATTGGACAACTCCGTACTGCAACCCAAGTAGGACACTTGACAGTGGCGTTTGGCAAAGCACAAAAAAGAAAACTAAAGAAAACCGAGAGAGATGAGTTATTGTTATTACAACGTGACTTCACTATTATTTAACAACTCTTTTCATTGGGTTCTTTTATTTGGGGTTAAGTACATTGTCAGAATAAGGGAGAAATGGATTTAACTTCTGTTGACAGCCATCATACTGAAGAAATATTGACTGAATGTATGCAATATGTATGGCATTCATAATTATATCCAATTAGGAGGCGTGGTTTTGTCACGGCCCCCCCTCTGAGAACAGACTGCTGGGGGGGCTTCAATCGGCCTTTCGTTTCATCACTTCCACACAAACACTTTTATTCTGAGAATCAGGATCACTTCCTGTTGGAGCTTACCTTCAACATGATGGGAGGGGGGGGGGGTGACCTGAAACACACAATAGACAGATTGACCAACTTGAACCCCGTTAGAGTACACTGAGCTTCAGCTCCTGAGGCAAAGCAGCGTCCCCACAGAGGCTTCGTAGCACTTTTTAAAGTAGGGTACTTCTACAGCAGCACTACCTTTACTGTCCTGTACCAGAGTACTTCAACAGGGTGGCTTTACTCATTTTACTGAAGTACTAATACCATGTAATATTAGATCCTTTACTGCAGTAAACGCCACTGCTCTGGAGTTCAGACACGCTCACTCAGGAGGAAAAGTACTCTGATCTTTGAGTAGAAGTACTCGGGTCTTGTTCTTCAGTAAGAGTACGCCTGAGTTGTAGTACAGTATCTCTGAGTTGTAGTACATTACCTCTGAGTTGTAGTACATTACCTCTGAGTTGAAGTACATTACCTCTGAGTTGAAGTACATTACCTCTGAGTTGAAGTACATATTATTGATCAGGATTTGATCCACAGAGACAATCAGTGATAAACTATAAAGCCATCAGAACAACAAAGAGCAGATATTATATATAGAGTGAAGTACAGAGTGTCATAACATTGAAATACTCAAAGTACAGGTACATGCAGGAATCCTGAAGTCAAATTTAATACCTTTTTTAAGACCCTTTCCATACATTTTAAGAACTCATCGCAACTTTGAGTTCTAACCGCTTACATTGGCAACACACTTTACCTCACATTTACTATATACAGTATTGATTGTAAGATAGCACAACTAAACAGTTTGTGATAACTCCTTATCATAATTCAGATAGAACAAAGCACAAGAGAATTAATTGTGTGACCAACCCAATGCAAGGTTTATTAGAAAAAGAAACCATTAGAAAGTAGTATTTGATTTAGGCATTGTTCCCAAGAGATAAAACAGACAGATTACTGAAGCCTCCTTTCCACATCAGTGTTTCCCCTATATGTTTTCAGCAGCGCCGCTGCGCCCTAGCAGATAATTTTTTTTATAAGTGCTGCCCCCTAGTGCTCGCGGCAACTTTTCGAGCCACCGACACACGGGAAAGCTGTCATTTTCAGAGCTGAAGGAAAACTGCCTGACAAGACAGACAACAGCAAGTTGAAGCAGACATAAAAAATTAGAAGAAAAAGACTAAAAAAATTGCCAGATGAAAGTGATGTAAATGAACAACAAAATAAAATAAGTTACATATGTGTTATTGGCTATGGTAGGTTATTGGTATGTTCAATTATTTGATAATTATAATGTAAAACGATCTTTTTCATATGGGTGTTTAGAGTTAGATCTAGTCTAGTCATTGTGTGCTCAAAGTGCACCAGATTGAAGCATTTTATATTAAAATGTAAAAAAAAATCTTCCCGGGGGGGACATACCCCCGGACCCCCGAGAGGATGTGATGTCCAACCACCAATTATGTTCATTCAATACTGAATACATTTGAAGCCTTTAATGATGTATGTGTCTTTCTGCGCGCCACGCTCACATTTTGCTGGGCCCGCGTGCCTTAGCACCGCTGCTATGACTCCATCCTAGGGGAAACACTGCACATGAACTTCAACCTCTCTGTCAAGGTCAGGTTTAATGCAGTATGCTGCTTTGTTGCTTCTGTAGACACACTTTGTGCTCTTTCATTCCAGTAAAACTCCTCAGAAACCAGTATTTGACAATAAACAAAATAATTGACAAAACTTTGAAATATATTAAACTTTGGCGAGCTTCAGAGGGGTAATGCCATATAGGAGCTCCCTCACAAATACCCAGGGGTTAAATTGGGCTAAGCCCCGGCACACGTTCTTAATATAGACTATATTTAGGGTTGATATGTGTAGACTTTATTTTAAAATAGCAGATCTCTGTGACCGGATATAGTTTTTCTGGCTTAGTGAACGTGTGTCTCTTCCTTGGAGGAGCAGCATCGCCCGGACTCAGCTGCTGCCCCGCGGCTCCTCCGTGCAGAGAGTCCGCACTGCAGCGGTGTGTGTCAGCAACGTGCAGTCAGGGGAGGCACGGATTGGCCATCGGGAGAGTTGGGACTTAAACGCCGCGACTTTCTGGCTAGCACTTAGCATGTGGGACCGGACAGCTCTGATCCCCATCAGTGGCGCCCCAACACACTATTTCCCCTCCACCCCCCCAGAACAGAGCAGAGCAAGGCAACGAAACTTAAACTAAGAAGCAGCATTTGACAGTGCGCTATGCATGGGGCCGCCTTGAGGGGGTTTCCCGACATGTCGTTGCAGTAAATTAAAGGGTGTTTCATGTTGTCGTTGCTGTGGACCTTCTTAATACCTTGGAAAATGCCGTTTAATAGCCTTCATTTTCGCTAAATTGATTGATCAACTTTTAATACTTTTTAAGACCCCGCGGGACACCCGAGGTAACTCTAAAGTGAACTCAAAGGACTCTACGCATCTGTAAAGACAAACGTATTTAAGATTAAAGTCTGGGAAACACAGGGGCCGCCATCTTTTAAAATGTTCCCGCCACATGTTTGCTTTGTTTGTTTTTTACCCGAAAACACTATAATGTGAAGATAAAAGATAGAACAATGAGTTCCATGAGATCTGGATAATACAGAAAGCTCGGCACAGCATCACGTGGGGCAATAGGTACTTTGGAAACCGTGTTACAGCGGTAACTTCTAAACTATACTAGCTCTCGTTATTTAATGTGTAACATATAAAGAGAGTGCCTTTATCCAACATGTGTTAACTGGTGTCTCTTTGCTGTAGCAGCGCATCTCCTCTCTGTAACTACTCTGATACAACATGCTATCCTTCAATAAGAACTGTTCTCACCGTGACCACCGAGCAGCGGCTGCAGCAGATGCTCCTGAACGCCTCCGGAGGATTTAAAAGCACATTTAATGGAGATATCTTTGAAAAAAACATCAGATTCTCACCGCAGTCTGAGCGAGGAGCAGCAGCCATGTAACTTTATGTGACCCGACAACCAATAACAGCGCGTTCTCCTTCTTTTTCCGGTTCTTCTGTTTCCTTATTGGTGGAGAAGATCAGATGGAGGACCACCCCCTTCAGGACGGGAGGACGGTTTAAATACTCAGCGGGAGAAAGTTCTTTGTTAACAAATAAAGTGAAAACATTGAAACTAGTTTCTTTCTGCCTAGCAACAAAGGTCAGGTGAATGGCGCCATGTTATTGGAGATCCTTCATGGCCTCGATCTATAGTTTCATTTAAATCAAGAGAGGAAGTGAACTACTTCGTATAACACATATATGCTTATATATAATTGACAGGGTTAGTCAGCACCGGGTAACTCTCGGCCTGCGCCCTCATATCAAAATGCAGATTTCCCCCGTGAAATATTAAAGTGATGCCAGAAAAAAAGTATTAAAAAAAAGTATAAAATAGAGCAGCTTCGTTCTTTTATACGGGCGTCATGTTCTCGCGAGAATTGATGTATCTTACAGATCAGCGGCGTCATACTATATCTTTCTAGAAAAACATGTTCTTGAAGAATTAAAATAAATAGGTACAAATGTTAAATCCCATCTGTTTGTCGAATGAGTTACTAGTTATATGTCTGCTTTAGTTAACTGTAACATTAATTAATATTCAACATTGTCGCGTGTAAACCATGAGAAAATCACCTTATGATGCCTTCACGTGCAGCAGCTGGAGTAGGATTTATTGCTTTCTTAGCATTTATTTTCTTGACTGCGCTTTATTTTGTTGGAACCATAGACTGTATGTAGACTGTTGGAACACAATGATAAAAGAAAACATCAGTGTTTTAAAGAGCAGCATATAGGGGTCTTGGATGATGAATAACGTTTATTGTATTCGACTGTAGAGATTAAAAGCATTTTGAAGTCAAACAAGAACACGTACAACCCAAATTAGATATGACAACGACACTAGATTAGAAGACTATATTAATGTAATGTAAAAAATGAAAACTGTAAAAGAAACATGTATGGAATAACTGATATAACCAGATGAAGTTGGTAGTTTACGACGCGGATAAAAGACGCTGAAGGCACCATGACCGTTAGGATTTAAATAAACCAACGGATTTATGAATTTTTAACGGATTTAATTACGTTTTTAACAGTTTTCTCCGGTTTTATGAACGGTTTTCCAGAGAAGAGGAGTGAAATAACTGCAGCCGGAAGAGGAAATACTGTTTTCTGATCATTTAATCTAAATTTCTCTCAGGTAGATCATTTTATGTCTTAAAAGTCTTTATATTTATGGACAAACTAATGATAAATGAAAACATCTGTGTAGTTAAAGCAGCATAAATGTGTATTTGATGATGAATAATGTTTATTTTATGGATATAGTTGAATATATAATATACAGTGTAGTTGAATATATATATTTTTCTGCATTAAAAGCATTTTAGACACTTTTTATATTTAACCTGGGAACAGAACAAATGATAATGACTACAAGAGATGCTGCAATTACTGCAGTTATTATAAGGTTCTAACGGTTATTATAAGGTTCTAACTTTATAAAGTTCTAACGGTTCTCAGGGTTTCTGGTGGTTTTTCACGGTTTCTAACAGTTTCTCACGGTTTCTAACAGTTTCTCACGGTTTCTAACGGTTTCTCACAGTTTCTCACGGTTTCTAACAGTTTTTAACGGTTTCTCAAGGTTTCTAACGGTTTCTCACGGCTTCTCACGGTTTCTCACGGTTTCTAATAGTTTCTCACGGTTTCTCGCGGTTTCTAACGGTTTCTCACGGTTTCTAACGGTTTCTCACGGTTTCTCACTGTTTCTAACGGTTTCTCACGGTTTCTCACGGTTTCTCACGGTTTCTAACGGTTTCTCACAGTTTCTAACGGTTTCTCCCGGTTTCTAACGGTTTCTCACGGTTTCTCACAGTTTCTAACAGTTTCTAACGGTTTCTAACAGTTTCTAACGGTTTCTCACGGTTTCTAACGGTTTCTAACAGTTTCTAACAGTTTCTCACGTTTTCTCACGGTTTCTCACAGTTTCTCAAGGTTCCTCCTCGGCCTATAGAGTGTCTCCAGAGGGAAGCAGTGAACCTTCAGATGGAGGGCAGCAGGGATGAGCGTATAGAGGTGATCCTCCGCCTCACGCTGAGCAGCTTGGGGCTGCAGATGGAGGTCTGGAGGGACTTCCTGTCTGAGGAGGAGAACCAGGTGACCCTCAGCAGCTTCTTCAGCATCGCAGACTACAGCAATCTGTTCCTGTGCCGGGACCCGGGGCTCTGCATCAGCCTCACCTTCCCCTCTCAGACCTCCTCTAAAGTCCTGGTTCTCTCCAGGAGCAGCAGGGCAGTCATCAGCGCAGAGAACATCAGAGACATGTTGATCATGCAGGAGGTGCAGGGGGGGGGCGCCGTGAGCTGCATCAGTGCCGTCTGCCAGGAGGTACCGCTAACATGAGGCTAACATTACAGAGAGAAGCTAACACTAGGCTAACATTAAGGAGATAAAGATTGGGCTAACATTAAAGAGCGAAGCTAACATTAAGGAGATAAACTAACATTAGGGCTAACATTAAAGAGATAAAGATAGGGCTAACATTAAGGAGATAAACTAACATTGGGCTAACATTCAAGCGATAAGCTAACATTAGGGCTAACATTCAAGAGATAAAGATAGGGCTAACATTCAAGAGAGAAGCTAATTTGAGATAAGGCTAACATTAAAGCTAATTTAAGCTAAGGCCAACATTAAGACTAATGTTATCTTAGAATAATGCAAATATTGAGGCTAACATTAGGTTAAGGTTCATTCAAGGTAAGGCTGACTTTAAGATGTCAGTTCATTTAAGATCCTTCCTTCCTACTGCTGCTCTCCGATCGGTTGTGCTTTGAAAGGTCAGCGGTGATCACGATCAAAGTAAAACACTTTTTTGATCGCAGCAATCCCAGTTTGATCTTTGAGTGGTGCTAGTCTAGGAGTTACTGATCATGTGAAGGTGGTAGTTTGTTTTAAGTTAGGAATGAGGTCTGAGTGTAACCAGGTGTGTCCTCCCTGAAGGTCACCTGTCCGCTGCTCAGTAACCCGGACCCGAGCGGCGGCTGGGCGGCCGGCGTGGCCGAGGAGGCACTGAGGTTCATGGAGCGTCAGAAGAACGAGGCGCTGGTGATGGAGGCTCAGATCCACGGGCGCACCTTCCTGCCTCAGCCCCATGCTCTCCATGACAACCGTCTCCATGGGGATGTGGACCACGATGGAGATCTCCACGACGACGTGGACGAGAGGTGAGACATCCATCTCTGACAGCGTTCATCAGACCAACAGGAAGCTGTCAGAGAGAAGATCCTCCTTCTCTCCTCTAACAGGAAGCTGTCAAAGTGAAGCTCCTCCTTCTCTCCTCTAACAGGAAGCTGTCCGACCTGAAGCTTCTCCACGCCTGTGATTGGACGATCATTGAGTGGGCGGAGCTTGTGTCAGAGTTCCTGCAGCAGGACTCGTCTCAGGCGGTTCTGGATGGCCTGAAGCCGCTTCCCTGCGAAGAGTTTAACTTCTGGAGGAACCGCCTGAAGAACCTGCTACACATCCAGCAGCAGGTCTGTCTCTATGTGTCCTACAGACACTATGTCTCACACTATGTCCTACAGACACCATGTCTCACACTCTCTCTCATTTAAATAAATATTTACAAACAAATGGGCCGGTTGTAAGGGGTTATTCAGTTAAGCCCGATGTGAGGGGATACAGCTGTGCACATGTCATCATTAACAGACGTTGTTTAAAAGTGACATTTGAGTAAACGAGGACATCCCAATTAATACCTGAGGACTCCTCTGTCCTCGCGTCTCCTCCTCGCTGTCTCTCACTCGCATCTTACGGAGGCGGAGCTAAGACGCAAGGAAGGGACGCGAGTGAGGGAAAGGAGGAGGTGAAATATTCAAGAAGAGCCTCATTTCTCACACTGTGTCCTACAGACACCATGTCTCACACTCTACTGTGTCCTACAGACACCATGTCTCACACTCTACTGTGTCCTACACACTGTGTCCTACAGACACCATGTCTCACACTCTACTGTGTCCTACAGACACCATGTCTCACACTGTCCTACAGACACCATGTCTCACACTGTGTCTCACACTGTGTCCTACAGACACCATGTCTCACACTGTGTCCTACAGACACCATCTCTCACACTCTGTCCTACAGACACCATGTCTCACACTAGGGCTGCACGATATATCGTGTCGTGACGATAATCGCGATATGCGCGATATTTACATCGCGTGGACGTGCGATTTTTTTAATTAAAACATTTCTTTTTTTTAGGACTTGCGATATTAAGTAGGCAAATTAACTCAAACACGTCATGTTACAATTATTTTGCTGCTTGCTACAAAAGGAAAACTTGCGCGGCTCTCATGTCAGGGGTACTTGAGTGAGTGACATGCAGGCTCTGCATGCACAGCAAACCACCAATCACAATCAAATCCCCAAAGCAAACGGACCCGGTGATTAAAGGTAAAAACACTGAATAAAGTAGTTTCATGTGTTTCTCCAGGGCAGTTCGGCGCTGCTAACCGAGCTAGCTCAGCTTGTTGCTCTGATAACTTAAGATCCAGACGTCCAGAGGCGCGGGAAGGTAATTTGGGTGGGATGCTGAGGTGCTGTCCGATGTGCTAATTACGCACCATAATGTCAAGTACCCCTCAAAAGGTCCGGTTTATTTCATTTTAAGGATGCGCACCAAGCAACATCTCCAGGTGCTCCTTTGAGAACCAGGGCTAAAAAGTTATGTGCACCCCTGACATAGAGCACGCACAAATGCACTAGCACACACACTACAAAGATGTAAAATATTATTTTACCAACAATGTGGAATTTATTGGCTACATATTACACAGATTATGCACGGCTGCAGCAGCAATAACCATAAAATAATAATTAAAATACCACAAACATGACATTGACCAGTATACAGATTATGCACATGATTTTGCAGATTTAGCGTTTTTAGAGAGAAAAAATTCCGAGAGACTTTTTTGCGCCATGTCAGTGACTTGTGTTGTTGTGCGTCACGTTAAAAGTAGCCGACTAAAAACTAACAAAAAACTTTTTTTCCACATCTTTTTTATTTTTCTTCCCTGAAGCAAAATGATTTATTATATAGTTTTAAATTATCATTTGAATAATAACATATAATATAAAATATAATCTCAGGCACAATGAAATGAAATACATATATATAAAATAAAAATAAAATACATTTCCTGACAGGGGAGCTCCGCACCGCCTGCCTGCCGCTAGGGGGTGCTGCAGCGCCCTCAGCACCCCCCTTCCCACGCCCCTGCAGACGTCCGTGACTAAAATCCTTCATCCGGTTAAATATAGTTAAAAAAATACCAATTGTATAGCATTAAAGTTCAAGAAAGGATGGTTTGCGGAAAAAACCCCGGTCTTTTCTTCAATTCCTGTATGTTTTCATATCGCAATATATATCGCAAGGGGAAAAAAAATCGCAATGTCAGTTTTTTCCAATATCGTGCAGCCCTATCTCACACTGTGTCCTACACACACCATGTCTCACACAGTAGAGTGTGAGACATGGTGTCCTACAGACACCAGGAAGGCTTCTCAATACTCTATTTCCCCTCCTCGATTCCTATCCTCGTGTCTTAGTCCCGCCCACAGGAGATGCGAGCGGAGGAGTCGAGGAGGGGAACCGAGGAGAGAGGAGGGGAAGCGGTTAGAGAAATGAGAACTCCTCTCCTCTGAGCGGTCATTTTAAAGAGACGTCCATTAATGATGACAGGAGGCTCAGCAGCCCTCTGTCTGATGGACAGATGTGTTCATGATGACTTATATATTTACTTTTAATTCATTCACAGTGCGGTATAATGAGACAATAACAAGCTACAGATGCAGACATATACACACACATATATTTATATAAATATATTCAATTTCAGAATCAAACCAGTATGAGAGCACTCTCATAATAACGTTACACAATCAGAGACTGGTTGCTGAAATGGGGAATTGAAATTACGGGCCAAAAGTTGTAATTACAAGTATTAAAAGTAAGCATAGGGAACCAAACCAACTGAGACCCGTCTGTCCACCGCATCTACGCACTGTACAACACGCACCTACACACTGTACCACACACACACCTACACACTGTACCACACACACCTACACACTACCACACACAAACCTACACACTGTACCACACACACGTACAGCTCCTAAAGCATATAATCAGGCTACAGCCGTTGTGTATTTTATTATGTGAAGCACTAAATGGTCTTAGAAAAATATGGACTCTTTGTTTGTAGATATCTACTAAACTAAAGCAAATACAGAGAGTAATGTAGGCCTGTTATACTGAGTGATATATATTATACACACTGCTCTGCTTTGTGCACGGACCTCACTGCTGTTCTCACTGTAAACATCGCGTCGCGATGAAAGCAGTTAATAAAATAATATCTAGGGGATGCATGCAGAGCTGTCATTGGCTGAGATAAGTCCGGCCCGGAAATGCATCCGTGGAGGAACCGTGGAGGACCCATCAGTGTATCCTCGGTTATAGCTCCTCCAGAGAGCCTCCTCGACGCTCGATGCTTGGTCCTCGATGTGCATTTAGAGAAATGAGATGTCCTTCAACATGGCGCGCTGAATTCCATTTCCGGGTTACTACCGGAGGACCGAGGAGTCGAGGAGGGGAAATTAGAGTATTGAGAAGCCTTCCGGGACTCACACTCTACTGTGTGTACAATAGCTGCCCTCTGTTCCTAACCCTAGGATGGGTTGAGAGCAGAGGTCAAAGTTCACTGTGTGCTCAGCATGTGAGACATTAGAGAGGACTTCATCCTCCTATTCTTCTATAATTCTTCTCCATTGTGTTCTACAGCTGAGCAGCAGCAGAGCACAGCAGGTGGCCTCCATCGTCCAGCAGGCAGACAGCGTGTACCTGTCCACGCTCAGAGACATCCACACAGACCTGCAGCAAGGTGCACATACACACACACACACAAAACACACACACACATGCACACACACACACAAACACACACACACACACACACACACACACACACACACACACAGTCTCAGTGACCCAGATCCAGAGAGCAGGGGAACAGTGATCCACTGATAGAACAGGAAGTGAACAGCATGTATACTGAGCGGTGCTGTGTGCTCAGGGCTGAGGGAGGCGCAGGACGTGACGGAGAACCTGGAGCGTGTGCAGCAGAAGCTGGAGGAGCTGCAGCTGATGGAGTTCCAGCAGGTAGCTTCAGTGTGACCTGAAACACAGAGACCCTCCTCCATTCAGAAACAGTTTAAAGTGTGTTGCTGCTTCCTGTGCGCCCTCTCTCCAAAGCATTCATGTTTCTAATAACTGCTGTAAGGTTATTCAGCATCAGTTTAGCATCACAGCTAAATACCTGCATGGAGATAAGCCCCGCCTCCAGGCCAGTGCTCGTAGTTTGAGTGACGCGAGAAAACACCAATGACGACCGATGTGAATGCACCACACCAGGGCTGTGCTAACAAGTAGCTGTAGCGTGTCATGTTCTTCAGGAGGAACCTCTGACCCGTACTGATGACATCATCACTGTGTGTCTGGCAGCTGGAGGCCAACATGGCGGCGGTGATGGAGGAGGTGCAGCTGCTGTGGGTACGCTCCGAGTTCTACTGTAAACCTGCAGGGTGGTGGTGCTGCTGCAGGAGGTCTGCAACCTGTTCATCCAGAGGGTACACACACACACACACACACACACACACACACACACACACACACACACACTCACACACACACACACTCACACACACACTGCTGCAGGAGGTCTGCAACCTGTTCATCCAGAGGGTACACACACACACACTCTCACACACACACACACACACACACACACACACACACACACACTGTATTTCACCCCAAATAAACTATCATCACCTGACTCCATAATGAAGTGCTTTGTATTGTTTCTGTTCTGATTCTATGTAAAGAGTCTTTGAGCATGAGGAAAAGCGCTGTAAAAATCCCATGTATTATTATTATTATTATTATTATGATATTCTGTATTGACTGTAACCCCCCCTGTGTGTGCAGAGCAGGGACTTCCTGCAGGGGGGGGGCGAGCTGCTGAAGGGTCTGCTGTCGGGTCCTGATGAGGTTCTGCAGGACGTCAGCCTGGTGGTCCGGACCCTGCAGACCCTCAGAGAGACCTTCATCCAGAGCAAGAGGAGGCTGCAGGACATGAAGCAGGTCAGACACACACACACACACACACACACACACACACACACACACACTAGCTTTTGGACTAGCTGCAGGCGTCTAATTGAGGCCTGGTCCATGCCCACGTATAGAGCGTTGCTAAAACATGTTTAGTTGAGCTCAGCGTGACAGAGGCTTTATGTAGAGCCGGGGGGTCTAACTCTATTTCATGGCTGGTCACATCAGCATTATGGCTGCACTCAAAGGGCCGGTTGTAACTTTAAGACTTATAAATGTACATATATAATTATTTATATTAATGAAATAATGTATTATATTACATGATTGGCTCTGCATTGGATTATTATCAGTTCTGGTAATAACTTCATAATAACTACGTCTGAAAGCAGAAGTCTGGGGCAAATCATAGAAAGCAAATATTCAACAATAAACCAATTGTATTGTTTATTATGTGTGTGTGCGTGCGTGCGTGTGTGTGTGTGTGTTGTGTGTGTGTGTGTGTGTGTGTTTGTGCTGCAGGAGGGGGCCGCTCAGAGCTGGGACTTCCCTTCACAGCTCGTTTTCCTCCACCTGGATAACTTCCTGCTACACCTGCAGAACATCCAGGTACACACACACACGGTACACACGGTACACACACACACACACCTTGTCAGTGCTCATGATGCCCCCCCGCCTGCAGGAGGTGTTCAGGGTTAGTCTGCAGCTCCGTCAGCTGGAGGAGGCGGTGGTGTCGGGCGCTGGCGGCAGGAAGTGGACGGAGGAGGTTCAGGAAGTGTATCAGGACTTCCTGCGTCATGTGACCTCTCTGTCAGAATGCAGCTGTGACCCCACCGACCCCGAGCACCAGGTGAGAGCCGTGAGAAGCAGCTTCCTGTGTGCCTCTGAGCTGCGTCTGACCCCCCCCCCCTCTCTCAGGGCTTCCGGCTGCTCCTGGATCAGTTCCAGCTGCAGGTGGAGCAGGTGGAGCAGCGGCTGGTGTCTGTGCTCTGCAGAGCTCTGCAGGACTGCAGCGAGCCGGCCTCTTCAGCCAAGGTACCTTTAACATGTTTATACAGTCTATGGTTTAAACATGCAGCACAGAGTGTGAGAGCGCCCCCTGCTGACCGACAGAGGGTTACATCATGCAGCCAACCCCACAGAGTGTGAGAGCGCCCCCTGCTGACCGACAGAGGGTTACATCATGCAGTTCATAGACAGACTCACTAATCACCATCAGCTGAAGTCCAGGTAGCATCCAGTTAGCCTTAGCTGTGGTACCATCATTGGGAGTAGGTGCTCCATCACCTGAGGGAGCTCCGTCAGCCTCAGTGTGACTGCTCCTCACTGTACAGGTTGTTTCATGAACTATGTGACTTGTAGATATGGAATTGCTCTCTTGACTGCACTCTTAGTGCTGCTGTGTTTATTGTGTCTCTGTAACTCTGGAACGACCATGTCCTTGTTATCTTGTGTTTCAGCTGCTGCAGATGTTCAGCTTCATGCTGCACCGCCCTGTGATCCAGGAGCAGCTGCGCCCCCACCTGCTGCACCTGCTCCAGGGGTTCCTGCTGGAGCTGGACACCATCGAGCAGCTGTTCTACACCCAGAGATTGAAGGCACACACCTTCAGCTGCTACACCCCCCCACCTGCAGCCGCACTCTGTTGGAGCCGGCAGCTCAGGCTGAGGGCGGAGCACACGCTGCACCTCTACTCCTCCCTGAAACACCTGTAAGACCTCACCTGTACCTCTACACCACCCTGAAACACCTGTAAGACCTCACCTGCACCTCTACACCTCCCTGAAACACCTGTAAGACCTCACCTGCATCACTACACCTCCCTGAAACACCTGTAAGACCTCACCTGCATCACTACACCTCCCTGAAACACCTGTAAGACCTCACTGCACCTCTACACCTCCCTGAAACACCTGTAAGACCTCACCTGCATCACTACACCTCCTTGAAACACATGTAAGACCTCACCTGCACCTCTACACCTCCCTGAAACACCTGTAAGACCTCACCTGCATCACTACACCTCCCTGAAACACCTGTAAGACCTCACCTGCACCACTACACCTCCTTGAAACACGTTCAAGACCTCACCTGCATCACTACACCTCCCTGAAACACCTGTAAGACCTCACCTGCACCACTACACCTCCCTCAAACACCTGTAAGACCTCACCTGCACCACTACACCTCCCTGAAACACCTGTAAGACCTCACCTGCACCTCTACACCTCCCTGAAACACCTGTAAGACCTCACCTGCACCTCTACACCTCCCTGAAACACCTGTAAGACCTCACCTGCACCACTACACCACCCTGAAACACCTGTAAGACCTCACCTTCACCACACCTCCCTGAAACACCTGTAAGACCTCACCTGCATCACTACACCTCCCTGAAACACCTGTGAGACCTCACCTGCACCACTACACCTCCCTGAAACACCTGTAAAACCTCACCTGCACCACTACACCTCCCTGAAACACCTGTAAGACCTCACCTGCACCACTACACCTCCCTGAAACACCTGTAAGACCTCACCTGCACCTCTACACCTCCCTGAAACACCTGTAAGACCTCACCTGCACCACTACACCTCCCTGAAACACCTGTAAGACCTCACCTGCACCTCTACACCTCCCTGAAACACCTGTAAGACCTCACCTGCACCACTACACCACCCTGAAACACCTGTAAGACCTCACCTGCACCTCTAAACTCCCTGAAACACCTGTAAGACCTCACCTGCACCTCTACACCTCCCTGAAACACCTGTAAGACCTCACCTGTGTATTCAGGTACAGTGTGTTGTGTTGATCTACAGTGTGTGTTGTGTTCAGGTACAGAGTGTTGTGTTGATCTACAGTGTGTGTTGTGTTCAGGTACCGGTCTGCAGAGTGTGAGCAGGTGGAGCAGAGGGTGCAGCAGCTGCTGGTTCTGCTTCAGGACTTCAGAGCCCGGCGGCTCTCAGACTGGATCAGGGATCTGGACTCAGACTGTGGAGACGTGATGCAGCAGCCCCTCATACAGCAGCTGCAGCAAGGCATGCTGGGAGTCCCCTGCAGCCACAAGGTGAGGACACACAACCCCTGCAGCAACACACAGTATATCAACATAATAACTAACTAAAATAAAAAATAATAATAACAATGTGTGTGGTGTTGCAGCTGGAGGCGGTGCTGAGGCAGCTCAGGTGTGTGAGCAGGGATCCAGACGTGGAGCTCCGCCCCCTCGCTGCACACCTGTTCTCCTGTAAAGATGACATCACACAGAGCTACCTGAGCCTGGGTCACATGGTGTCCTGCTACAACCAGGTACCTGCACACAGGTAACCCCTCCCCCAGGTGGAGCTGAGTGACTGACAGCTGTGTCTCCTTCAGGTGCTGCAGGACGGCCTGCAGGTGGAGCGGCCGCTGATCCAGGACCAGCTGCAGGACCTGGACCAGGACCTGGCAGAACTGCAGAGCAGAACCTGGGGCAGCACAGGTGGAGTTTCACTTACAGGGTTCATTATAAAGAGACAGGAGTTATAGCTGTTTCAATCATCTGTGTGTGTGTGTGTGTGTGTGTGTGTCAGGTGTGCATCAGCTGGTGCAGCAGCTCAGTCAGAGGATCTTGAAGTTTCACTCCACCGTGAGCGAGGCCAGAGCCAACATGGATGCCATGACACGCATCATACAGGTCCCTCACACACACACACACACACACACACAGCAGTGTTGATCTGATGCAGAGTAAACCCTGACACAGAGAGATGGTTTGTTGAAGCAGGGCTGGGCGGAGCTTCACCTGTTGCACTCAGGTGACTTCCTGCCGGAGGGCGGAGCTTCGGGGCGGAGCCACAGGTGCATCACAGAGGAGGGTCAGGAGCTGCTGCGGCTCACACAGGTAGCTCACCTGGACCTCACATCATATAACCATACATGTATGAGTTATGGAACCAGGATGTGTGTGTCCTCAGGTGAACTGCAGTCTATACGCTGCTGGACACGCCCCCCCCGCCTGGAGCAGCTACCTGGAGCACATCGACGACAGAGTTCAGGACGCTCTGCTCAACATGATGCACACCGCACTCACCTTCCTGTGTGACAGCATGAGCCCTAAGGTACACACACCATACAGACACACCTGCAGCACCGTGAACCCCAGGTACACACACCATACAGACCATACAGTGTGTGTGTGTGTGTGTGCAGAGCTGCAGTGTGTTTCTGACAGTGAGTCTGCAGCTGCAGGAAACAGGAAGTGTGTTTGAGCCCTCAGTGGGCGGCGGCCTCTCAGACCTCCTGCAGAGTTTCATCAACGACGTCTACAGCGCCGCCAGCCTGCCCCCCCGCATCTCTGCCGGTCACCACGGCAACTACCAGGTGAGCCAGCATCAGTCACTGCACACACCTGAAGCCCCATCATATACACTCAGATATACTCACCTTAAAAACACCTGTTCAGGTGTGTCTGCAGCAGGAGCCCCGCCTCTCTGCTCTGGAACAGGAAGTGATGCGTCGCCTGCAGAAGGTGAAGGAGGAGGCGGAGCTCCTGCAGGTGAAGATGGACAGGTACTCTCACCTGTGGCAGAGCGACAGGCAGGCTGTGATGCAGGAGTTCCTCACCTACAGCCGGCAGCTGGGCCCCGAGGAGCTGGAGGCCCCGGAGGCCCCGCCCACCCTGAAGGACTTCCAGAGAGAGGTGAGCCTCACCTGTCACTCAGAGAGGAGCCTCACCTGTCACTCAGAGAGGAGCCTCACCTGTCACTCAGAGAGGAGCCTCACCTGTCAGGTGTCTCCTCAGAGAGACAGGATGCTGTATATGTGTATCTCTGTGTTCCAGCTGCAGGCCCTCAGCAGCCTGCAGGTGGAGCTGTCTCAACTGGACGAGCAGCGGCTGCTGGGCTGGCTGAAGGTGGAGCTCCGCCCCTTCAGAGACTCCCTGCTGTCAATCATCCAGGAGTGGAGCGACATGTACACACAGCACCTGCTGAGCTCCGTCAGCACAAGGTACACACACACACCTCACACACCTCACAAACCTCACACACCTCACACATAACAATAGAGCACATTTTAAGTGTGTGTGGTGTGTGTGTGTGTGTGTGTGTGTGTGTGTGTGTGTGTGTGTGTGTGTGTGTGTGCAGTCTGCAGCAGGTGACTCAGCACACTGATGAAGACTCCTCTTCCTCCTCTGGGTTCCCGGTGACGGAGACTCTGCTGCTGCTGGAGGCTGCAGGAGTGCAGCTGCCTGAACATCTGTCTGCACAGCTGCAGGTCTGAGTACACACTACTACTACACAATATATACATGTACACACTACTACTACACAATATATACATGTACACACCAGGGTTTCCGCTAGGATTTTTTCTTGCCGGTCAAATGTCCGTACAGAATTTATTTTACCGGACAAATTTGAAACTTACCGGTCATGTTTCATTAATAATAATAAGAATTGTATAGCAGAGTTTCCGTTAGCAGGTAATTACCGGACTATGACCGGATATGCTGATGTTTAAAACTCAGTTAATGGGAGTCATTTTTATATTGCTTCAGTTTATAATCGTAACAGATCGAAAAATTCAGATTCATTTTTCAATAAATGATTCCACAAACAACATAATTATTACATTCAAACAAACTACTTGTAGTAGATGAAGTACATTATTCAAAAGTTTACATTAACTTTGAATATTAACACGGGAGAAACAGATCCTCTCTTTTCCCCTCTCCCTCCCTCTCTCTCTCCCTCCCTCTCTCTCCTGACAGCCCGTCAGTTTCTCATGCAGCTCTAAACAGTGGGCGGGGCTTCGGGTGATCATGCAGAGCTGCGTGCCTCCTTCAGACTCAGCAGCTGATCTGATCTCTGATCTCTCTCTCGCGTCCAGTTATACTTCACTCGCGTTTATATCCATATCGATCAGATCCAGCTCTCCTGATCGGTCTTTATAGAGAGCACCGAGTGGATATCGGCCGATAATGACCGGCGGCCGATCGATCGGAGCATCCCTAATTATTACCGGACATTTTGACCGGCAGGTTTTGAATTTACCGTTTTTTTATAAATGTTACCAGCTAAAATCCGGTAATTACCAGCTAACGGAAACCCTGAAAGGAACCACTCTCCATATTGAGGTCTGTCGGGGACTTGAACCGGCGATCCTACGGCTCCCAGTCCCTACTGACTGAGCCACTGCCGGGCTAAAAGAGTGATGTCTTCATATTTGTCTAACGTGATAGTTTACTTTTCATTCAGGAAGTATGACGCTGCACTGTCAGTACGCTTGTCCATGTTTGTAATTGGTAAAATGTTGCTAGCCCCGCCCCTTTCATGTGAATGTGCACTCAGCCGAACAGAGAAACCCTGGAGTTACCGAGTTGATAACCAGCGTCGTAGGACCGCTTAGCAAGATCTCAAATAGGGCTTTCACACCATGGATGTATAATAAGAACTGGATACAGCGTGGGAGGCGGGGCCTCGTTCATTCATGAGAGTTACTCATTGGCGCATGAAGACAAAATGGCCCAACTTTTGAGAGACCGAAACGTCACGAAAGTATTCATATAATCATATAATCCGTTGTTATTGTGCGTCCATGGGTAAAGGTAAAACTCATGTAGTACTGAACACGTCACATGAACGTGCCGTTATAAAATAACTACTTCTCAACCCTTATACTTTTCTCCAGAGTGCCGTGGTTCATTGTTTATTAATGTGTTTCAGCCATTTACCGACCGCTGCAGTGCTGCTCTTCCACGGGAGTTTATTCTCCCGTTAGCTCCGGGTTAGCTCACATGGCAACGGAACGGCCGCTGTAAAGTATTCACTGTCTGACAGACTGTCACACAAGCAGCTGATACATATCCCCAACGGATGGTCAAAGTAAGGCACAAATAAACAGAATCACACGAAGCCTGGTTAGTGTTGCCTTCTAGTCACTTTGCTCAGCGCTACTGCTTGTTACAACTTTTATTTGCCGTACTCGCCTTTAACTGTTAGCTCAGGTTAATCTCGCCCCCCTCCGACGTAAGCGTGAAGTATGCGGGTCTTGCTTCTAGACCGACCATTTTTGGAGATTGAAACGAACCGGTTTCCGGAGCTTAGAGGCGGCTCCGCTGCGGTGTGAACAGGAAAAAACGGTGCTTATCAAGCTCTAGCTCCGAACTGGCCCTGGAACCGCGTTGGTGTGAAAGCCCCATTTGTTAGGGTTAGTTAAGATAACTCAGAGGTATCAGGGTCTGTTGGATCAGAGAGCAGGGCTCAGTGATACCTGTGGAGCTCTGTGACACAACAAGCACTGCTGTGTGTGTATATGATGTGTGTGTATATGATTTGTGTGTATATGTTGTGTGTATGATGTGTTTGTATATGATGTGTGTATATGATGTGTGTATATGATGCGTGTGTATATGATTTGTGTATATGTGATGTGTGTGTATATGTTGTGTGTATATGATGTTGTGAGTTGGTGTGTGTGTGTATATATGATCTGTGTTGGTGTGTATGTGATGTGTGTGTATGATGTTGTGTGTATATATGATGTGTGTTGGTGTGTGTGTGATGTGTGTATATGATGTTGTGTGTCATGTTGTGTGTATGATGTGTGTTGGTGTGTATGTGATGTGTGTGTATGATGATGTGTGTCATGTTGTGTGTATGATGTGTGTTGGTGTGTATGTGATGTTGTGTGTGTATGATGTTGTGTGTCATGTTGTGTGTATGATGTGTGTTGGTGTGTATGTGATGTTGTGTGTGTATGATGTGTGTTGGTGTGTGTGTATATGATGTTGTGTGTCAAGTTGTGTGTATGATGTGTGTTGGTGTGTATGTGATGTTGTGTGTGTATGATGTGTGTTGGTGTGTGTGTATATGATGCTGTGTGTATGATGTGTGTTGGTGTGTATGTGATGTGTGTGTGTATGATGATGTGTGTCATGTTGTGTATGTGATGTGTGTTTATGATGTGTGTTGGTGTGTGTGTATATGATGTTGTGTGTATGATGTGTGTTGGTGTGTATGTGATGTTGTGTGTGTATGATGATGTGTGTCATGTGTGTGTATGGTGTGTGTTGGTGTGTGTGATGTGTGTTGGTGTGTGTATATGATGTGTGTATGATGTGTGTTGGTGTGTATGTGATGTTGTGTGTGTATGATGACGTGTGTCATGTTGTGTGTATGATGTGTGTTGGTGTGTATATGATGTTGTGTGTATGATGTGTATGTGATGTGTGTGTATGATGTTGTGTGTTGGTGTGTATGTCATGTTGTGTGTATGATGTGTGTTGGCGTGTATATGATGTTGTGTGTATGATGTGTATGTGATGTGTGTGTATGATGTTGTGTGTTGGTGTGTATGTGATGTTGTGTGTATGATGTGTGTGTTGGTGTGTTGTGTGTATATGATGTGTGTTGGTGTGTCTCTGATGCTTCAGTGTGTGTGTTTCAGTGCTGATGATGACTCAGCTGACCTGAGATCAGACTCTTCCTCAGTATTACCTGCTGTGCTGCCTTCACTGACCCTCTGTGAACCTCCTCACCTATAATCATATACTAATGTCTTCATAATAAACAGGAAGTTATAACAACAGTCTGATGCGTGTCTTCATCATCATCACATCAGATCTTCAGACACAAAGAACAACAACATAAAAAAAGGATTTATTAGAATTTCTTTATATAATTCCTTATTATTTTTATTTTGTTATCATCTTGCGACCCCCCGGGAACCCCTGGTCTAGGGGTGCGGGTGGAGATCCAGGCCAGCAGCAGCACCAGCAGTAAGACGAAGAACAGCAGCGTCACCTCGTCTCCCACGCCTTCAATCAACACCATCGCCACGGCAATACCAGGGGGCGGGGCTTAGCGCCCACCGTCACTTCCTCTGCAGAACAACACTTTATTTAGCAAACGCTATTTTTGATTGCAAAAGGTGCAGCGGGCTTCAAACACGTTCCCCTCCACTGGTTTCAACCAAGCACTAAATTTGATGTTTTCCAACCAAATACGGTTGAACTTACACTTCCCCATATTTATTTGTAAGTAGATTCGAAGATACCTAATTTCTGATTGCCGCTAGCTAAAGCTTGGTTGCTAGGTTACTAGCTGGGTGTTCTCCGATAAGGGGCCGGGAGAAACAAAGTTAGTGATTACTGGTTGCATGTTGATTTATTTCAGTACAAATTGTTGGGGGGAACTGAAAGGCTCTACCGTACTGGTTACTTTGCAGCCCCGACATTTCCCCCAAAACACATTTAGACGTGATCGAAACATAGAAGTACCTTTCAAATCCCATCATTTTTAAGACCCTCGAAATCATATTTAAGACCTTTCTTATTTTTTTGATCAGATTTAAGACTTTTTAAGGCCTTGAATTCTTATTATCAAATGTAAGACTTTTTAAGACCCCGCGGGAACCCTGCTCAGAATTCCAACTTTGGTTCTCAGAATCCTGACTTTAAAAATAATAATTCACTTTGTCAGATCTTAAGAAAAACCAAAACAAAAAAACCCTTATGTGGCCCTTATCCTCTTCCGTAGAAGACAATCAGAAGTAGTTATTTCTGCAGGTCTAAAACATAACTGGAAATTGAACATGTTATGCAAGTTAAGATCAGATAACAAGGGAAAACTATTTATTTTCACATTTATCAGATTGATGTATTACATGCAGAGTAGGTTTTCTAAGTGAACAGAGTCAAAAGTATTGTCTTAATATCGATTTACTGCAGCTTTTAGTCAACACATAGTTTAATGAATGTGATTCATGCACTTTTATCTCCACAAAGTTGTTGATTTTGCACTCGGGTTGATTCTTAAAGCAGATTTACGGACAGTATTCAACACAGATTTGACTGAAAATGTAATTTAACTGCTCTCGAGTTAAAGTAAAGATTCCTCAACATCAACATGACTGCATCTCCCTCACACACAACACAGCTTCACTTGTTTCCACGTGTTAATGATGTCGTGCCACAGACCAGCGTTTCTGCAGCTGCGCTGAAAGTCTTGTGTTCAGGAGAAAAGCTGACATCCTAAAAATGTAAAGTCCGCCGTGGTCTAGAACATGACTTGTGCTCTGAAGTGCGCCTGCAAGATGGTGTTGTTGCGCATTCCCATCTTCTGCATCCACTTGTTCTTCATCTTCTGAACGTACTGCATGTCCTTCTGCTTGTGGTTCATGGCGGCAAAGCCTGGGAGAGAAAGGGGAGCAGATTCATCAGTTATTACGGGGTATAATGAGAAGTGAACGCAATATTTTAATCTAGGGTTCTCTAAAACAAAAAGTGAACACTTCACGTAGATTATGGGAATTGCAGGAAACTTATATTGTACAAGGAAGGTTGAAAAGCTGTTCAAAAACCTTCCTCGATTTTAAGAAACCCTATCATGCTTCTTTTGGGTGTGTAGTATAGGTTTTAGTGCATGTCAATGGTCTGCAAAGGCTAAAATCCTTGAGTTCTCTCCAGAGCAGTGTTTCTCAAAGCGTGAGCGCCCCCTAGTGGTCCGTCAGTATATTGGTAACATTTCACATTTGAAATAAATAAAATCATTTAAGTTTTCCGCACTCTCGCGGGAATATCTCCGCAATGGAGCGAGCTTAACTTTCACTTTCAATTGCATGATATAGCCCCGCGCAACACCTTCGCCACACATGCTGCCACTTGTTTGTACCATTTTCAGGCGATTTGTAATCTTTTAGATTTCAAGAAGCATATAGAACAAACAATGGATGTATTTTATGAACATTTATCCATGCTGGAAGTAGATTTAGATGTTAGGAGTGAGATAGAGATTATGATCTAATATATGCATGAAGCATTGCAGGAAGTCTGTTGATGATCAGAGGCTGTTGTTGGGGCTGACCATGCAGGCCGATGGTCACCAAGGTTCATGTTTTAATAGCATTTTTACAAAAAAAAGCCCACGCTTGTGAAAACATGGCTTAGGCGATATAGGGAAGGTTAAGCTGTTCTATTATTAGGCTGTACTTTGTTATGTACTGTTGGAGTGGAGAGCAGGCCTATTGTTTTTGGATATTTGGGGAGTTCGGTGGTCCGTGAGTGTTTTTTTATTGGTTAAGTGGTCCTTGGTATGAACAAGTTTGAGAAACACTGCTCCAGAGGGATATTTGCCCAGACTAAAATCCATTATAAAGTTAAAATATCAATTAAAAAAATCTAAGATTAAAAAAAGTTAATGGTAAAATTGTGGCTTAAAAACTTGATAGACATTCATTTGAAAGCAAAAAATAAGGAGAATGCTGAGAGGGAACACGTCCCTGCTACAGGTGATCAAATGAAACGCACCTTTACCTTGATTTAAATCACACATTTATCTGTTTTGAACAATTTTAATGATTATAGTTCCCATTTTATTCCTGTTACCATTAAATCCAAGAGATATTTCCAACTATAAATATTTGTATTCTTTCATATTGAATCTTTAAGTGGACATTCCTTATAAACTCTTTTGTTTTTAATATATATATCGTTATATATTATTGAACATTGCAATCTTAAACTTGCCATGGTTATAACAAATACAATTATTTGTACCCTTTCTTTTAATTGTTAAATAGAGCGACTGCACTAAAACCCAATTCCCCCTCGGGATAAATTAACTATTCTGGTTGATTCCTCTCGGTTTCTTTCTCTAACTGTCAAGACATATCGAATGATAATAAATAAATATAGTGTTTAGTGGATGAGTCTCACCTCCGTCTCCTCCCCAGCCCAGAGCTCGGTACTGCTTCATGACTCGGCCCACGGCGTTCTTGTTGTGGCTCAGAACCAGAGCTTTCTGAGCGCCGAAACGCTGTTTGTAATACCTCAGGAGGGAGCGGTGTCCGATCTTAGCGCCTGAGGAAACACAGAGACACACGTTAACACAATATGTGCTATCAAACACAAACAAGCAAAGAGTGGTGCAGGAATGAGTCCTTGTTCTGGAAATCAATGGTTTTCTGAATGTGTTTTTGGTTGTTAGCGTGAAATAAGGTCTGTGGTTAACACAAGCTGAAGAGATTTTTATTCAACGACATAAAATACATCAGTAAATACCCCACTGGTGGATTTAAAAACGACGGTTGCTAACAAGTGTCTAAATGAGACGACTAAACTTCTTCCCCATTAGCCACCTTTAGCTTAGCGGTGGTGACGTGAAGTCATGTGACCGTGCTGTAGTTCCTTTATAGCCCAACATTAGCCACCTTTAGCTTAGCGGTGGTGATGTGAAGTCATGTGACCGTGCTGTAGTTCCTTTATAGCCCAACATTAGCCGCCTTTAGCTTAGCGGTGGTGACGTGAAGTCATGTGACCGTGCTGTAGTTCCTTTATAGCCCAACATTAGCCACCTTTAGCTTAGCGGTGGTGACGTGAAGTCATGTGACCGTGCTGTAGTTCCTTTATAGCCCAACATTAGCCTCCTTTAGCTTAGCGATGGTGACGTGAAGTCATGTGACCGTGCTGTAGTTCCTCTATAGCCCAACGCTGGCCTGTTACTTCAGAAATCATAAAGTGGTGTTAACATGTGGAGATTTTCCTGCTGAACTAACACGTGTGACCATCATAAACTTTTGATTGACACAAACGAGATTATTAATGATCCAAAATCCAATGGAAAAACCCTTTTTGTGGAGGGAACCAGGCTACCTAATTTTAGCACAATTTTGAATGTGATGCTCCTTATTATTAAATATTACAAATGTTAAAAGTAAACGAAGGTAAAGTCACCTGAAGGCAGCGTCAGTTCGAGCAGTTCATCGTCATACTCGATGTTCTGGTCATCAGGAAGCTCGTCTTTGTCCTTCTCTGCCTCCTCTCCCTCTTTCCTGTCTGGGTAGCTGCTCCTGTTGCCATAACAGAGTATACAAAGTGTGAATCAGACGAACAAAGATCAGAATAAAGGCCTTTCTGTTACCTTTAGATACATATATCTGTCCTATACAACAGTAACGTACATTTCACTCAAAAACAACCATTTCAAATCGGCTTAAAATCAAGTCTTGTTGAATTAAGTCTGTTTTATTTCAATTTCGGCCCTTTTTTTTTCTATCATCTTATACTTTTTTAAAACTAATGCATATCAACATGACGTTATTTATTACCTGAAGTCGTAGAAGTCTGCGAACTCCAGAGCGGTGTCTCCGTCCGTGAAGAGCTTACAGTGGCTTTTGTCGGTCATGTGACTCTGAACTGCTTCAGCCGAATAAAACGAGCGCCCCTTCTCGTTACACCACAAACACACGTTCCCCGCTCCCACCTTCTCCCCTGAAACACAAGAGAAAACATTCAATTAAGCTGGAAAACATACACATTTACATCAAATAACAAGAGCATTAAGTAGTGTCTTTATTACACGACTAATAACCACAACGTTTGTAGATATTATTACATATTTTTATATCAGAAATTATTAAGAGGTGCAGTGATCGAATATTTTTTTTCTAATATTCACACTGTACATTTGACTTATCTAATTTAATACCTCAATCTTGCACACTAAATGTAAATAATATCCCACTTTCATATTCGGTTAGCTCTAATTTAGTCCGTCAATAATGTTTTATTTGTCAGATAGTTGACATATTTTTTCCTCATGGTCAACTTTTATATTTCCACTCTTTTCTTTTCTATTTTGTTGTTTAAATGTTTGTGTCCTACTCTTTTTTAATTCTAATTAAGTACTTGTTTAACATGCTGCTGCAACAAAAACATTTCCCAATTTGTAGTATATCTTATCTTATTTTATAGATTCATAAACTGTAATTAGTATATAATTAGTTGACTGTAAGTCAACTAATATGATATGATAATACAAAAGTTACAAGGACATTTGAACCAGGACATGGACTACATTTATAGAAATCAACTAAACTTGGCAGAGGTTCAATTAATAATAAAGTTACATTTAAAAAAGGCATTTCTCACAGGACTAAAAATAAATGCAATAAAACTTTTTTTAATTACATTTAAAAAATAAATATGTAGGTTTTTTTGTTAAACATCTAAAAAGGCCATTTGACAGGACTAAGACTAGATTAAAAATTAAATTAAAAAAAGTCTATCTAAAAAATAAACAAGCTGAGTGAACACTAACAAGGATGTGATCGAGTCTTAAAAACGGTATTCAAAATTAAGAAAAACCAGTCAAAATATTTAACTGTAAATCACTTTAAGAAATCAGCTTGTTTTAACCATTGTGCAGTTTCCTCACATTCACCTCCACAACTCACCGAGGTACCGCATGAGGCCCTTGAGGTCGACGAGGAACTCGAGGTCGGGGATGAAGAAGCTGTGGACTCGCGTCATGTGGGCCACGTTCTTCATCAGAGACTTGGAGTGGTGTGAGCAGAACAGGCAGTCTGTGACGGGGATGGATCCCGGCAGAGCAGCTGGACGTGGGGCGGAGACGGCAGCAGCATCCCCTTCCTCCTGGTCCATCGTCTCCTCTTCCTCTTCTTCATCCTCCTCCTCCTCTTCCTCCATATCATCATCCTCCCCCTCAACGTCCTCCCACTCTTCTGGAACATTGTTAAGGGAAAATATTGGAGTCAGAAGCTTTATTTGTTGTTGGGAAAATACTGAATGTCCTCTTCCAATATCAGAGTACACATGAGAACAAAGGTATCCCAACTGTAGCTGAGTACATGACAGGATGTATGATTACCTAGAAGAGCATCAGGACTGTTTTAGGCATATGATAGCTATGTGATTAACATGATGATTCAGCCTCTATGGAGATAGACATATGACAAGCATGATCATTTCTGACGTGGAGCTAATCTGAAGTAAACATTGAATACTGCTTTCTATTCCTCCATCTAGTGACTGTGTAACTCCCTCTCTTGGATATCAGCATGTGAAGGACACTGTTCAGGAACTAGTTGATGCTCTGTATGTGATGACTACTTCCATTCTGGAGAGGATCACAAATACATGGATCCTGAGATTGAAGCTCAAGCCGGGGACCAGTGAGATTGTTCTAACACTTTATTTTTGCATTAATCTTCTGCACCTTACAACCCACTGTCTGTGTTTTAACATGTTCTTTTTTGTTGTTCTGTTGTTTTATTTTGTATTTAAGTATTCCAGTAATGTATGTTGCATGTTTTTATTTGATTGTATTTACTTGTTTAAAATGAAATGATGTGAAGTCATGTGACCGTGCTGTAATTCCTTTATAGCCCAACATTAGCCGCCTTTAGCTTAGCGGACATCCCGACAACATTTTAACATAGCTCATCATTAAAATTTCTATATACTTTTTCCACTTTGGAAACAGTGATTATAAGTATATGTCTGTGTCGGTGCAAAGACACCCTTCTTGGTATAAGACTAAAATGCTATTTTCTTGTAATTAGCATAATAGCATGCCATCGACACATGTGATCACTTTAAGAATAGTTTTATTGTGTTCCTTGACCCTCAAAACATGGATCTGGACCCCTTATTTGTTCAGTTATCTGCAATAATGGCTGAGATATAGTGAAAGGTGTAAAAAGAGTGAAACTACATTTTTAGGGTAATAGGCACACTCATTAGGAGACAAAAATATATGTGGGACGATTTGCCAACTTTTTGACACAGCTAATCATTTTCTACAAACATTTTCCAATCTAGAAAAGCTGATTAGAAGTATATTTCAGAGGGGTGCATGATACCCCCTTCTACCCACTAGACTATACCTTCCACAGCTGTAGCTCCATTGTCCTTCTCCCTCCTCTTGGCTTGCTCCTCCAGCCACATCATCCTCGGAGGAAACTCCAGCTGCTCCGCTGTCCTCGGCTTCTTCACTGCCTGAGCCGCTGGACTGGGTCGTTGCTGCTCCTTCAGCACCTGCTGCAATGCCTCGTTTCTGGCGTCTCGATCCTCCTTCTCCTCGCCGAGACCCTTCTCCAGGTTCTTCTCGTTCATCTTGTCCACCTTCTTCTGGGCGGCGAGCAGCGCCTGCTTCTCCGCCTGCAGGTGTTTGTGGGACTGCAGATTCAAGATTTTAAGTTTCGAGGCTTTTATTGTCATTTGCACATTAGCTACAGTAAATATGTCAATGAAAATCTGAGGTCACAGGCTCCTCCTGATACTATATAATATGTGTGTGAGTTGCAAACAGATGAATGAGGTGGTTTTAGACCTGATACTATATAATATGTGTGTGAGTTGCAAACAGATGGATGAGGTGGTTTTAGACCTGATACTATATAATATGCGTTGAGTTGCAAACAGATGAATGACGTGGTTTTAGACCTGATACTATATAATATGCGTTGAGTTGCAAACAGATGAATGAGGAGGTTTTAGACCTGATACTATATAATATGTGTGTGAGTTGCAAACAGATGGATGAGGTGGTTTTGGACCTGCAGGTGGTTCTGGTAGGCGTTGATGCTGGAGAACTTCTTGCTGCAGACGGCACAGCCCTCGGTGGCCGTCGTGTCGCTCAGCTGTTTCTCCGCGGCCACTCGCTGAGACAGGACTCGCTCCTGGAAGTTTTCCGCGGTGACCGGCGGCATGTCGGCGACTTTGCGCTTCAGGTTGTAGCGATGCCAGTCGGTTTTGTAATGCGCCCGTTGCACCTCGCCATCAGTGAACGCCACTCTGCAGCTGATGCAGGTGTAGGAGGACATGGCAACCTGAGGGAAACACAAGGGGGATGTTGAAATAAGATTGTTTACTGTTGGGAAAATAATGAATGTACTCTTCTAATATCAGAAACATGATAACAAAGGTATCCCAACTGTAGCTGTGTACATGACAGTATGTATGATTACCTAGAAGAGCATCAGGACTGCTTTAGCCATATGATAGCTATGTGATTAACATGATGATTCAGCCTCTACATTTTACTCAAGTCAAAGTAGAAAAGTATTCTCATCAAAATATAGTGAAAGTAGCGACAGTAAAAGTAGTCATTGTGCAGATTGGTCCATTTCAGAATAATATATATGATATGTTTTATAATGATTGATCATGAAAGTGTTCTCAAAGCTGGTAAAGGTGCAGCTAGTTTGAATGGCTTTGTATACTGCAGGGTAGCTTGTGGATTTACTCCAGGTGGAACTAAAGTCTGATTTAACACTTGATTATATTTCACATCATTCATCCACATCTGTAAAGTAACTAAAGGTATTAAATACATGTAGTGGAGGAAAAGTACATGATTTACCTAAGTCGTAGTAAAAAATGTACCTCGAAATTGTGCTTAAGTACAGTACTTGAGTAAATGTACTTAGTTACTTTACACCACGGGTATTTAGTGTCTCTCCTGTGACTTGTCTCCATACTTTAATGCTCTTTATTTTTCTCATACTGCCTCTGTTTAACTCCTTTAAGATGAATTCTGGTCAGTTGTCGGTTAGCCTACCTAGCTAAACAACAGCTAGCGCTCTGGTAAAAGCACTACATTACGTAATAAAATGAACTGAAATAGATCCCTAACGCCACCAACTACAACTTAACACACGTACCAATAATAAAAACACGAACTATTAAATTGTATTGGTGATTTTGAGACAAGCTAAGCTAACATCGACTAGCAACCAACACTTTAGGCTAAGTAAACATCCGTTAAAAACCGTTAGAATCTGCGACATTCAAAATGCTCAAACCAACAGACAGTTTAAAACATGTTAACTCACCTGTTTAGTGAACTGTCTCCTCTGAAGAAGGTGTTTTAATCTCTTGTTTGGATAAATTAGCTCCTGTCTTGCTTTCTACAGCACAACACGCATGGAGAAATGAAGGAAACACGTGAGGCTCACTTCCGGGTGAAATTCTCTTCTTCTTGCCGTACCGCCACCTACTGTATCGGAGTGTGGACCAGAACCATCTATGTTGAGAGATGTATCCATAGATCTCAATTTGACCATCAAAGTGGCCCAGTTTGATGCATTTATCTTCAAAATCTTAAATATGTCATGCCCCGGACCCCCCTAAAGGAGGTGAGAACCATCCCTTCACTTAAAAATGTTTCACATGGATAGGACACTAAATACATTTGTAGGCCTACACTTGTTATAGTAACCTATATATGCATGTGTTTTTGTTTTGGTAGTACATTGGTCGATTGTCGATTTAATTCAGTATTTACGTTTCATACTGTGTATTCTGTGGATAATCGATTGATATATATTGACAAAGAGCCTCGGATAGTCTTTTTTGTCTGTAGTTATCAGGCTGAACAACCAAGGGTTAACAATGTAACCCATTAAAAAAGTACTGTATGGGCCTACCCTTCTGTTCCACTACATCTTAGAGGTAAATATACTTATTGAGATTGAGATACTTTTTAGATTTCAAGTTTTTCCTCCCCTTCCTGTCCAGTGAAAGTCATGTATCTCCAGATGTGTTGATTTTGGTTTATATTAAGCTGTCTTTGGCTCTTTTCTTGCTGGAACAAATGCAATTTCCCCTCAGTGGGACGAATACATTGTCTCACTGATTGAAGTGACAAAACTTAAGGATGGAGTGTTAACAACTTCTTATATGGCAGCCTCTTCCTGCACAATCAGAAATCAGAAAACCTTCCTTCATACCATTGTGTGGAATTTTACACCTTTTCTTTCGGATTGATTGTCTTTTTACACATATACCTCGAATGATGTCAGTAAAGCATTACTCATTTATTATCAGCTTTATTTCATGATCACTGAGCAACACATTATTCACAATCTCTACATAATTATCATTGTCTGTGGTGCAGTCACAGTGATTACCTGAAAAACATGCATGCACTCCACACATTTCTTACATTACTGAGATAAATGATCCATTAAACCACAAACCCCAGATTCCAGAAAGATGCCATATTTATTTTCTATTGTAAACAACAGAGTATTAGTATCACATATGTGGCATGGAGTGTGATTTGCTGGAAATTACACAGTGCACACCTTGCACCACTTTATATGTCCACTATGTGGTGCTAGAGAAAACAGTATTAACAAACAGAATGTTACTAAACATCACTTGTAGACCACACATTGTTATTTTCATGATGTTTGTCACATGAGGCTGACTTCCTGTTGCCTTTAGGTGGTGCAATGACTTATCAAGCACGCAACATTGGTAGTTTGGAGACTGTACAATGAAGTTACAACAACTTCCTGTTTCATGGCGAGTGTCTAATATGGCTGCGATCGTTATGGTCTTAAAAAGGTACTGAAATTAAGTTAAAAATACCTGTTAATACCTGTATATCTATAGGTGGAATGTAGAGCAAGAGCTTTGTTAAAGTTGTGTAGAGGGAGCTATCGAGCCACCTTGCCTAACTGACAAAATATAACCATATCAGTTAACTAAGTGTATGCATGTGCCACGTTTTGTGCGTTTAAATGCAACCCGTAGCCCTAAAAACATACTATCTGTTTAAGCCGTTGAACGCAGACACACAACTTTCACTATCCAGCTTTCCCCATGTCTCACGGCTTTACTTACTACATTTCAGAGAGATCTGCATAACCTAGGGGGGAGGAGGAAGTTAAAGTACAAAACCTGCTTTCTTCTTTTTCCTATTGTAAAAGCAAAAGCAATCAAACAATGAAAACACAACATCTGAAAAACATTGTTCAGTTGAAATCAGATTAATAACACCACTTTACCATATTAACATCTTTGTTCTTGACATTCTGTGACACTGTTTAGTATTTGGTCGCAACTCACCCCTGATATAACTGAGAAAACTATAAATCACACCACACATTGAAATTCAAAAAGGGGGACGGTGGAGATTAATTAAAAAGGTTTGCTAATTCTGCTGCCGTCTCACGCCAACCTGTAAAGGATTTTAATGCTTTAATTACGCCATTCATGAACCTAATTATGAAAGGGCTGTTCTCAGCTTCCTGTCTGGCCTTCCTTTCCTGCTCTTTTCTAAATCTCCTCCTTTCCTCCTTCATTTCTCTTTCACGAGTTTCAAGTAGCTTTTTCGACCTCTCTCTGTCATCTTTAATTTCCTTCATTTGTTGCTCATACTTTTCTGATATTTTCTTCTCCATTTCCTCCTGCTCTTTGTGTATTTCCTCTTCTCTCTCTTTAAGGATTCTCCGTTTTGCCTCTTCTATGGCCCTCTCTACGTCCTGGAACATTTCATTGGTGTAATGGCTTCCTCCGTTCTTCTCTGTTATGTTTCTGATCTTGTCGAGCAGCTCTCTGACCTGAGAACGGTCCTTCAGGTTATTATTGAAGACGTGGTACTGCCCGTTACATCTGTCCACAAGTTCCTGCAGCTTTTTGCTGTGTTTCAAGAACTCTTCGATAGGTTTCCCTTCGAGCAGATCACCGTGGGTAAAGAGAACCATGCTGTATCTGTCTGCTTGCTCTCCAAAGATTTCCTGAATTTTCTGCACTGTCTGATTTTCTTCATCTGTGAATCTGCCCAGTCTGATGACGACCAGGAAGACATGGGGTCCAGGAGCAGCAAAAACAATGCTCTGGCCAACATCGTTTCTGGTCTTGTTTTCATCAGTGCTGGTGTCAAACAGACCAGGAGTGTCAATGACAGCAACCTTTTGTCCATCCACTTCGCCAAAGGCCTTAGCACAGGCTTTAGTCAGAGATTCAAAAGAAAACTCTGATTTAAAGTACTCTTTTCCCAGAATGGTGTTTCCTGTGGCGCTCTTCCCAGCTCCAGTTTTCCCAATCATCACAATCCGGACAACCTTATCATTGTGGTAGTATGCATCGCCCGAGTATGTGTTGTGGCAGTTTGTAGAAGGTTGAGACGAACAGACTGAAAAACAGAAAAAAACGATTTATTGCTTTCTTAATAAATGTTTGTTCTTTGCAGTTCCACAAAAGACCTTTGAGGTTCCAAATAGAACCTTTTATGGTTATAAAAATAAACCACAAGGAGTGCCTGTCAGACCCTCTAACATCTGATATCCCCTCTCTTTGAAAATTAACACATTTACATCAAACCAAACAATATAATCTAAAATCACAACACATTAAATCAGAAGGATACCCAACTTGTGCAGAAGCATTGGCAGGAACACAGGGAGTCACACAAGGAACAAATAAAACCACACATCAGGAACCAGAGGGGATCATAGACAACGTATCGAAAGCGAACACAAGGGAAGACATATATCAGACAAACAGGCGGGAAAACACAAAGACAGGATGTAAAAACAGACATCACACACGGAGGTAAATGGACTGTACTTATATATCTCTTTATCAGGTCTTCTGGACCCCTCAAAGCTCTTTACACACTGCAAGTCATTCACCCATTCACACCCAAGTCACACCTCATTCATGCAGAGCAGCACTACTTGCTCTATAGGGAAGCTTACACACACACACACACACACACACACACACACACACACACACACACACACACACACACACACACACACACACACACACACACACACACACACACACACCAGGAGCAACTCAGGGTTCAGTATCTTACCCGAGGAATCGTCGACACGTTGACTGTACGGGCAGGGCTCTAACCCACAACATCCTGGTTGAAAGACGACCGCACTCCCAAGCAGCCAAAGTCGCAGGAACACTTTTCAAAAGCAAACAAGACACGTGAAACACAAAAAACAGGATCATGACAGACACACGGTCGGATTCCAGATGTCCCTGATAATGCAGTGAAAATAATTCAGCTAGGAAGGATTCAGCGGGGGAATGACCATGAAATATAGGAGAGTAGCTGGAAAAGGGCATAGGAACTCGGTCAGACAGCCTTCGATTGAAACAGTTGTGGAGCAAATGCCGTAAAAAGAGGAAGGCCGGTATATATACACAAAAAGCAAGTTTTTATTTAAGAAAATCTGATAACCAATACAGTTGGCAGAGGCAGGTGGAGAGTGAAGAGGCAGGTGGAGGGATGAAGAGGCAGGTGGAGGGATGAAGAGGCAGGTGGAGGGTGAAGAGGCAGGTGGAGGTTGCAGAGGCAGGTGGAGGGATGAAGAGGCAGGTGGAGGGTGAAGAGGCAGGTGGAGGGTGAAGAGGCAGGTGGAGGGGTGAAGAGGCAGGTGGAGGGTGAAGAGGAATCCTCAGGAGTATTCTTTTTTTGTTCAAAGCCCTCTCTGACACTTGCATTTTGATATTGTAGGAATAACTGCAGATTACATGAATGGAGCAATAAAACAGGCTTTTAATGCTCTCAGAGCCGATACTGATTAGACCTCTTTTAATAAAGGACATGACGAGGGCTTTTCTCCGGGGTGTGAAGTGAAGCTTTAAGCTACAGACATTTGAGGGAGTTTGTGCCTGTTTACTTACGCATAGTGCTAATACTCATAAATTCACACAGTTATCATAGCCAGAGCAGCAGCATTGTGTTGCCTGTTTACCACACCTGCAAACAAATAACCTAGCCTATTACAAGCTTACTAACACTAATAAGTTTAATTCTGACAGAAAAACTCCAGGACCCCATTAGTTTCAGAAGTATCAGATCAGCTGTAGCGTTCAATCAGTAACTGATATACATAAAACTCGCCCATAAAAACAGCGCTGGTCTGTAAAATAAAAATACTTCCCTCTCCACTCACCAAGGAGTTCATATACTGCAGATTTAAAATCAAAAGGTTTGGCTTGTAAGCGTTTCCCTCTATGGCAGAGTTGGACTATAACATGATGTATGTGTAACGATAAATATATATTTAAATGAAAATGTTACAATCAACAGCATGAATACAGTTTATCAACTTACCATTCAGCAGGTCAAATTTGCTGACCATAGTTGGTGATGGAGGGAGGAGCTGGTCTGCTGCTGAGCTGAAGAAGGGAAGTTAGTCTGCAACAACACTTCCTTAAACACAGACTTCATGCAGCAAACCACACCCACACACACTGCTGACACCACAGTCTGAAGTTCAGCTACAGTGGGATGATTCATAGATTAAAAAAGGATTTTATTGCACCTCTTATTCAATGATTGACTGAAATGATTCTAACCCTTGAAAGTCCCATATCATTTAATTTATTGCACTAGATAACTGCCCTCGGTAAACCCTGCTCCCCCCTCCCCTGAGCATTTACAATAAATGCCCCCTGTTCTTCTAAATGCTACAAAAGAAACTGCAAGTACAGAGTGAAGCCAGGCCTTCTCCTTGTCCTTCTTATACCCCTGATGATGAGCCGTTTTCTACAGATGTATTTTTCATTAGGATTTAATTGTGATAGTCTGACATGGCAACCTGTGTAGCCCATGTACCAAATCCACCCGATAGCTGCCATGATAAAACACAACAGGAAAATGAATGCCGCTGAAGCAGGGTGCTGTTCTTCAAAACGGGAGATAACAGCGAACGGATGGCCATTAAAAGTACGTTAAAAATAAACAGCATCACACTAAGCCTGGTTAGTGTTGCCTGACTTTATATAAGTGTGCTTTTTATGTGTGGCCACGTTCCAGTCACATTGCTGAGCGCTTCTGCTTGTTACAACTTTATTCTGTAAAACACCGTACTCGCAACAAACTGTTGTTGCTCAGGTTAATTTCCACCCGGCCTCCGACGTAAGCGTGACGTATTGGTTCTTGGTTCTTGACGGGCAGTTGAGTGGTGCCAGATAAGAACTGTTGTTTGGGGCCAAGAGCCTGTCCCGCTGCGGTAGAAACAGAAAGAACCGTTTCTTAATCGGGCCCGTGGTCCGAACCGGCCCGGGAACCGCTCTTGTGGGAAAGGGGTATAATGGCGCGTTTCCACTACAGCGCGGAGCCCGGCCTCGCTCGGCCTCGCTCGGCCTCGCTCGGCCTCGCTCGCCTCGCTCGGCCTCGTTAGGCCTTGTTAGGACCAGCTCACTTGATGGCGCGTTTCCATCACAGTTTAGGAACTGGGGCAGTAACTATAGTAACGCAGTGTAGGCGGAGCGATCGGCTTTTTGGTGGGCGGAGTCACGCTGCTTAAAACTGCCGTGACGCCATCTTCAATGCGAACATAAATGTAAGGATAAAATAGACTTATTTGTTAGAAGTGAGCTTTAGAACAGATAGGGACACAACGCTTTCAAGCAAATAACAGAGCGTTAGAAAAAACGTACCATGCAGAGACTCCAGTAACGCCGTTGCAGAGTCCAGGCCTCCATCCCTCCCAACGCTAGCCGGTCTATGGCCGTAAATGGTGTCCATTAGCTCAAACCACTTCCAGTTTTTCCTACTGGCACCACTCGTGTTGTTATTATCTTTGACCAAGCGATATTCACTCTTCATCTTTTTGAGTTTTTCCCTCACTGCACGACAGTCCTCGAGTAGCCGCTTGTGGACATCTGTGTAGAGACCTCCTGAAATACTTTAATATTGCGAGTTGTCCCGTCGAGCTCCCGCTGGATCTTATCATCTGCAATGTAATGTAGGAACGTCGTCACTCCTCGACCAACCACGGCGTGCTTTTCTTTGCCATTTTAGCTCCTCTGTTGACAAAAATGCTGTTTATAAAAATGCTGCAAGCTTCGCTATATATATATGCGACTCCAGGGATTATCTCGCGCGCCGATTGTGACGATTCTCTCTGACCAATCAGCAGTCGAGAGTGTTGACGTCACAACTCAGCCTGGTTGTTCCTGGCCCTAGAACCACGATTTTATGAGGCCAGAAAAACTGTGAATTAGGACCCGCCGTCCGGTACTAGACCAAGTGGAAACGCAACCAAAGTCGGACAGCTGACGTCACAGCCCTCTTAAACCGGGCTCCGCGCTGTAGTGGAAACGCGCCATTAGTCTCTGTTGATCAGCGTCATCTCTTAATCTGTGGCCATGACACTCCGAGTAGGGAATGAGTGCAAACATTAATCATAAATAATATATGTTTTAAGACTGAGATATAGTCAACATATGTTAGGGATTGTGAATGTTCATTTACAAGTCTGTATTTTTTTACAGAGCCGCTATAGCAGCTATCGGCTCGGGTCAATTTGAGCTAAACAGTACCAAAGAGTGCAAAATGTGAACAAAACACAGGGGTTAATTAAGTCTTTAAACTTTAACGTAATCATTTACATTGTAGGGATGTGACTGAGTATTCATGGGCCCCACAACATAACTTATACATGTACACATACACATACTGATTTCAAATACAGGAAACCACAAACTGAGTTACAATATTTTATTGACATTCTTGAGTTCCATTCCATAAAAGTAAATGTTTTAAATGCATTTTGGTTCTGACATTTCACTTTTGGTTAAATGCATGGAAATGGCACAACCCGAAGATACATAAAAAACTGTTTACTAAATATTTAAAAGGGTATTTTATTTAATGAGTCTGAACCTAAACTCTCATTCAGAGGTTGGAACATTTCTTTGTCATATTCAGATATTAAATGTGAGCTCATCCTCCATTTCTTATTTCACCATCCGCCCTCTGGAACATTTCAGTTTCTTCCTTCTTCTCTGTTTTATTTCTGATCTTGTTAAACAGATCGTTGAGGAGTTCATCATCCAAGCTCACGAGACTGTTGGAGATTTGAGAAACATTTAACTTTCTCTCTTTCCCCATCACTACTCTGTTACTATCTGTTCATTATGAGCTTTGAAAAGCTACATATCTTTATATAAATATGTCATTAGATGAATTGCACTCAACACTAGAAATATGATTTATGACCTAACATTTCTTCTTAAATACAGACTACATTGCTGACATCACAGTTTATTGATGTCTAAACTTACACTACAGTTGGACGTTTAATCAATTAAGATGTATGAAAAATCTGCTGCTTTTATAAACATAAATTTAACACACATTCATTTCCAGTTTACTTTGAATGGGTTCATGTACCTAGAAATAGTTGCTTTTTTTCTATGATGTCATGAAAAAAATGAATTGAGACCCAGTTGTGAATTAAACTGACATTTATAAGATAGACCCTTAACACTCTTTTAAATACATTATTCAATTATTACATTATTGATGACTATGTTTGTCTTTACACATTCATTTGTGTTCCAACCTTTTCATATTTAATTACAACATTCATTACATATATACATTTTAACCTTTTGATTTGAAAAAAGCCAACATTACGCCAGTTACAGGAAAGCCAAAGAAAACGTATCCATATAACATCTTAAAAGCATTATTTCATGATATATAATTTTTTATACTTTTTTCTAGTAAAAGCAAAAGCTATCAAAGAACAAATTAGTTTACATTACATTACTATAGTTCAGAATTTTAACATCTTGGTTGTTGACGATCTGTCGCCCTGTTAGTATTTAATTGTAACTCACAACTGAAATAACTGATATTACTATAAATCACACATCAAATCAAAAAGGTGACAGTGAAGATTAACAAGGAGGTATTCCATTTCTCTTTCATGAGCTTCTGTCTCCCTTGCTAACCTCTTCCCATCTTCTTTGATTTGTTTTAATTGTTCGTGATACTTTTTCCCTATTCTCTTTAACATTTCCTCCCGCTCTTTGCGTATTTCCTCTTCTTTCTCTTTAAGGATTCTCTGTTTTTCCTCTTCTAGCTCCCTCTCTGCCTCCTGGAACATTTCTGTGGTGTAATGGCTTCCTCCGTTCTTCTCTGTTATATTTCTGATCTTGTCGAGCAGCTCTCTGACCTGAGAACAATCCTTCAGGGCATTATTGAAGACGTGGTACTGGCCGTTACATCTGGCCACAAGTTCCTGCAGATCTTCACTTTCCTTCAACAACTCCTCCATGGGATTCCCTTCGAGCAGATCACCGTGGGTAAAGAGAACCATGCTGTATTTGTTCGCATCCTCTCCAAAGATTTCCTGAATCTTCTTCACTGTCTGCTTTTCTTCATCTGTGAATCTGCCCAGTCTGATGACGACCAGGAAGATATGGGGTCCAGGAGAAGCATAAGAAACGCTCCTACCAACATCATTTCTGGTCTTCTTTTCATCAATCTTGGTGTCAAACAGACCAGGAGTGTCAATAACCTTAACTCTTTGTCCATCAACTTCACCAAGGGCATTAGAACAGTCTTTAGTCAAGGATTTAAAAGAGAACTTTGATGGAAAGAACTTTTTTCCCAGAATGGTGTTTCCTGTGGCGCTCTTCCCAGCTCCGGTCTTCCCCACCATCACAATCCGGAGTACATCGTTATTGTATGTGTTTGATTCTGATCGGAGTCCTGAAAAACATGAAGAAATATTTAGCAATCTTGATATTTATAAAATGGTTCAACTACCAAATGAACAATGTTGACAGGGGGTGTGCTCAAGATGGTTTAATAATCTAGAATACGTCTAGAAGCTAAAGGTAGTGAGTCTGTCAATGTCAAGGGATGCACCTTGAAGGGACTTATACTATACTCGAAATTAAAATCAAACTAAATGGTAATCTCGCCTGGATGTTTGACCTCTTAACTGCCTGTGTACAACCTGAACTGAAATGGTGCAGCAGTGGCCTCTAGCTGTAAGTTTACTTACCAACAAGTCCTCCAACTCATACGACCAAATAGGTCGATTGTTCAAGCGCTTATTACGACCTATAATCACGTTTTAAAGTTTTCGACCTCTAGTGCTCACGTTGAATGCAAACGCTACGCAGGGTCGTATATTCACGACAGTAGATAGTCGTAGATAGTTTGGCCATTAAATGCTTTTTGATTAGATTTCTAGCGAGAAGTGTATATTGTAATTTCAGAATCCACGTCCAGTGGATGTGTAGGATTTATAGTTTGATAGATATTACGAAGATGATTTGAGATCTCGCCAGGAGAATGTGTATATGCGGCAGCCTCCATGTAAAGTTAGCGTTAACCCTCACGGGGTGAAAACAGTATTTCCAGTCTCGAAGTTTTCATAATAAAACCGTATTCCCCCCACTGTCAAATAATTTTAAAGCTATATCTGCAGTACCCATCCACTAAAAACATCAGTTTGTCCTTGTTAATTACACGACATTAATTGGTTTAAATTGTGTACACTGCTTTTGTGTTTTTCCCATAGGTTTTTCCCTTTCGATTCTGAGAGACACATTTATTTTTTCAAAGGTTTTGCTAAAACATCGAACTTGAAGCTCGGTGATTGGATTGTTTAGCCGCAATGCACGTTGGGATATGGTGTTTATGCGATATGAAATCCGAAAACGTTTAAAAAAAATAAAATAATACTTTATTCCGAGTGTGCTTGCTTTTCTCTTTGGAAGTCATCACATAACGGCATTGTAATACACGGTTCGGCTGCATTACATATTACACATCTGCCGTAGTTCTTTATTTATAGAGCCCTGATTAGAAGACCTTTGGACAAACTGGAAGAAATGCCGCCGAAACTGAATATGTGACGTGGATCATAAATATATCAGCAATTAAACAACATCTTCCATTTCTCTTCACACAATACGTCTCCTTGCAGTATCAACACTAATTCGGCTGACTTTTATATTTGATCCAATTGGTAGATAGGTTATATTTACACCATAACGGTGCACAGCTGATAGAAAGGAGAAAGGGACTTGTAGTTTTTAGAGATATTACTGATTTTCTTTGAATATAAGAATGTAGAGAGAATAGTCAGGGGTTTTGGGTGATGGGAGACACATCTATGGAATCACAATTTCAATAGCTTACCATTAAATGACGGATATACCTTTCTGTCTGTGATGTTTTACAAATCAGATATTAATGTGTATACACATTAATATCTGATATATGACATTATATATCATATAATAATATGATATATATATATATATATATATACATTATCAGCTATAATATTTCACATATTGTAGTTCTATAGAACTATTATAGCAATATCCTGTACAATTATGTGAAAACATGAACACAACTACACATCTTCAGATGTTATACATACATAAGTGTCCTACACTAATAATAAAAACTTATTATGGCATTGTATGCTGTGTGTTATTTGTAACATTTAGAAACTACCTTTCCAACTCTCATGCAGTTGACTGTTACAGGTCTATACAGGTTCATGGTACAATGCATAAGCTTCAAAGCGAGAGACTGAAACTGTATTTTTCTTTACCGTTCTGTTTTAATTTCACAATAAAGTTAATAGTAATATTATGTTTGATATTATTATGTTTTATTAACTAGACCACTGTTTTTTTAACCCGCACCGCCTAGTGGTTAAAGCACGTTATTGAATTTAGTTGTTGAATAAGTTATATTTGATAAAAACATTTAAATATTAAGAGTAGCCTACATACAAAATAGGGGGAAAGCAGAAGGTCAATGATAGAAATATAGAATAGAAAATATCAAGAAGATACTGTAGTGATCTCTACAATAAAACAGTTTAGTGCAGGACGTCTAAAGATATTAACAGGAGGATGTGCAAAACAGACAAACTAATAAGGCTTTATTTAAACATTAAAGAATACTTTAAGTTAAGGTCTTCTTTTGAATAAGAAAAAACCTCGGGGGTATCAACAGATAAATATTAAGTCTGACAAAGTACTTAACGTCTAATATATTGCATAGTTTATTTTGGCACTTGACAATCACCTTCCCTGAATCTTACTCAGGTGTAACTAAAGTCTGATTTAAGGGTTGTTTATATTTCACATCATTAATCAGAATCTGCAAAGTAACTAAAATAAATGTAGTGGAGTAAAAATACCAGGTTAACCTCTGAATTGTAGTGGAGTAAAACAAAGTAGTACATGCTGCTGTAACAAAAACATTTCCCAACTTGGGATCAATAAAGTATATTTTATCTTATCTTATCTTAAGATGATCGATGGCTACTGCCATATTTGCAAAATTTGCCTCTGAACCTTGACAAGTGCATGTTTCAGGCTTATCAATTAAAGGTGGGGTATGTAATTTTGGAGAAACCAGCTCGAGTGCGCTAGAATTTGAAAGTACACAACCGAAAAATTCTGCCCCTTCCTTCAGACTTCCTTACAGAGCTCCTCCTCCAACACACACGAACGCGCACATGACCAATGAGGCCACGAGATAAGTTTGTGCACAGATGGAAGGCTGACAGGCAGGTAGGCCATCCAGTTATTTTAGCCGGGCCGGCTCAGATGATTGGTCGTGCTTTTTACAGCGCTACGGCTTCCACAGATGACCGTTGGATCCGTTCGAGTCCAGTTTTGGATAGTCTGCCGTGGTTACATTCCATTTCAAACAGCTGTTTGACGCTTGGCGTAACCTTGTCAGACTGCCACTCCAACATCCAATCATAGAGCTTGAGGACTAATCGCGGGGTTTGTAAAGCAAAGCGGATGTTGTAGTCCCAAACGATAGCTGAGGATTCTGGGTAGTGTAGGGTCTTCGGAAACTCTGTAGTGTCTAAACTCCGAAAAAACTATTTGTTTCTCCGAATCGAAGATTAAAAACACAAAAGCATTGTACACAATTTAAACCAATCATATTGTGTAATTAACAAGGATAAACTAATGTTTTTTAGTGGATGAGTAATGCAGATATCACTGTGTAATCATTTGACAGTGAGGGGAATACTTCCGATTTTATTATGAAAACTTCGAGACCGGAAATACTGTTTTCACCCCGTGAGGGTTGACGCCAACTTAACATGGACGCTGCGTAAAGACGTACACGTTCCCCTGGCGAGACCTCAAATCATCTTCGTAATATCTATCAAACTATAGATCCTACACATCCACTGGACGTAGATTCTAAAAGTACAACATACACTTCTCGCTAGAAATCGAATCAAAAAGCATTTTAATGGCAAACTATTCCACAATTTAGGATTTTCCAGAGAGGGTTATTTGTGAATAAAAGAATCTCCGGAGCGTTTGCAATCAACGGGAGCATGTTGTTTCTTACACGACCACTAGAGGTGCTACACTTTAAAACGTGACTATGGGTCGTAATAAACTGCCGAACAATCGACCTATTCGGTCGTTTTTTGTAGGAGGACAGGCTGTTATTTACACAACACTATTGCAGGGGGGGGGGGGATGGGGCGCGTGAAGATTGGGAAGAAGTTGTGAACAAATTTAATTCATTATAAAATTTGACACATTTTTAACAAAACCAGCAGACAAGCCCACTACAAGCCTTTCAGTTATAATGCCCAAATCAACAAAGTATGATGAGACATACATCTCCCTTGACATCTAACTGGTCTCTCTCTCTCTCTCTCTCTCTCTCTCTCTCTCTCTCTCTCTCTCTCTCTCTCTCTATGTGTAGACAATCTACAAGGCTCGATGTGGTCAATGCTCGTTTTCCATAAGTATTTTCGCGTAAACACGAGTAACTAAAGGTATTATGTAGTGGATCCATTTAGCTCTGGACTGTAGTGGAGCAGAATTACAAAGAATCAAAATAAATACTTAAGTACCTCAAAATAAGTACAGTACTTGAGTAAATCTACTTAGTTACCACCACCACTGTTATGTGTGCTAGCAGCCCTCTACACTATAAATAAAATAAATCAATGTTAATTCTGTTTCCAATTTGTTTCGTCTTTCCTTAAAAAAATTACAAAATAACCTATAAAAATACTGTTAAAGTACCGGATCGATAAGCAGTATTTGTAATTGTTTAGATTACAAATACTCCTTTGATCAGTTCATTATTAGGAAATATGACAAGCTACATATCCAATCTATAAATATGTATTTAGATAAGTTGAAACTATCATTAACAATAAAGTTTATTCACTTACCATGTTGGGCATGTTTGCTGGCCATAGCTGGTGATGGAGGGAGGAGCTGGTCTGCTGCTGAGCTGAAGAAGTGAAGTTAGTCTCCAACAACACCTCCTTAAATACAGACTTCATGCAGCAAACCACACCCACACACACTGCTGACATCACAGTCTGAAGTTCAGCTACAGTGGGATGATTCATAGATCAAAAAGTATAAAATCCTTCCCTTAATAAACAGAACAAGGGGAAATATAGCCTCATGTGTTCAGACTTGTTTTAATTGAACAGACTACATATTTTAGATATAAGCCCTCAATGCTCTTTACATATCACATTCACCCATTCACACACATTCATACAGAGGCAGAGGCTGCCATGCAAGGTGCTCAGGGAGACTAACATTCACACACACTCACACACGTTGGCCATACCAATGTGTGGTTAAGTATCTTGCCCAAGGTCACATGGACATGTAGAGCTACATTTTATTTACAGTTTGACTGCACCTCCAACAGTCTGCAGCTCTCAAAGTGTTTTAAAAGAAACATGGACAGTTGGCTTCAGCATTTGCATAATAGTGATTTAATCTAATCTGGCTTCCTATTATTAAAAGCAACATGAGCATCAACCCAACGCAGTCCGCCATTGTTGTGGTTGTGAGCGGCTGGGAACACAACTGGGACTAAAAAGGAGAACCAGTTCAGAACCAGAAAGGCACGGAGCTAGAACCGAAGCTGGTTTGGTGGGAAGGGTCCCACCAAACCAGCTTCGGATAGCTCCGTGCCTTTCTGGTGCATGGATGTGTTTAAACTATGGATGTGTTTACATTTCTTTCCCCTCTAGGCTTTCACATTCATGTGATATGATTTTATTCAACCTCTTATTCAGGGTCTCAAATGATTGATAGCCTTACATTACCCATTAGAATGTATTTTCCTTTCACTTTTAGATGACTGCCCTCAGTAAATCCTGCTCCCCCCTCCCTTCAGCATTTACAAGAAATGCCCTCTGTTCTTCTAAATCCCACAAAAACCTGCAGACTGTAGTCAACACTTGGAATTGCAGCTCTCAGTCTCTGCTCATGACAGAATGCAATATTAAGCTGCACTCACAAGCTTGTAAACTTTCAAAACCTTTAGCAGGGCTTTGAAATAAACAAGTTGTTCTTCACTTCCTTTGGAATGTACACCGTTGACTCCTCATACAAACTTCCCTCATTCCCACAATGGTGGTTCAAGTGGAGCTCTTCCCAGCTTCAGTCTTCCCCTCCATTACAATCCTGAGCACCTCATCATTGTATTTGATATCAGAAATGTCAATGCACAAATGGGATTTATTTTCAGACACTGACACACAGGCTGATTCAGGATATAGCATAATCAGTGGCGTAACAAGGTTGTGATTGGCTCCGGTGCAAATATTTTTTTGGGCCCCCCCCCCATCACCCCAAACATAAGCGCACGCTGATGCGCTCACACACGCACGGACATACACAACCACTCAGAAGCGCCACATGTTGGCTATCAACAACAGCCTGCCCTGGCCTCAAACCACCACAGCCTGACAACGGCACAGCGAACTAAGAAGAGGATTCCCCCTGTTTCCTTGATGTTTGTCTCTGGGGAATGGGCCGGTAGGCCTATATAGACCGGTTGCTATAATATAGCTTTCGATGTTGGCGTCGGGGGTCTCAATAGCGCCATAGAGTCCCCTATCGGTTGGGGCGCTTGGGGGAACTGTTGGACCACCGCCGGGCACAGCCAAATCCAGCCTCTCCTACTGACTGGCTGGAGAAGAAGGTTGGACAGCCACGGCCACGGATACAGGTTCACTTGTGGAGCTAGATGGCAATGATGGTGGTGAGGCAGGTGAGCTATCGTTAGCCTCCGGCACCGGCTGCCGTTGCACGTCAACATTGCTAACGATAGCGCTCGATTTCGAGGACAATATATGACAAAAAAAACGTCTAATTTTGTCAGTTTAGCTGTTACATCTCCTTGTTCTCTCTTGTCCTTTCTCTTTTGAGCGCCACTCTTGTGCTTTGGTTTGCTGTACATTATGAATGCAAGCTATTACATTTAATAAAATATTTTATAATGCTGCCGAACTTGCTGCTGCTAGCTACAGTACAGTACAGGTTGATTAAACGGTTCGCTCGTCACGCAAGGTATCACATGACATGAAAGGGAGCAAGGTCATTGGACAGACAAATTACAAATTAATTTAGGTTGCTTGGTTACTTTGAAGACTGCGTAAACCGATCAATGCCATTGGGGCATGGGCCCCTGGCCGGCTCTGGGCCCTGGTGCGTTGCACCGGCTGCACCGTCGATAGTTACGCCACTGATCATAATAGTGATTCAACTGACCATGTTCATTTATTTACTTCCATTTCTTTCCCCTCTAGGCTTTCACGTTCATGTGATGTGATTTTATTCAACCTCTTATTCAGGGACTCAAATGATTGATACCCTTACATTACCCATTAGAATGTATTTTACTTTCACTTTTAGATGACTGCCCTCAGTAAACCCTGCTCCCCGCTCCCTTCAGCATTTACAAGAAATGCCCTCTGTTCTTCTAAATCCCACAAAAACCTGCAGACTGTAGTCAACACTTGGAATTGCAGCTCTCAGTCTCTGCTCATGACAGAATGCAATATTATGCTGCACTCACAAGCTTGTAAACTTTCCAAACCTTCAGCAGGGCTTTGAAATAAACAAGTTGTTCTTCACTTCCTTTGGAATGTACACCGTTGAATCCTCATACAAACTTCCCCCATTCCACCCAATGGTGGTTCAAGTGGAGCTCTTCCCAGCTTCAGTCTTCCCCTCCATCACAATCCTGAATCAAATGATTTATACCCTTACATTACCCATTATCAGGGCCGGCCCTGACCAATTTGCTGCCCTAGGCAAGATTTTAGCTGGCGCCCCCCCTCCCCCCCAAAATGCAGACACTCACTATGACTCGCGCATGCATGCATGTGCACGGTTGTGGCATGACCACCAAAACAGAAAGATATGGACACAAGATATGTGCAAATGTATTTAGTATCCTATCCATTTGAACATGATTTAAGTGGGGGTGGGGGACCTAACCTCCTCTAGGGGGTCCGGGGGCATGCTCCCCCGGGAAGATTTTTTTTTAAATGTTGAAATTAAAAGCATCAATCTGGTGCACTTTGAGAACAACATGAAGAGATCTATGAATACATCTCAACACCCATATGAAACAGAACTGGAAGCAGATTTTCTTTTTATTTATGGATATTTTACAAATCACTCCCCTTTCAAACTGTATTCTTGTTTATTAATAACAACTTGTTTTTACTGTCATATAGTATTTTATACTATAAGAGAAAAGATGAAAATCTATTCTCTTATTTTTTTTATAACTATAATGATCATACAAAGGTGTGCCTTTACCTCACTGAGCTGAGGTTATCAGAGCCTCTCAGTCTTTCAGGAGAGAGCTCTCTAAAGCTCCCCCCCCCCCCCTGCGGCCGCTTACACAGTAAATTCCAATGTTAATAAAAGCTGTATACGTTTATTGGGAGTTTGATTTATTTTACAAAAAACACAAATACAAAATGAAAACCTATAATTGCACTAAAACCATTATTTCAAAAAAAGAACTATTTCACATAAACCTCTGGTTTTTACTGGGGCTGGGGCAGTTCAACTTGATTTTGGTGGGGGGGGTGCGCCATAGTTTATGGGCGCTGTACGCAATATAGACGTCGTTCTGTCTCCAAAATCGGGAAATTGTGTTGTTATGAAATAAAAAAAAATAATTTCTAACTTTATTCTTTTTTTTTTTTTTTTCAATTTTCGGCGCCCCCCATCAATTGATGCGCCCTTAGCATTCGCCTATACTGCCTATGCCAAAGGCCGGCCCTGCCCATTATAATGTATTTTACTTTCACTTTTAGATGACTGCCCTCAGTAAACCCTGCTCCCTCCTCCCTTCAGCATTTACAAGAAATGCCCTCTGTTCTTCTAAATCCCACAAAAACCTGCAGACTGTAGTCAGCACTTGGAATTGCAGCTCAAGTGGAGCTCTTAGCTTCAGTCTTCCCCACCATCACATCCTGAGCACTTCATCATTCTACGTATCTGCTATCTGACGAGAAGGTTGAAAAGATAAACTATTTATAAAAGTTATGATTTTTGAAATTTCAATGCAAAAGTAGGATTTATTTTCAGACACACATTCCAGATTAATGCAATTTCAGAAGCTACTTTTAATTGACTGATCCACACTTTTACAACAGCCTGATCTTTGTCAAAGTGTTTTTAAAAGAAAAATGGAAAGGCTGGCTGCAGTCAAATAGTCCAAAAATCTATCCCTATCGTCTGTTCCTTAACCTCTGTGTGAAACGTCACAGGGTTAAGGAATAGTGGATAGGAGAATTCAAAAGGATTTAGGAGAAGAGACTGCGCTGCTTTGAGAATCCGACTGCACTTTCACTATTCAACGTATTTATGATGCGCCAGCGGACGTCATGAATGTGCGTCTGCTGTGGGGAAACTCGTTTTTTATACAGCGGACTACATGGATGTATAATAAGAACGAGGGACTACTGTAAACTCATCTAGAGACTCTGCGCCGTGCTCTGATGCTGTTGTTTTATGCTTTATGAACGTGGACAACAGAGAAACAAATATTTTTCATGAACGAGGTTGTAATTGAAATAAAAAAGGAAAGTGAAACTTATGCTCGTCACCCTCACCCTTCGGTCCACATTAATACAAATGATCCCAATATGTATGATTGTATGAAAAGATCTTTAAATAAATACAAATATATTTATTATAAACGTTAGTCCTTAACATCTATCACTGTGTAAATCACCATTCAAACATCTTTTAAAAGTTGAACAAACCCACACAGCTCAGTAAAGACTGTGAAATGTTGACTTTATTTGATCATTTCAGTAAAAACTAACGTTCATATTTCTCTTTTTGATTATAAAACTGATGAACGTTCAAAACAAAGCGCTTTGGCAACTTACCACATACGTTTTAAAAAGCTTAATAAGCAGCGCAACTTTCATGATATAATTCTCGGTCATAATCGGTTGTTCCGTGAACGGCCGAATGTTGTGTCATGGTAAATGGTGCGGCCGCAAGGCATTGTGGGGCAGCATTTTCTCCTCTCCTTTCGTAAAGCAAGGTCCAGTGTTTCCTAAGCTAAAGCAGGTTATAACCAGGGAGCGCCTTGAAATCACCCTGTCAGAGCCGGTTTGTGAAGTATTGAGAGAACAATGTTGGATATTTTTCCATCATTCTACTGGTCTAGTGTTAAAAACTGCAGCAATTTATTAAATGGGTGGCAGTGGCTCAGTCTGTAGTGCCTTGGCATTGGGACAGAAGGGTCACCGGTTCACTTCCTGCACAAGGGCCCATGAGCAAGCCACTAAATGAGTTACAACATTTAATTGACATTCTTGAGTTTAATTACATCAAGTTTTGTTAATACATTTTGGTTCTGACATGTTTCTGAAATAAGTTGAAAAGACTTTTCACCTTTAGATAAATGCTCTTCTTTAAAGAGTAAAACATTTTTCCTCAAACCCTTATCATGTTTAAAACAAAGATAAATAGTTCCAAGATAACTTATCCCTTTAGATGTGTTGATGCAAACTGCTTGGCTGTGTTTTCAGAGGAATTGTCATGCTACAAACAAATGTATTTACCAGATTTTCCTTAAAGTCCTCTCCAAAGCTGTAGTGATTGGCTGTCCAAACCAAGTAAAAAGTTCAGCCATTATTGAGATTATTAATGAGTTTTGGGTATTTTCTGGATATAAAGGTAAATAATGGAAAATCCTTAAAGTTACCACAATTTAAAACGCTCAGATTTAGCACACATTCATTTCCAGTTTGCTTTTAATGGGTTCAGGCATTATTTCTTATTTTTTATGATGACATGACATTTTTTTATTTAGATACAGTTGTGAATAATACTGTGATTTCTAATAAAATAGACCCTTAAAACTGTCTTTTAAGTCCTTTATTAAACAACAGAAGCATAACACCCTCAATGTGAAGTCAACAGTCTTTTATTATAGGACATTATTGATCACTATGTTTGTCTTTACACATTCATTTCTGTTCCAACCTTTTCATATTGAATTACACAATTCATTGCATATATAGATTTTAACCTTTCATTTTACAAAAGCCAACATTACGCCAGTTACAGGAAAGCCAAAGAAAACGTATCCTTATAACATCTTAAAAGCATTCATTCATGATATAGAATTCTACTTTTTTGTTGTGAAAGCAAAAGCTATCAAAGAACAAATGAGTTTACATTACTATAGTTTAGAATGTTAACATCTTGGTTGTTGACGATCTGTCACCCTGTTAGTATGTAATTGCAACTCACCACTGAAATAACTGATATTACTATAAATCACATCAAACAACAAAATCTAAAAGGGGGTTGTGAAGATTAACAAGGAGGTATTCCAGAGGGTCAGACTGTAACATCAACGCCAGAAAGCCAAATATCCCAGACCTTTTTCCACAGCTTTCAAACCTTGTCCCACAGCGTCCACACCTGTTTTCACTGCGGAACAAAGGCCGTCAATCCATGAAGCGCTGTCCTCAGCATCCTTCCTGGCCCTCCTGTCCTCCTCTTCTCTTATTCTCCTCTTTTCCTCCTCCATTTCTCTTTTGTGAGCTTCTCTCACCCTTTCCCCCTCTTCGTTTATTCTCCTCCTCTCCTCCTCTGTTGATCTTTTGCTAGCTTCTCTCAGCCTTTCCTCCTCTTCTCTTAATCTCCTCATCCCCTCCTCCATTTCTTTTTTGCTAGCTGCTTTTTGCTTTTCCTGCTTTTCTCTTTTTCTCCTCATCTCCTCCTCCATTTCTCTTTCACGAGCTTCTATCTGCCTTTCTGACCTCTCCCTATCCTCTTTGATTTTTTGTAATTGTTCCTCATTCTTTTTATCTAATCTCTTCTGCATTGCCTCTTCCTGTTTGCGTATTTCCTCTTCTCTCTCTTTAAGGATTCTCTGTTTTTCCTCTTCTAGCTCCCTCTCTGCCTCCTGGAACATTTCATTGGTGTAATGGCTTCCTCCGTTCTTCTCTGTTATGTTTCTGATCTTGTCGAGCAGCTCTCTGACCTGAGAACGATCCTTCACCTTATTATTGAAGACGTGGCACTGGCCGTTACATCTGTCCACAAGTTGCTGCGGCTCTTCACTTTCCTTCAAGAACTCTTCAATAGTTTGGTCTTCGAGCAGGTCACCGTGGGTAAAGAGAACCATGCTGTATCTGTCTGCTTGCTCTCCAAAGATTTCCTGAATCTTCTGCACTGTCTGCTTTTCTTCATCTGTGAATCTGCCCAATCTGATGACGACCAGGAAGACATGGGGTCCAGGAGAAGCAAAAGCAACGCTCCTACCAACATCTTTTCTGGTCTTCTCTTCATCAATCTTGGTGTCAAACAGACCAGGAGTGTCAATAACCTTAACTCTTTGTGCATCAACTTCACCAAAGGCATTAGAACAGTTTACAGTCATGGATTTAGCAGAGAACTTTGATTCAAAGTGCTCTTTTCCCAGAATGGTGTTTCCTGTGGCACTCTTCCCAACTCCGGTCTTCCCCACCAACACAATCCGGAATACCTCGTTATTGTATGTGTTTGATGGGAGGTCTGAAAAAAATGAAGAAATGTTTAGCAATCTCTGTATTTATAAAATGGTTCAACTACCACATGATCAATGTTGACAGAGAGGGGGGTGGGCTCAAGATGGTTTAATAATCTAGAACATGTGTAGAATCTATGTCATTCAATTGATGTTTGTCATTTATTCCTGTAGATGCTATTCGCACCATAGAAAGCGTTTATTAGGTGAATGGCAGGTTTGGTGATAAAGGTAGAGGGTCTGTCAATGTCAAGTGATGCACCTTGAAGGGACCTTGTTTTTTCTTTACCGGAGCAAGAGAGAGGCAGCATGATGAACACAAATACTGGAAATTAAAATCAAACCAAATGGTAATCTTGCCTGGATGTGTGACTTCTTAACTGCCTGTGTACAACCTGAACTGACATGGTGCAGCAGTGGCCTCTAGCTGTACATTTATTTTAATGAGAAAACATTTTTGACAAATAGTCACTACAACATGTTTAGTTTCTATCTTTCATACTTCTACAAATTACCCCATTTTGTGCCTAAAAAAAACATTTAAGGGTATAAGTTGCCTTTAGTTATAATCAGGAGCCCAAACAAACTTCCGATTGGCTACCCCTAAATATGTAGTCTTGTGAAGAATGTAATGCAAGCAACTAAAAGCAGTGTCGCATTCGCAAAATCTCCCAGGCTCTTAAAATGCTTGGAATATAAAAAATATTAATTTTGTATTAACTGTTTTGATCTGTTCATTATTAGTAAATATGTCAAGGTACCTATCCATCTATGAATATCTGTTTAGATAAGTTGCAATCATCATTAACAATGAAGTTTATTCACTTACCATGTTGGGCCTGTTTGCTGGACATAGCTGGTGATGGAGGGAGGAGCTGGTCTGCTGCTGAGCTGAAGAAGTGAAGTTAGTCTGCAACAACACTTCCTTAAATACAGACTGCATGCAGCAAACCACACCCACACACACTGCTGACATCACAGTCTGAAGTTCAGCTACAGTGGGATGATTCATAGATTAAAAAGTATAAAATCCTTCCCTTAATAAACAGAACAAGGGGAAATATAGCCTCATGTGTTCAGACTTGTTTTAATTGAACAGACTACATATTTGAGATATGATCCCTCAATGCTCTTTACATATCACATTCACCCATTCACACACATTCATACAGAGGCAGAGGCTGCCATGCAAGGTGCTCAGGGAGACTAACATTCACACACACTCACACACGTTGGCCATACCAATTTGTGGTTAAGTATCTTGCCCAAGGTCACATGGACATGTAGAGCTACATTTTATTTACAGTTTGACTGCACCTCCAACAGTCTGCAGCTCTCAAAGTGTTTTAAAAGAAACATGGACAGTTGGCTTCAGCATTTGGCATAATAGTGATTTAATCTAATCTGGCTTCCTATTATTAAAAGCAACACAAGCATCAACCCAACGCAGTCCGCCATTGTTGTGGTTGTGAGCGGCTGGGAACACAACTGGGACTAAAAAGGAGAACCAGTTCAGAACCAGAAAGGCACGGAGCTAGAACCGAAGCTGGTTTGGTGGAAAGGGGCATGGATGTGTTTAAACTGCCATTTCTTTCCCCGCTAGATTTTCATATTCATGTGATATGATTTTATTCAACCTCTTATTCAGGGACTCAAATGATTGATAGCCTTACATTACCCATTAGAATGTATTTTCCTTTCACTTTTACATAACTGCCCTCAGTAAATCCTGCTCCCCGCTCCCTTCAGCATTTACAAGAAATGCCCTCTGTTCTTCTAAATCCCACAAAAACCTGCAGACTTTGGTTAGCACTTTGAACTGTAGCTCTCAGTCTCTGTTCATGACAGGATGTGGCAGTTAACATGCTCCAAATGGCCCAAAACGTAACATGTTTATAGTGATGCAGCCCTCAACACATCTAGGCGTATTATGGATTTAAATGTCTCTAAAACCCAGGAATTGATCATTGACTTTAGACGTCACAAGGATGTTCCTAAGGAGTGCATCATACACAATGAGAGGGTTGAAATTGTTACATCATATAAATACTTGGGCACCATTTTCGATGACCACCTCAAATTTGATGTGAATACTGAGTGTATTGTGAGGCGGGGTCAACAGAGAATGCACCTTCTTCGCAAACTGAACTCTTTCTCTGTCAGGCCTTTCATTCTTTGTCGTTTTTACTAAGCATTCATTGAGAGCCTTCTTTGTTTTTCTTTTATCTGCTGGTTCCATAGCCTTACACTGAAAGACAGGAACAGCCTAAACAATATTGTTAAAACCTGCTCTAAGGTCATCGGCGTGAAACAGAGAGACTTAAACTCCTTTTGCAACCAACAGATTCTGCGGAAAGCAGACAGCATTCTGGCCTCTCCAGGTCATGTTCTTGCAGATTAATTTCATCTGTTGCCATCAGGGCGTGTCCCCTCTGTGTAAAGAGATTCTGAAAGTTTTAACCAAATCTCTCTCAGAGGGGCGTGGGGAGGGGCTCCTTATTTTCATCTAAAGTAACAGACAGAGAATCAGCACTTTGGAAACAGGGCTGAAACAGAGGGGATTATGGGATGCTGCAATGATCTGTTTGGTGTTTCAGCCAATCAGAGACAGGCTCTGTATATATCTGAGACCTGTGATATATTGATGAAAAAGAGTATAATAGGGGACCTTTAACTTTACTTGAAAATAAATGACTGAATGTTTCAAAATTACCTGTCTTTCTTTCTCCAATTTTTCAACCTCCAGTTTGGCTTTTTTAATTAAAATCTTTTTGTGTTCAATTTCCAGCCCCTTTATTTCCATGTCCAACTCCAGGGTCCTTTTGTAAAGGGCCCTCACAGCGTCTGCTGCAGCCTGAAACAAATGAAACACATATATGTTCCTTCAACATTCAAGCACTGTCCTGTTGCATGGCTCACATCAAGAAAGGTGACAATTTTAAAATTGACTATACTTTTAATTTTAGTTTAATGAATTACTTGTCGTGATGACATTGGCCTAGGCGTAGAGGGCCCAGGCTGCGGGGGAGGAAGAGTTCCTTCATCCTGCAAATTGAGCAAAGCAAATGTATTTTCAATAGAGAGTAGTTATTTGTCCCATGTGCAGACCACCACCATGTGCAAGTAATCAGAAAGAATAAATTAAAGCAACGTGTCCATACCCTCTCTATCTGTGTTAAGGGCAAATTGAAAACTTCATATCATTGGTCACAAAATACTGAAGTGTACCGCCAGAGCTCTCTGAGCAAACAGACTGCGTCTCATCATCCACGCCCCCCTGAAAAAAAGAAGTAATATAAATGGTCTATTTTATCCATAATCAGCGACCATATAGGTGACATACCAAAGGTTAAGTTACCTCTGTATGAGGTAGTTGGTAATTTGGGGGGGGGGGGGGGGGGCAGCAACACCACGTTATCCCCATCATCTGCAGAACAATAAAATACATGTTACTTAATCCCACAAAAATAGATATATTATATAATTGTGTTTTAATAGCATCCTAGCAGTTTAAAGCTCCCTGACTCAAACCCTGTATAACAATGTAGTGGGAGCGGCTGCCACCAGGGTCAGTAGAGACCCCCCCTTCCACCCCTACCATCAAGGGCCGTCCATCATTATTGCTGAGGGCCAGCTCCTCGGCAGGCGTGAAATCTTGCGGAGGAGGGCCCCCTCCTGTCATCCTCTGCTCATTTTTTTTCTTGTTGGCTAAAAGAATTGAGAAAAAATGTGACCGCTCTCCTATACAGTTATGAAGCACACACTAATTGAAGCAATACAAAACTTGTAGTTGTATTTTTAAGATCTCAAAAGAGGCCAATTTACCAAATTGAATTATGTTATTTTATTTATTTTTGATCTGTTCCCAGGTCCTTTTAGTCCCGCCGGGGTTACATCTGAACAAAGAAACAAAAAATGTCATGTACAGCTTGAATACAAATAAATGCAATAAATTAAAAGGATTTAAAAAATATTAGGCTTAAAGTCTACTTGTGACCCTCAGGCGATGATATTAAAAAGAAAAAAAGGCTGGCACTCAATGATCAATTTGGTATTTTAATGACTATTTATCAGATAAACTAGAAAATTAATCTGGAAGTGCTGGACTTATTTTTGTACACTACTGCCGTACATCCAATACACTTTTTAAAGATGTGCAGCTGTGCACGCTGTTACACAGGACGTATTTTACTTACGCATTCACGGAGTCTGCAATCTTTTGCCAACTCTCTTTTCTACTTTTGGCAGCCGCAACCGTGTTGCTTTTGGCCTGTATTATATGTTTTACATCTTCATATCTTTTGAGAATGATCGTCTGTTCTTTCACGGTGAAATATGTCGCCCTAGGCTTCTCCATTATTCCGATTGGTCGAATGCTCCAAATACCGCCCCTTTTATGTGAACGCGCTCATAACTAGATTGGGAAAACCTGGGTTGACTTACCGAGTTGATAACCAGCGTCGTAGGGCGGCTTAGCGAGATCTCGTTTGTTAGGGTTAGTTAAGCCGGATATCTGAAAGATATCCAGGGTCTGTTGAACTGGCTTCGTAGTACAGGGCACAGAGGTAGGCGAAGGCCCTGTGTAATATATACCTGGCTGCTAAATCCTTAGAACTGTTACAAGATGTGTATTTTGAAAATTATGTAACTTTTTATTTTTATTATATTTTTTATCATATCATAACTTAGTACTTTTTTTAATGCATGTAACATATGTTACATATGTTACATAGAGCTGTCTGTGGCTCTTATTCCTGCTGTAACTATGTACATTTCCCCTCGGTGGGACTAATAAAGGTATTCTGATTCTGATAATAAACCTGCGAAACACACACAAAACAGGGAAAACGACCGACAAAAGCACAGAAAAGGTTCCGAACTCATGACGGCAGATAGTCTGCGCGAGCCCAGTGACGCGGGCGCAAAACTTCACCTGTATATCACCTCTCCATGCCTCAACAGCTGTACACGAAATCTGGGATCTCACCATATGCCATTTCCATGGCAACGCATCCCTCGCCATAAAACACGATGTTGTCATAACTCATATGAAAACGGTCAAAACAGCACCAGACTTCAGATAACGGCTAATGGTCCGGCCCTCAACATGTGTATTTGTCATTAGTGAGTTTTCCTCAAACGCCGTTGCCATGACAACACATTACACGCCATGAAACACGATGACGCTGTATCTCCTATGAAAATGGTCAAAAAGTGCTCAAACTTCACATCTGTGTAGAAGACATCCACATGTCATTTTTCAGATTTCGTCAAATGCCGTTGCCATGGAAACATAATGCTCGCCATCAAACACGGTTTTCTCATAACTCCATTGAATATGTTCCAAACGGCCCAAAACTTCACATGTTTGGTAACGATGCAGCCCTCAACACATCTAGGCGTATTATGGGGTGTCATCAAATGCCGTTGCCATGGCGACAGATCACTCGCCATCAAACACGATGTTTATGTTACTGCTGTAACTCCCATGTACATTGTCCAATCGGCCTGAAACTTCCCACGTTTGCAAACGGCCGAGTCCGGAAAACACCTGCGTGACACGTCGACGTGCGGACAACAGCCTGCGGAGCGTCGAAGACCCGCTCATCGCTGCTTGCAGCTTTAATTGTATTTGATATCTAAGAAGAAAGCTGAACAAAATAAACAATTTCCAAAAGTTCAATGCAAAAACGGGATTCATTTTTAGACACGGACAGACAATCCAGATCAATGCTATTTTAGATGCTACTTTTAATTGACAATTTATAGTTTGACTCCAGCTCCTTCAGCAGCTGTTGTGTGGGACTGATCCACACTGTTACAGCAGCCTGAACTTTGTCAAAGTGTTTTCAAAATAAACTTTGACAGGCTGATTGAGGATATAGCATAATAGTGATTAAACGGATGATTTCTAGTTGTTCTTTCACTAGGGCTCATACTCAGAGTGTAGTTGGGCGTTCATTTGCCGAGTTTTGATACATATATCGTTTGGTAGGGGACTAAATCCGTGGAGCACAAAACCTTTCGTCTTACGTGGGCATGGTGCCACCGGAAGTTCCTTTTAGATGCTACTTTAAAATGACAATTTTTTTGGGGAGATCTCGGTCCAGGCTAGTTGAAGAGTCCGGACCTACTCAAAACTTTTCTAACAACACATTCTAACAGGATCAGAGGAAGTCGCTGGAGGCAGACAGAGTACGATGCAAAACAACGTTATTTTGTCAAAGACAGAAAACAAAGTCCGAGCAGACCCTGGGATCAAACTGCTAAACAATGTATTAGCATTTGTACAGCTAAAGCCTCCATGTTTCTTATTGGTTGACCTAGGTGAAGGACGATACTCGGTACACGTGTCCGTGTTCCCTGCATTACATTGACCGACAAAGGACCTTGTTAGTTTTGATATTTATATGATGACATGTGAGAGGGGAGTTTTACTTTTGTCCACTCTCCTATCATAACTTGGTACCCAATTAACTTCAGAGAATGAGAAGAATAGTTTACCTGAACCTACTTAAGGTGGTCTTCTCGTTTTACCTTACACTATTAATTTCACAGTTTGTGAGGCCTTGTTTTTAACCTTGACACACACACACACACACACACACACACACACACACACCACACACACACACACACACACACACACACACACACACACACACACACAAGCACACATACAGTGAGAGAGCTGTATACAGACATGCAAACCAGCATTAGCACTACTTAGCACTACTCTCCTCCACATGTAGTTACACACACATTGTGACGGAAACACTGTTCTGACCGTGTGCACACCCTCACATTAAACTATATCAGGGGTGTCCAAACTTATTTCACTGAGGGCCACATACAGAAAAACATACGAAGGGCTGGACCACTTACTAGAGGTCAGGTTTATTGCCTCATAAGTTCAGCTATAAGTTGTCAAAATCAATGAAGTGTAGGTGAATTATGCTTGATACTTGAATAAGCTATAAGAAAGAAAACAGCCTGCGTAGGGTTTCAATTATTTTGTTAGCTGCTCATTCCTTAAAACAGAAGCCTCAGATTGTTTATAATAAGGGAAACAGGAAGGGTTTATTTCAAGCTTGTTATGTAAATAAGTTATTGGGCTTTTTTATTAACTAAGATTTGTAAGAAAATGTCTTCAACTTTAAATGACGGAATTTATTTGACATGGGGCTCATTTACAGAGGGCCGCGGGCTGTAGTTTGGACACCCCTGCACTATATAATGATACTGTGTTAAACTAAGTATTATAGAAGTAATATACTGATTACTTATTATTGTCTTATACTGAGCATCTCTTCAGAGAAAGTTCTGCTCCAACAAATGTAAAGTTTGACTGCTCCTTCATCTGTTGTAAAAGTGTGGCACTGATCCAAACTATTACAACAGGCTGATCTTTGTCACCGTGTTTAAAAAGAAACTAAGTGATTAAACAGACCATCTTTATTATTTTACTGCCATTTCTTTCCCCGCTAGGTTTTCACATTCATGTTATATGATTGTAATTCACCTCTTATTCAATGATTGACTGAAATGATTCTAACCCTTGAAAGTCCCATATCATTTAAGTTATTGCATTTAGATACCTGCCCTCAGTAAACCCTGCTCCCCCCTCCCTTCAGCATTTACAAGAAATGCCCCCTGTTCTTCTAAATGCCACAGAAATGTACAGACTGTATCAGAACTTTGAATTGTAGCTCTCAGTCTCTGTTTGGCTTTGAAATAAACCAACTTTTCTGACATTCCTTACAATTAAACTCACACGGCTGAATCCTCATATGAACTTCCCCCATTCCAAGTACGATTCCAGATTCAAGGCTTTATTGTCACTTGCACATTAGCTACAGTGTAGATATGGCAATGAAAAACTTGGGTCCCAGGCTCCTCCAACAGTGCAACATGAATATATATAATACGTAGAACAATTAAAACAGATACAATAGTGCAAGAGAATGTTTTGAGATGTTCAATTAAGTCCAAATAAAATAGAAATAGTGTAAGAAGAATTTATATACCAGTAAATGGAATATGATATATTAGATGCATAGTTTGAAAGATGCAAACAGATGATTGTTTATGGATGTTCTTCAAAAAGTTCAGGTGTTCATCAGTCTTATGGCCTGTGGAATGAAACTGTCTCTCAGTCTGATGGTTTTTGTCCTGATGCTGCGGTACCGCCTGCCAGACGGCAGCAGACAGAACAGTTTGTTGCTGGGGTGATGGGGGTCTTTTATAATCCTGTGGGCTTTTTACCTGAGCCGCTTGGTGTAGAAGATCCTCCATGGATGGGAGCTCCGTCCTGGTGATGTGCTGTGCAGTCTTCACCAGCCTCTGTAGAGTCTTACGATTGAGGGCGGTGCAGCTGCCGTACCAGGCCGTGATGCAGCCAGTCAGGATGCTCTCTATGGTGCACCTGTAGAAGGTCAGGATGCTCTCTACGGTGCACCTGTAGAAGGTCAGGATGCTCTCTATGGTGCACCTGTAGAAGGTCAGGATCCTCTCTATGGTGCACCTGTGGAAGGTCAGGATGCTCTCTATGGTGCACCTGTAGAAGGTCAGGATGCTCTCTATGGTGCACCTGTAGAAGGTCAGGATCCTCTCTATGGTGCACCTGTAGAAGGTCAGGATGCTCTCTATGGTGAAACTGTAGAAGGTCAAGATGCTCTCTATGGTGCACCTGTAGAAGGTCAGGATGCTCTCTATGGTGAAACTGTAGAAAGTCAGGAAACTCTCTATGGTGCACCTGTAGAAGGTCAGGATGCTCTATGGTGCACCTGTAGAAGGTCAGGATGCTCTCTATGGTGCACCTGTAAAAGTTGCTGACACAGCATTCCAACTATCTGTTATGCTACGCACAAAATTCTTTATTATTCCGCCGGGTTATTTTGCGCTGCTTCTTCTCCCACATTGAACATCGCAGAAACTCCGTTCAAACATCAAAACGTTCAGCTCGGTCGGGAATCAATGGCTATTACTTTTATCATTCATAACTTTCATAATTCCAGAGATACATCCCATAATACATCCCATTTTTAACATGGAAGTCAATGGAGAACTCTTCAGACTTCAACAATCTTCATGCAACTTCAACTGCTAACTGCTCCTTCTTCAACTGCTAACTGCTCCTTCATACTTTCACTCAGAAACCTCATTCCAACTTTAAAATGTCACATCTTTCTGACATTATTCGTGTAACACAACTTTTAAATCTGATTCTTACTTTTAGAGATATTAAACATTGTTCAGACCTTGGTAAAGAGGCCTTCTTCAGATTTTAGAGTGCGTGATGTCACAGCTAGAGTGGAGGACAGATTTAATTTTGCCTTCATATTTTCTTTTAAACCTGCCATAATTCCCAAACCCTACATTCCTGAGACATATTTTTCATGACAAACGTAGGAAAACATCTCGTAGCTTGAAAGATAAAAAAAATTAAGCAAAATAATTAAACAAAATGCCTCTTGAGGGCATGAAGTGACAAAAACTTTCAACATGTCTCCATTAAACCCATTGTAAATTCAGCCTCACCTTTCCCCACACAGCAGCCGCACACCTTTAGTTAATCTGCCAAAAAGGCCACATTATTAACCCGAAAGTACACAAAAAGTACACTTCAGATGCTCAAGTTCCTTGACATGCTTCACGCTTTGAAATTTCACCGATATCTGTTACGGTTCTTCAACAAAACGTTCACATGTAACAGGTTTATCTCTCATTCAGAACAATGAAAATGCTCTCCTCTCACTGATCACCATGGAAACCTTTGATCTCTGGACACGTCGTTAGCTCAAATATAAACACCTGTGTCATGGAACACGATGATGTCATAACTCCAATTGACATAATTAGAGCAGCAGACTAATGACGTGGTCACTGGAGTTTAACAGACTGTCTCAGCCTATTCTTTTCCGTCTGATGGAGACTTCATACTGACTTCAACATGTTCCACATATTTTAGACATTATTGGTGACGTATGCTTTTAGTTCTAAAGTTTTCAGTTCAAATATTCTGCTGCTTTTTCATGCATTTAGACTTTTATTTTCTTGTTCTTATTTCACATTCAAGTCCCCTCTATTCATGAACCCTTTAAAGGACTCAGCCACGCCACTTATATACCAGGAGCGACTGTTGCTATGTGAGTTAATCTTTCAAATACAAGGTTGCTTGTTTGATTCAAGCTCTTGTAGTCAATATGTCAAGGTATTTATCCCTAACATTTTATCAGCTAACTAATGACACACACTCAGAGGATCTTTATAAACGTTTTAAGTATTGCACATCTTTAAACATGACTCTTATAAATCACTTTTAAAACCAGCGATGCACTACAGTGTCAGCTTTTCTAAAATAGAAACTTCAATGTTCACATCTTTCTAAATGATTCTACTTTTCAATGACCTACAAATAATCCTAATAATAATCCCATTTTCAATCTTCCAACTGTTCATATTTTTTGGTCAATTAAAGGTGGGGTAGGTAATTTTGGAGAAACCAGCTCGAGTGCGCTAGAATTTGAAAATACACAGCCGGAAAAAATCTGCCACTTCCTTACAGAGCCCCTCCTCCAACACACACGAACGCGCACATGACCAATGAGGGCACGATAAGTTTGTGCACGAGATGGAAGGCTGACAGGCAGGAGGCCATCCAGTTATTTTAGCCGGCTAAAATGATTGGTCGTGCTTTTTACAGTACTACGGCTTCCACAGATGACATTTTTTATGGATTTTTTGTCAAAGCATTTAAGATATTCATTGCTATCGGGATGTTAAGAGCATTCCATGGAATATAACAAAAAGTGTATCTCGAGCCGGTTTCTCAAACTTACCTACCCCACCTTTAACAAACCAAATTTGAGCCTTTGCCACATTTATTTGATCACCATGGAAACCTTTGATCTCTGGACACGTCGTTAGCTCAAATATAAACACCTGTGTCATGGAACACGATGATGTCATAACTCCAACTGACATGCTCAGAGCAGCAGACTTCAGATAATGGTTAATGGTCCTGCCCTCAACAGCTCTACGTCAATTATGGGGTGTCATCATATGCCGTTTCCATGGAAACGCATCCCTCGCCATAAAACACATGTCGCTGTAACTCCAATGGACACGGTCCGATCGTCCTCCAAACTTCGCTTGTATATCACCGGTCCATGCCTCAACAGCTTTACGCCAAGTCTGAGATCTCACCATAGGCTGTTGCCATGGAAACGCATCCCTCGCCATAAAACACGATGTCGCTGTAGCTCCAATGGACACGGTCCGGTCGTCCACAATCTTCACCTTATCACCTCTCCATGCCTCAACAGCTCTACGTCAAATCTGACATCTCACCATATGCCGTTTCCATGGAAACGCATCCCTCGCCATAAAACACGATGTTGTCGCTATGAAAAGGGTCAAAACAGCACCACACTTCAGATAATGGTTAACGGTCCAGCCCTCAACAGCTCTACGTCAATTATGGGGTTTCATCATATGCCGTTTCCATGGAAACGCATCCCTCGCCATAAAAGACGATGTCGCTATAACTCCTATGAAAATGTTCAAAAAGTGCTCAAACTTCACATGTGTGCTAACAGTCCAGCCGTGAAGACATCTACGGGACAGTTTTGAGATTTCTTCAAATGCCGTTGCCATGGTAACACAATGCTCGCCATGAAACATGGTTTTCTCATAACTTCAGTGAAAATGCTCCAAATGGCCCAAAACTTCACAGGTAACGATGCAGCCATCAACGCATCTAAGCGTATTATGGGATGTCATCAAATGCCGTTGGCATGGCGACAGATCATTCACCATCAAGTTAGTTCAAAAGTTTGCAGTTCAAATATTCTGCTGCTTTTCCAAGCCTTTTTACTTTCTTTTCTTCTCTCATCACACATTCAAGCCCCCAGTGTTCATGTATCATTTCAATCTAAATTCTTCACTTTCTTCTTACGCATTACATTTCAGCATAGCAGTTTAGCGTCAGATTTTCAGCATAAAGCATTCCCACTAGCAATTTCTTCAGGAATTGCATTCTCTAGTTGTATTTGATATCTGATGAGAAGGCTGAAAAATAAACAATTTCTAAAAGTTCAATGCGTTTAAATTTTAATACACAAATTGGCTTTAATTCAGACACAGAAAGATAATCCATGGGTATAAAGCAATTTTAGATGCTACTTTAAATTGACAATGTGTTGGGAGAGATCTCGGTCCAGGGTAGTTGAAGAGTCCGGACCTCCTCCTCATCACTTTTCTAACAACACATTCTAACTGGATCAAAGGAAGTCGCTGGAGGCAGACAGAGTACGATGCAAAATAACTTTATTTCGTCAAAGACAGAAAACAAAGTCCGAGCAGACCCTGGGATCAAACTGCTAAACAAACGATGTATTAGCATTTGTACAGCTAAAGCCTCCATGTTTCTTATTGGTTGACCTAGGTGAAGGACGATACACCACCTCCCTGATTCTTTGTTTGAACCCTTTTCGCACATGTTTCCGTACACGTGACCGACAAAGGACCTTGTTAGTTTTCTAACATGTGAGAGGAGAGTTTTAATTTTGTCCACTCTCCTATCGTAACTTGGTACCCAATTAACTTCAGAGAATGAGAAGAATAGTTTACCTGAACCTACTAAAGGTGGTCTTTTCATTTTACCTTACACTCTTAATTCCACACTTTGTGAGGCCTTGTTTTTAACCTTGACACACACACACACAAACACACACACACACACACACGCACGCACGCACGCACGCACGCACGCACGCACGCACGCACGCACGCACGCACACACACACACACACACACACGCGCACGCACGCATGCACACACACACACACACACACACACTGACTCATAAGTTCAGTTATTAGTTGTCAAAATCAATGAAGTGTAGGTGAATTATGCTTGATACTTGGGTTTCAATTCATTAGTTAGCAGCTCATTCCTTGAAACAGAAGCCTCAGATTGTTTGTAATAAGGGAAACAGGAAGGGTCTATTTCAAGCTTGTAGTAAATAAGTTATTGGACTTTTTTATTAACTAAGATTTGTTAGAAAATGTCTTCAACTTTAAATGATGGAATTTATTTGACATGGGGCTCATTTACAGAGGGCCGTAGTTTGGACTCCCCTGCACTATATAAGGATACTGTATTAAACTTAGTATTATAAAAGTAATTTACTGATTACTTATAATTTTTTTATACTGCTATACTTTTGCTTTTAATGGGTTCAGGCATTATTTCTTCTTTTCTATGATGACATGACATTTTTTTATTTAGATCCAGTTGTGAATAATACTGTGATTTCTAAAAAGATAGACCCTTAAAACTCTCTTTTAAAACTTTTATTAAACAACAAAATCACATAACACATTCAATGTGAAGTCAACAGTCTTTTATTATAGGACATTATTGATCACTAGATGTTTGTCTTTACACATTCATTTCTGTTCCAACCTTTTCATATTGAATTACACAATTCATTGCATATATAGATTTTAACATTTCATTTTACAAAAGCCAACATTGACATTAAGCCTTCAGTTATTGTGGAAAGCCAAAGAAAACGCATCCGTATCCATTTTAAAAGCATTAATTCATGATGTATATATTTTTCTTTTTTCTTGTAAAAGCAAAAGCTATCAAAGAACAAATGAGTTTACATTGCATTAATATAGTTTAAAATGTTAACTTCTTGGTTGTTGGCGATCTGTCACCCTGTTGGTATTTAATTGTAACTATCCACTGAAATAACTGATATTACTATAAATCACATCAAACAACAAAATCAAAAAGGTGACTGTGAAGATTAACAAGGAGGTATTCCAGAGGGTCAGACTGTATCATGGAAACCTGCACAGCTGTTAGTTTATCAAAACCAAGAAGTGAAAACTTTCCAACCTTTTTTCGCAATGGAAACAATCTCGTCAATTATTGAAGCGCTGTCCTCAGCTTCCTTCCTGGCCTTCCTTTCCTCCTCTTCTGTTATTCTCCTCTTTTCCTCCTCCATTTCTCTTTTGCGAGCTGCTTTTAGGCTTTCCTCCTCTTCTCTCATTCTCCTCTTCTCTTCCTCTATTTCTCTTTTGCGAGCTTCTCTCAGCCTTTCCTCCTCTTCTCTTATTCTGTTCCTCACCTCCTCCATTTCTCTTTTGCTAGCTGCTTTTAGGCTTTGCTCCTCTTCTCTCATTCTCCTCCTCTCCTCCTCCATTTTTCGTTCATGAGCTTCTATCTGCCTTGCTGACCTCTCCCTATCCTCTTTGATTTTTTTTAATTGTTCCTCATACTTTTTATCTAATCTCTTCTGCATTTCCTCTTCCTGTTTGCGTATTTCTTCTTTTCTCTCTTCAAGGATCCGATGTTTTGCATCTTCTATGGCCCTCTCTGCCTCCTGGAACATGTCTGTGGTGTAATGGCTTCCTCCGTTCTTCTCTGTTATATTTCTGATCTTGTCGAGCAGCGCTCTGACCTGAGAACGATCCTCCAGGGCATTATTGAAGACGTGGTACTGGCCGTTACATCTGTCCACAAGTTCCTGCAGATCTTCACTTTCCTTCAACGACTCCTCCATGGAATTCCCTTGGAGCAGATCACCGTGGGTAAAGAGAACCATGCTGTATTTGTTCGCATCCTCTCCAAAGATTTCCTGAATCTTCTTCACTGTCTGCTTTTCTTCATCTGTGAATCTGCCCAGTCTGATGACGACCAGGAAGATATGGGGTCCAGGAGAAGCATAAGAAACGCTCCTACCAACATCATTTCTGGTCTTCTTTTCATCAATCTTGGTGTCAAACAGACCAGGAGTGTCAATAACCTTAACTCTTTGTCCATCAACTTCACCAAGGGCATTAGAACAGTCTTTAGTCAAGGATTTAAAAGAGAACTTTGATGGAAAGAATTTTTTTCCCAGAATGGTGTTTCCTGTGGCGCTCTTCCCAGCTCCGGTCTTCCCCACCATCACAATCCGGAGTACATCGTTATTGTATGTGTTTGATTCTGATCGGAGTCCTGAAAAACATGAAGAAATATTTAGCAATCTTGATATTTATACTACCACTACCAAATGAACAATGTTGACAGGGGGGTGTGCTCAAGATGGTTTAAATAATCTAGAATACGTCTAGAAGCTAAAGGTAGTGAGTCTGTCAATGTCAAGGGATGCACCTTGAAGGGACTTATACTATACTCGAAATTAAAATCAAACTAAATGGTAATCTCGCCTGGATGTTTGACCTCTTAACTGCCTGTGTACAACCTGAACTGAAATGGTGCAGCAGTGGCCTCTAGCTGTAAGTTTACTTACCAACAAGTCCTCCAACTCATACGACCAAATAGGTCGATTGTTCAAGCGCTTATTACGACCTATAATCACGTTTTAAAGTTTTTGACCTCTAGTGCTCACGTTGAATGCAAACGCTACGCAGGGTCGTATATTCACAAATAACCCTCTCTGGAAAATCCTAAATTGTAGGATAGTTTGGCCATTAAATGCTTTTTGATTAGATTTCTAGCGAGAAGTGTATATTGTACTTTCAGAATCCACGTCCAGTGGATGTGTAGGATTTATAGTTTGATAGATATTACGAAGATGATTTGAGATCTCGCCAGGAGAACGTGTATATGCGGCAGCCTCCATGTAAAGTTAGCGTCAACCCTCACGGGGTGAAAACAGTATTTCCGGTCTCGAAGTTTTCATAATAAAACCGTATTCCCCCCACTGTCAAATGATTTTAAAGCTATATCTGCAGTACCCATCCACTAAAAACATCAGTTTGTCCTTGTTAATTACACGACATTAATTGGTTTAAATTGTGTACACTGCTTTTGTGTTTTTCCCATAGGTTTTTCCCTTTCGATTCTGAGAGACACATTTATTTTTTCAGAGGTTTTGCTAAAACATCGAACTTGAAGCTCGGTGATTGGATTGTTTAGCCGCAATGCACGTTGGGATATGGTGTTTATGCGATATGAAATCCGATAACGTTTAAAAAAAATAAAAATAATACTTTATTCCGAGTGTGCTTGCTTTTCTCTTTGGAAGTCATCACATAACGGCATTGTAATACACGGTTCGGCTGCATTACATATTACACATCTGCCGTAGTTCTTTATTTATAGAGCCCTGATTAGAAGACCTTTGGACAAACTGGAAGAAATGCCGCCGAAACTGAATATGTGACGTGGATCATAAATATATCAGCAATTAAACAACATCTTCCATTTCTCTTCACACAATACGTCTCCTTGCAGTATCAACACTAATTCGGCTGACTTTTATATTTGATCCAATTGGTAGATAGGCTGTATTTACACCATAACGGTGCACAGCTGATAGAAAGGAGAAAGGGACTTGTAGTTTTTAGAGATATTACTGATTTTCTTTGAATATAAGAATGTAGAGAGAATAGTCAGGGGTTTTGGGTGATGGGAGACACATCTATGGAATCACAATTTCAATAGCTTACCATTAAATGACGGATATACCTTTCCGTCTGTGATGTTTTACAAATCAGATATTAATGTGTATACACATTAATATCTGATATATGACATTATATATATCATATATAATATATATGATATATATATATATATATATATATATACATTATCAGCTATAATATTTCACATATTGTAGTTCTATAGAACTATTATAGCAATATCCTGTACAATTATGTGAAAACATGAACACAACTACACATCTTCAGATGTTATACATACATAAGTGTCCTACACTAATAATAAAAACTTATTATGGCATTGTATGCTGTGTGTTATTTGTAACATCTTTAGAAACTACCTTTCCAACTCTTCATGCAGTTGACTGTTACAGGTCTATACAGGTTCATGGTACAATGCATAAGCTTCAAAGCGAGAGACTGAAACTGTATTTTTCTTTACCGTTCTGTTTTAATTTCACAATAAAGTTAATAGTAATATTATGTTTGATATTATTATGTTTTATTAACTAGACCACTGTTTTTTTAACCCGCACCGCCTAGTGGTTAAAGCACGTTATTGAATTTAGTTGTTGAATAAGTTATATTTGATAAAAACATTTAAATATTAAGAGTAGCCTACATACAAAATAGGGGGAAAGCAGAAGGTCAATGATAGAAATATAGAATAGAAAATATCAAGAAGATACTGTAGTGATCTCTACAATAAAACAGTTTAGTGCAGGACGTCTAAAGATATTAACAGGAGGATGTGCAAAACAGACAAACTAATAAGGCTTTATTTAAACATTAAAGAATACTTTAAGTTAAGGTCTTCTTTTGAATAAAAAAAACCTCGGGGGTATCAACAGATAAATATTAAGTCTGACAAAGTACTTAACGTCTAATATATTGCATAGTTTATTTTGGCACTTGACAATCACCTTCCCTGAATCTTACTCAGGTGTAACTAAAGTCTGATTTAAGGGTTGTTTATATTTCACATCATTAATCAGAATCTGCAAAGTAACTAAAATAAATGTAGTGGAGTAAAAATACCAGGTTAACCTCTGAATTGTAGTGGAGTAAAACAAAGTAGTACATGCTGCTGTAACAAAAACATTTCCCAACTTGGGATCAATAAAGCAAAGCGAATGTTGTAGTCCCAAACGATAGCTGAGGATTCTGGGTAGTGTAGGGTCTTCGGAAACTCTGTAGTGTCTAAACTCCGAAAAAACTATTTGTTTCTCCGAATCGAAGATTAAAAACACAAAAGCATTGTACACAATTTAAACCAATCAGTATTGTGTAATTAACAAGGATAAACTAATGTTTTTTAGTGGATGAGTAATGCAGATATCACTGTGTAATCATTTGACAGTGAGGGGAATACTTCCGATTTTATTATGAAAACTTCGAGACCGGAAATACTGTTTTCACCCCGTGAGGGTTGACGCCAACTTAACATGGACGCTGCGTAAAGACGTACACGTTCCCCTGGCGAGACCTCAAATCATCTTCGTAATATCTATCAAACTATAGATCCTACACATCCACTGGACGTAGATTCTAAAAGTACAACATACACTTCTCGCTAGAAATCGAATCAAAAAGCATTTTAATGGCCAAACTATTCCACAATTTAGGATTTTCCAGAGAGGGTTATTTGTGAATAAAAGAATCTCCGGAGCGTTTGCAATCAACGGGAGCATGTTGTTTCTTACACGACCACTAGAGGTGCTACACTTTAAAACGTGACTATGGGTCGTAATAAACTGCTGAACAATCGACCTATTCGGTCGTTTTTTGTAGGAGGACAGGCTGTTATTTACACAACACTATTGCAGGGGGGGGGGGGATGGGGCGCGTGAAGATTGGGAAGAAGTTGTGAACAAATTTAATTCATTATAAAATTTGACACATTTTTAACAAAACCAGCAGACAAGCCCACTACAAGCCTTTCAGTTATAATGCCCAAATCAACAAAGTATGATGAGACATACATCTCCCTTGACATCTAACTGGTCTCTCTCTCTCTCTCTCTCTCTCTCTCTCTCTCTCTCTCTCTCTCTCTCTCTCTCTCTCTCTCTATGTGTAGACAATCTACAAGGCTCGATGTGGTCAATGCTCGTTTTCCATAAGTATTTTCGCGTAAACACGAGTAACTAAAGGTATTATGTAGTGGATCCAGAATTACAAAGAATCAAAATAAATACTTAAGTACCTCAAAATAAGTACAGTACTTGAGTAAATCTACTTAGTTACTACCACCACTGCAGGAATGTTATGTGTGCTAGCAGCCCTCTACACTATAAATAAAATAAATCAATGTTAATTCTGTTTCCAATTTGTTTCGTCTTTCCTTAAAAAAATTACAAAATAACCTATAAAAATACTGTTAAAGTACCGGATCGATAAGCAGTATTTGTAATTGTTTAGATTACAAATACTCCTTTGATCAGTTCATTATTAGGAAATATGACAAGCTACATATCCAATCTATAAATATGTATTTAGATAAGTTGAAACTATCATTAACAATAAAGTTTATTCACTTACCATGTTGGGCATGTTTGCTGGCCATAGCTGGTGATGGAGGGAGGAGCTGGTCTGCTGCTGAGCTGAAGAAGTGAAGTTAGTCTGCAACAACACCTCCTTAAATACAGACTTCATGCAGCAAACCACACCCACACACTGCTGACATCACAGTCTGAAGTTCAGCTACAGTGGGATGATTCATAGATTAAAAAGTATAAAATCCTTTCCTTAATAAACAGAACAAGGGGAAATATAGCCTCATGTGTTCAGACTTGTTTTAATTGAACAGACTACATATTTTAGTTATAATCCCTCAATGCTCTTTATATATCAACATTCATCCATTCACACACATTCATACGAGGCAGAGGCTGCCATGCAAGGTGCTCAGGGAGACTAACATTCACACACACTCACAGACGTTGGCCATACCAATGTATGGTTAAGTATCTTGCCCAAGGTCACATGGACATGTAGAGCTGCATTTTATTTACAGTTTGACTGCACCTCCAACAGTCTGCAGCTCTCAAAGTGTTTTAAAAGAAACATGGACAGTTGGCTTCAGCATTTGGCATAATAGTGATTTAATCTAATCTGGCTTCATATTATTAAAAGCAACACGAGCATCAACCCAACGCAGTCCGCCATTGTTGTGGTTGTGAGCGGCTGGGAACACAACTGGGACTAAAAAGGAGAACCAGTTCAGAACCAGGAAAGCACGGAGCTAAAACCGAACCTGGTTTGGTGGAAAGGGGGCATGGATGTGTTTAAACTGCCATTTCTTTCCCTGTTAGGTTTTCACGTTCATGTGATATGATTTTATTCAACCTCTTATTCAGGGACTCAAATGATTGATACCCTTACATTACCCATTAGAATGTATTTTCCTTTCACTTTTAGATGACTGCCCTCAGTAAACCCTGCTCCCCCCTCCCTTCAGCATTTACAAGAAATGCCCTCTGTTCTTCTAAATCCCGCAAAAACCTGCAGACTGTAGTCAACACTTGGAATTGCAGCTCTCAGTCTCTGCTCATGACAGAATGCAATATTAAGCTGCACTCACAAGCTTGTAAACTTTCAAAACCTTCAGCAGGGCTTTGAAATAAACAAGTTGTTCTTCACTTCCTTTGGAATGTACACCGTTGACTCCTCATACAAACTTCCCCCATTCCCACAATGGTGGTTCAAGTGGAGCTCTTCCCAGCTTCAGTCTTCCCCTCCATCACAATCCTGAGCACCTCATCATTGTATTTGATATCAGAAATGTCAATGCACAAATGGGATTTATTTTCAGACACTGACACACAGGCTGATTCAGGATATAGCATAATCAGTGGCGTAACAAGGTTGTGATTGGCTCCGGTGCAAATATTGTTTTGGGCCCCCCCCCCCATCACCCCAAACATAAGCGCACGCTGATGCGCTCACACACGCACGGACATACACAACCACTCAGAAGCGCCACATGTAGGCTATCAACAACAGCCTGCCCTGGCCTCAAACCACCACAGCCTGACAACGGCACAGCGAACTAAGAAGAGGATTCCCCCTGTTTCCTTGATGTTTGTCTCTGGGGAATGGGCCGGCAGGCCTACATAGACCGGTTGCTATAATATAGCTTTTGATGTTGGCGTCGGGGGTCTCAATAGCGCCATAGAGTCCCCTATTGGTTGGGGCGCTTGGGGGAACTGTTGGACCACCGCCGGGCACAGCCAAATCCAGCCTCTCCTACTGACTGGCTGGAGAAGAAGGTTGCACAGCCACGGCCACGGATACAGGTTCACTTGTGGAGCTAGATGGCAATGATGGTGGGTGAGGCAGGTGAGCTATCGTTAGCCTCCGGCACCGGCTGCCGTTGCACGTCAACATTGCTAACGATAGCGCTCGATTTCGAGGACAATATATGACAAAAAAAACGGTCTAATTTTGTCAGTTTAGCTGTTACATCTCCTTGTTCTCTCTTGTCCTTTCTCTTTTGAGCGCCAGTCTTGTGCTTTGGTTTGCTGTACATTATGAATGCAAGCTATTACATTTAATAAAATATTTTATAATGCTGCCAAACTTGCTGCTGCTAGCTACAGTACAGTGCAGGTTGATTAAACGGTTCGCTCGTCACGCAAGGTATCACATGACATGAAAGGGAGCAAGGTAATTGGACAGACAAATTACAAATTAATTTAGGTTGCTTGGTTACTTTGAAGACTGCGTAAACCGGTCAATGCCATTGGGGCATGGGCCCCTGGCCGGCTCTGGGCCCTGGTGCGTTGCACCGGCTGCACCGTCGATAGTTACGCCACTGATCATAATAGTGATTAAACTGACCATCTTCATTTATTTACTTCCATTTCTTTCCCCTCTAGGCTTTCACGTTCATGTGATGATTTTATTCAACCTCTTATTCAGGGACTCAAATGATTGATACCCTTACATTACCCATTAGAATGTATTTACTTTCACTTTTAGATGACTGCCCTCAGTAAACCCTGCTCCCCCCTCCCTTCAGCATTTACAAGAAATGCCCTCTGTTCTTCTAAATCCCACAAAAACCTGCAGACTGTAGTCAACACTTGGAATTGCAGCTCTCAGTCTCTGTTTCATGACAGAATGCAATATTAAGCTGCACTCACAAGCTTGTAAACTTTCCAAACCTTCAGCAGGGCTTTGAAATAAACAAGTTGTTCTTCACTTCCTTTGGAATGTACACCGTTGAATCCTCATATAAACATCCCCCATTCCCACAATGGTGGTTCAAGTGGAGCTCTTCCCAGCTTCAGTCTTCCCCTCCATCACAATCCTGAATCAAATGATTTATACCCTTACATTACCCATTATCAGGGCCGGCCCTGACCAATTTGCTGCCCTAGGCAAGATTTTAGCTGGCGCCCCCCCTCCCCCCCAAAATGCAGACACTCACTATGACTCGCGCATGCATGCACGTGCACGGTTGTGGCATGACCACCAAAACAGAAAGATATGGACACAAGATATGTGCAAATGTATTTAGTATCCTATCCATTTGAACATGATTTAAGTGGGGGTGGGGGACCTAACCTCCTCTAGGGGGTCCGGGGGCATGCTCCCCCGGGAAGATTTTTTTTTAAATGTTGAAATTAAAAGCATCAATCTGGTGCACTTTGAGAACAACATGAAGAGATCTATGAATACATCTCAACACCCATATGAAACAGAACTGGAAGCAGATTTTCTTTTTATTTATGGATATTTTACAAATCACTCCCCTTTCAAACTGTATTCTTGTTTATTAATAACAACTTGTTTTTACTGTCATATAGTATTTTATACTATAAGAGAAAAGATGAAAATCTATTCTCTTATTTTTTTTATAACTATAATGATCATACAAAGGTGTGCCTTTACCTCACTGAGCTGAGGTTATCAGAGCCTCTCAGTCTTTCAGGAGAGAGCTCTCTAAAGCTCCCCCCCCCCCCCCCCCCCCCCCCCTAATAAAAGCTGTATACGTTTTTTGGGAGTTTGATTTATTTTACAAAAAACACAAATACAAAATGAAAACCTATAATTGCACTAAAACCATTATTTCAAAAAAAGAACTATTTCACATAAACCTCTGGTTTTTACTGGGGCTGGGGCAGTTCAACTTGATTTTGGTGGGGGGGGTGCGCCATAGTTTATGGGCGCTGTACGCAATATAGACGTCGTTCTGTCTCCAAAATCGGGAAATTGTGTTGTTATGAAATAAAAAAAATAATTTCTAACTTCATTCTTTTTTTTTTTTTTTTCAATTTTCGGCGCCCCCCATCAATTGATGCGCCCTTAGCATTCGCCTATACTGCCTATGCCAAAGGCCGGCCCTGCCCATTATAATGTATTTTACTTTCACTTTTAGATGACTGCCCTCAGTAAACCCTGCTCCCCCCTCCCTTCAGCATTTACAAGAAATGCCCTCTGTTCTTCTAAATCCCACAAAAACCTGCAGACTGTAGTCAGCACTTGGAATTGCAGCTCAAGTGGAGCTCTTAGCTTCAGTCTTCCCCACCATCACATCCTGAGCACTTCATCATTCTACGTATCTGCTATCTGACGAGAAGGTTGAAAAGATAAACTATTTATAAAAGTTATGATTTTTGAAATTTCAATGCAAAAGTAGGATTTATTTTCAGACACACATTCCAGATTAATGCAATTTCAGAAGCTACTTTTAATTGACTGATCCACACTTTTACAACAGCCTGATCTTTGTCAAAGTGTTTTTAAAAGAAAAATGGAAAGGCTGGCTGCAGTCAAATAGTCCAAAAATCTATCCCTATCGTCTGTTCCTTAACCTCTGTGTGAAACGTCACAGGGTTAAGGAATAGTGGATAGGAGAATTCAAAAGGATTTAGGAGAAGAGACTGCGCTGCTTTGAGAATCCGACTGCACTTTCACTATTCAACGTATTTATGATGCGCCAGCGGACGTCATGAATGTGCGTCTGCTGTGGGGAAACTCGTTTTTTATACAGCGGACTACATGGATGTATAATAAGAACGAGGGACTACTGTAAACTCATCTAGAGACTCTGCGCCGTGCTCTGATGCTGTTGTTTTATGCTTTATGAACGTGGACAACAGAGAAACAAATATTTTCATGAACGAGGTTGTAATTGAAATAAAAAAGGAAAGTGAAACTTATGCTCGTCACCCTCACCCTTCGGTCCACATTAATACAAATGATCCCAATACGTATGATTGTATGAAAAGATCTTTAAATAAATACAAATGTATTTATTATAAACGTTAGTCCTTAACATCTATCACTGTGTAAATCACCATTCAAACATCTTTTAAAAGTTGAACAAACCCACACAGCTCAGTAAAGACTGTGAAATGTTGACTTTATTTGATCATTTCAGTAAAAACTAACGTTCATATTTCTCTTTTTGATTATAAAACTGATGAACGTTCAAAACAAAGCGCTTTGGCAACTTACCACATACGTTTTAAAAAGCTTAATAAGCAGCGCAACTTTCATGATATAATTTCTCGGTCATAATCGGTTGTTTCCGTGAACGGCCGAATGTTGTGTCATGGTAAATGGTGCGGCCGCAAGGCATTGTGGGGCAGCATTTTCTCCTCTCCTTTCGTAAAGCAAGGTCCAGTGTTTCCTAAGCTAAAGCAGGTTATAACCAGGGAGCGCCTTGAAATCACCCTGTCAGAGCCGGTTTGTGAAGTATTGAGAGAACAATGTTGGATATTTTTCCATCATTCTACTGGTCTAGTGTTAAAAACTGCAGCAATTTATTAAATGGGTGGCAGTGGCTCAGTCTGTAGTGCCTTGGCATTGGGACAGAAGGGTCACCGGTTCACTTCCTGCACAAGGGCCCATGAGCAAGCCACTAAATGAGTTACAACATTTAATTGACATTCTTGAGTTTAATTACATCAAGTTTTGTTAATACATTTTGGTTCTGACATGTTTCTGAAATAAGTTGAAAAGACTTTTCACCTTTAGATAAATGCTCTTCTTTAAAGAGTAAAACATTTTTCCTCAAACCCTTATCATGTTTAAAACAAAGATAAATAGTTCCAAGATAACTTATCCCTTTAGATGTGTTGATGCAAACTGCTTGGCTGTGTTTTCAGAGGAATTGTCATGCTACAAACAAATGTATTTACCAGATTTTCCTTAAAGTCCTCTCCAAAGCTGTAGTGATTGGCTGTCCAAACCAAGTAAAAAGTTCAGCCATTATTGAGATTATTAATGAGTTTTGGGTATTTTCTGGATATAAAGGTAAATAATGGAAAATCCTTAAAGTTACCACAATTTAAAACGCTCAGATTTAGCACACATTCATTTCCAGTTTGCTTTTAATGGGTTCAGGCATTATTTCTTATTTTTTATGATGACATGACATTTTTTTATTTAGATACAGTTGTGAATAATACTGTGATTTCTAATAAAATAGACCCTTAAAACTGTCTTTTAAGTCCTTTATTAAACAACAGAAGCATAACACCCTCAATGTGAAGTCAACAGTCTTTTATTATAGGACATTATTGATCACTATGTTTGTCTTTACACATTCATTTCTGTTCCAACCTTTTCATATTGAATTACACAATTCATTGCATATATAGATTTTAACCTTTCATTTTACAAAAGCCAACATTACGCCAGTTACAGGAAAGCCAAAGAAAACGTATCCTTATAACATCTTAAAAGCATTAATTCATGATATAGAATTCTACTTTTTTCTTGTGAAAGCAAAAGCTATCAAAGATCAAATGAGTTTACATTACTATAGTTTAGAATGTTAACATCTTGGTTGTTGACGATCTGTCACCCTGTTAGTATGTAATTGCAACTCACCACTGAAATAACTGATATTACTATAAATCACATCAAACAACAAAATCTAAAAGGGGGTTGTGAAGATTAACAAGGAGGTATTCCAGAGGGTCAGACTGTATCATCAACGCCAGAAAGCCAAATATCCCAGACCTTTTTCCACAGCTTTCAAACCTTGTCCCACAGCGTCCACACCTGTTTTCACTGCGGAACAAAGGCCGTCAATCCATGAAGCGCTGTCCTCAGCATCCTTCCTGGCCCTCCTGTCCTCCTCTTCTCTTATTCTCCTCTTTTCCTCCTCCATTTCTCTTTTGTGAGCTTCTCTCACCCTTTCCCCCTCTTCGTTTATTCTCCTCCTCTCCTCCTCTGTTGATCTTTTGCTAGCTTCTCTCAGCCTTTCCTCCTCTTCTCTTAATCTCCTCATCCCCTCCTCCATTTCTTTTTTGCTAGCTGCTTTTTGCTTTTCCTGCTTTTCTCTTTTTCTCCTCATCTCCTCCTCCATTTCTCTTTCACGAGCTTCTATCTGCCTTTCTGACCTCTCCCTATCCTCTTTGATTTTTTGTAATTGTTCCTCATTCTTTTTATCTAATCTCTTCTGCATTGCCTCTTCCTGTTTGCGTATTTCCTCTTCTCTCTCTTTAAGGATTCTCTGTTTTTCCTCTTCTAGCTCCCTCTCTGCCTCCTGGAACATTTCATTGGTGTAATGGCTTCCTCCGTTCTTCTCTGTTATGTTTCTGATCTTGTCGAGCAGCTCTCTGACCTGAGAACGATCCTTCACCTTATTATTGAAGACGTGGCACTGGCCGTTACATCTGTCCACAAGTTGCTGCAAATCTTCACTTTCCTTCAAGAACTCTTCAATAGTTTGGTCTTCGAGCAGGTCACCGTGGGTAAAGAGAACCATGCTGTATCTGTCTGCTTGCTCTCCAAAGATTTCCTGAATCTTCTGCACTGTCTGCTTTTCTTCATCTGTGAATCTGCCCAATCTGATGACGACCAGGAAGACATGGGGTCCAGGAGAAGCAAAAGCAACGCTCCTACCAACATCTTTTCTGGTCTTCTCTTCATCAATCTTGGTGTCAAACAGACCAGGAGTGTCAATAACCTTAACTCTTTGTGCATCAACTTCACCAAAGGCATTAGAACAGTTTACAGTCATGGATTTAGCAGAGAACTTTGATTCAAAGTGCTTTTTTCCCAGAATGGTGTTTCCTGTGGCACTCTTCCCAACTCCGGTCTTCCCCACCAACACAATCCGGAATACCTCGTTATTGTATGTGTTTGATGGGAGGTCTGAAAAAAATGAAGAAATGTTTAGCAATCTCTGTATTTATAAAATGGTTCAACTACCACATGATCAATGTTGACAGAGAGGGGGGTGGGCTCAAGATGGTTTAATAATCTAGAACATGTGTAGAATCTATGTCATTCAATTGATGTTTGTCATTTATTCCTGTAGATGCTATTCGCACCATAGAAAGCGTTTATTAGGTGAATGGCAGGTTTGGTGATAAAGGTAGAGGGTCTGTCAATGTCAAGTGATGCACCTTGAAGGGACCTTGTTTTTTCTTTACCGGAGCAAGAGAGAGGCAGCATGATGAACACAAATACTGGAAATTAAAATCAAACCAAATGGTAATCTTGCCTGGATGTGTAAACTTCTTAACTGCCTGTGTACAACCTGAACTGACATGGTGCAGCAGTGGCCTCTAGCTGTACATTTATTTTAATGAGAAAACATTTTTGACAAATAGTCACTACAACATGTTTAGTTTCTATCTTTCATACTTCTACAAATTACCCCATTTTGTGCCTAAAAAAAACATTTAAGGGTATAAGTTGCCTTTAGTTATAATCAGGAGCCCAAACAAACTTCTGATTGGCTACCCCTAAATATGTAGTCTTGTGAAGAATGTAATGCAAGCAAATAAAAGCAGTGTCCCCATTCACAAAATCTCCCAGGCTCTTAAAATGCTTGGAATATAAAAAATATTAATTTTGTATTAACTGTTTTGATCTGTTCATTATTAGTAAATATGTCAAGGTACCTATCCATCTATGAATATCTGTTTAGATAAGTTGCAATCATCATTAACAATGAAGTTTATTCACTTACCATGTTGGGCATGTTTGCTGGCCATAGCTGGTGATGGAGGGAGGAGCTGGTCTGCTGCTGAGCTGAAGAAGAAAAAAGAAAAGAAACATGGACAGTTGGCTTCAGCATTTGGCATAATAGTGATTTAATCTAATCTGGCTTCCTATTATTAAAAGCAACACGAGCATCAACCCGACGCAGTCCGCCATTGTTGTGGTTGTGAGCGGCTGGGAACACAACTGGGACTAAAAAGGAGAACCAGTTCAGAACCAGAAAGGCACGGAGCTAGAACCGAAGCTGGTTTGGTTGGAAGGGTCCCACCAAACCAGCTTCGGATAGCTCCGTGCCTTTCTGGTGCATGGATGTGTTTAAACTATGGATGGACTATGGATGTGTTTACATTTCTTTCCCCTCTAGGCTTTCACATTCATGTGATATGATTTTATTCAACCTCTTATTCAGGGTCTCAAATGATTGATAGCCTTACATTACCCATTAGAATGTATTTTCCTTTCACTTTTAGATGACTGCCCTCAGTAAATCCTGCTCCCCCCTCCCTTCAGCATTTACAAGAAATGCCCTCTGTTCTTCTAAATCCCACAAAAACCTGCAGACTGTAGTCAACACTTTGAATTGCAGCTCTCAGTCTCTGCTCATGACAGAATGCAATATTAAGCCGCACTCACAAGCTTGTAAACTTTCAAAACCTTCAGCAGGGCTTTGAAATAAACAAGTTGTTCTTCACTTCCTTTGGAATGTACACCGTTGAATCCTCATACAAACTTCCCTCATTCCCACAATGGTGGTTCAAGTGGAGCTCTTCCCAGCTTCAGTCTTCCCCTCCATCACAATCCTGAATCAAATGATTTATACCCTTACATTACCCATTATCAGGGCCGGCCCTGACCAATTTGCTGCCTTAGGCAAGATTTTAGCTGGCGCCCCCCCTCCCCCCCAAAATGCAGACACTCACTATGACTCGCGCATGCACGGTTGTGGCATGACCACCAAAACAGAAAGATATGCACACAAGATATGTGCAAATGTATTTAGTATCCTATCCATTTGAACATGATTTAAGTGGGGGTGGGGGACCTAACTTCCTCTAGGGCAGTGGTCCCCAAACTAAGGCCCGCGGGCCAGATACGGCCCGCCTCCACATTTGGCCCGGCCCCCTGAACAATACTAGAGACGCATTATGATTTTTTTTCAGTCTGGCCACGCAAATCCTAGACTAGCCCCTGTCAAATAGAACGGAATAATGGCGAAAAGATTAGGTAAGAGAAAAATTGATTCAGAATGCAGGGTATTTAACCTGCAGTGGTCAAACGATTATTTTTTTGTTCAATGCAAAGAAAAGGCTGTTTGTCTCATCTGTCAAGAGGCGGTGGCGGTATTCAAAGAATACAATCTGCGCCGACACTATGAATCCCGTCACAAAGACAAGTATGATAACTTGCAAGGCCAAATGCGAGCAGACAAACTCTCAAAGCTAAAAAGTGGACTGTTAGATCAGCAGAATACATTTGTACGCCAAGCTCAGCTGAACCAGTCATCCGTTCGGGCCAGCTTTCGGGTTGCTCAACTGATAGCAAGCAGCGGTAAACCTTTCACTGATGGAGAGTTTGTCAAGAAATGTTTGAATGCTGTCGCGGAAGAGGTGTGTCCCGAGAAGAAAGATGTCTTTAATACCGTGAGTCTGTCGGCGAGTACAATCACCAGACGCATTGAAGAAATCGGGGGTAATGTATATGCCCAGCTGCAGCAGAAAACGAAAGAATTTGACTTTTTTTCATTAGCACTGGATGAGAGCACGGACGTGCAAGACACAGCGCAGCTGCTCATTTTTATTCGTGGAGTTAGCGCAAACTTTGAGATGTGCGAGGAGCTGGCAGCCCTCCAAAGTCTCAAAGGGACTACAACGGGGGAGGATATTTTCGACAAAGTATGCCAAACCATGGAAGAGTTGGACCTAGACTGGTCAAAGCTTGCCAGCATCACGACTGACGGGGCTCCTAGTATGGTGGGCGCGTCTCGGGGTCTAATAGGACGCATGAACCGGGAGATGGAAGAACGGGGTCTCACCGCCCCGCTACAAGTCCACTGCCTAATTCACCAGCAAGCACTGTGCTGCAAAGTGTTGAAGTGGGATTCTGTCATGAAGGTTGTGGTGTCATGCATAAACTTCATCAGAGCAAAGGGACTTAAACACAGGCAGTTCCAACAATTCCTGTCTGAACTGGAGTCTGCGCACGGCGATGTGCTGTACTACACAGAGGTCCGATGGTTGAGCCGGGGCAGAGTTTTGAGGCGTTTTTACGAGCTGCTACCCGAAATTAATGCATTTCTTCATTCAAAAGACAAAACGGTCCCAGAGCTGATCGACCCAGAATGGAAATGGCACCTCGCATTTTTAACAGACGTGACAGAAATGCTGAACAGCCTTAACTTGCAGCTACAAGGCCAGGGGAAACTCATTTGCGACATGTACTCTCACATAAAAGCATTTGAGGTGAAACTTGCGCTGCTTTTGGAACAAGTGAAAAAGCACAACTTCATCCATCTCCCTGCTACCCAAAACCTCTCTGCAGAGAACCCAGCGGTCCCGTTCCCAGCTGAAAAGTGTGTGGAAGCACTGGAAATGCTGAAGGCGGAGTTCGGTGTGCGATTCCGGATACTACATGTTAATGCAAAAGAAATCCGTCTTTTCCAGAACCCCTTTCTTGTCGACATCGATGAAGCCCAGCCTTCTTATCAGTTTGAGTTGGCCGAGTTACAGAACTGTGATGTTCTGAAAGACGCATTCAAGCCCAACAGTCTCATTGACTTCTATGCCGCCCTCCCAAACGACACGTACCCTAACATAAAAAAACACGCAATGAAGATGTTTACACTTTTTGGCAGCACGTATATCTGCGAGCAAACCTTTTCACACATGAAACACCTGAAAACTCCGATGAGATCAAGATTGACAGATGAACATCTGCATCAGTGTTTGAGACTGGCTGTGACTAGAATGGAACCTGACATTCAACTTCTCACCAGCCAGATGCAGGCCCACGGTTCACACTGATGAACATACATAGGTAAGCTCACTTTTCTGACTTGAATGAGTCATTCTGAGTATAAACAAATGTAATCATAATAAAATCTACTGCGATAAAATCCATCTCCACAACCATACTGGTAGTGAAATGTATTGTGCTGTGTAGGTGCTGTATCACTTAGTTCGGTTTCTCAGCCTGCTTGCTTTGTGGTTTTCACAGGGAAGTTGATGAGAGAGAGCTGCAAACAGCGGTGTCTACAAGCCTACTGGAACCTACAAAAGGATTATAAGGAAGGAACACAAGAACTTTGAGAGACTGCTCATATGAGTCATTTGAGTAAGAGATTCTGCTCTGACAACTACGCTAAACTTTTACCTGTTAAGATTGTGCACGGCACAACAGAAAGTTAATGTTCAATGGACTTTTTTTCTGTGAAGAACCCAGAGAGGGTTATTTGGTTATTATTTATTTCACAAATAGTGTTATTTATTTCCTGACTTTTTCTGTGAAGATCCCAGAGAGGGTTATTTGGTTATTATTTATTTCATAAATAGTGTTATTTATTTCATTAATAGTGTTATTATTTATTTCCTGACTTTTTTTTCTGTGAAGATCCCGGAAAGGGTTATTAATATTTGGTTATGTGTGGCTTTCTAGAAAACAATAAATGTTTACGTTTAGGCACCCCTACGATCGTCACACTTTTTCTGTTATAAACTGACCCCGGCCCCCATCAGAGAAGGGAAAAGTTATGTGGCCCTCACAGGAAAAAGTTTGGGGACCTCTGGTGTAGAAGATCCTCCATGGATGGGAGCTCCGTCCTGGTGATGTGCTGTGCAGTCTTCACCAGCCTCTGTAGAGTCTTACGATTGAGGGCGGTGCAGCTGCCAGACCGTGATGCAGCCAGTCAGGATACTCTCTATGGTGCACCTGTAGAAGGTCAGGATGCTCTCTACGGTGCACCTGTAGAAGGTCAGGATGCTCTCTATGGTGCACCTGTAGAAGGTCAGGATGCTCTCTACGGTGCACCTGTAGAAGGTCAGGATGCTCTCTATGGTGCACCTGTAGAAGGTCAGGATCCTCTCTATGGTGCACCTGTGGAAGGTCAGGATGCTCTCTATGGTGCACCTGTAGAAGGTCAGGATGCTCTCTATGGTGCACCTGTAGAAGGTCAGGATCCTCTCTATGGTGCACCTGTAGAAGGTCAGGATGCTCTCTATGGTGCACCTGTAGAAGGTCAGGATCCTCTCTATGGTGCACCTGTAGAAGGTCAGGATGCTCTCTATGGTGAAACTGTAGAAAGTCAGGAAACTCTCTATGGTGCACCTGTAGAAGGTCAGGATGCTCTCTATGGTGCACCTGTAAAAGTTGCTGACAGAGCATTCCAACTATCTGTTATGCTACGCACAAAATTCTTTATTATTCCGCCGGGTTATTTTGCATTGCTTCTTCTCCCACATTGAACATCGCAGAAACTCCGTTCAAACATCAAAACGTTCAGCTCGGTCGGGAATCAATGGCTGTTACTTTTATCATTCATAACTTTCATAATTCCAGAGATACATCCCATAATACATCCCATTTTTAACATGGAAGTCAATGGAGAACTCTTCAGACTTCAACAATCTTCATCCAACTTCAACTGCTAACTGCTCCTTCTTCAACTGCTAACTGCTCCTTCATACTTTCACTCAGAAACCTCATTCCAACTTTAAAATGTCACACATCTTTCTGACATTATTCGTGTAACACAACTTTTACATCTGATTCTTACTTTTAGAAATATTAAACATTGTTCAGACCTTGGTAAAGAGGCCTTCTTCAGATTTTAGAGTGCGTGATGTCACAGCTAGAGTGGAGGAGAGATTTCATTTTGCCTTCATATTTTCTTTTAAACCTGCCATAATTCCCAAACCCTACATTCCTGAGACATCATTTTTCATGACAAACGTAGGAAAACATCTCATAGCTTGAAAGATAAAAAAAAATTAAACAAAATAATTAAACAAAATGCCTTTTGAGGGCATGAAGGGACAAAAACTTTCAACATGTCTTCATTAGAACCCATTGTAAATTCAGCCTCACCTTTCCCCACCACAGCAGCCGCACACCTTTAGTTAATCTGCCAAAAAGGCCACATTATTAACCCGAAAGTACACAAAAAGTACACTTCAGATGCTCAAGTTCCTTGACATGCTTCTGTTTGAAATTTCACTGATATCTGTTACGGTTCTTCAACAAAACGTTCACATGTAACAGGTTTATCTCTCATTCAGAACAATGAAAATGCTTTCCTCTCACTGATCACCATGGAAACCTGTGATCTCTGGACAGGTCGTTAGCTCAAATATAAACACCTGTGTCATGGAACACGATGATGTCATAACTCCAATTGACATAATTAGAGCAGCAGACTAATGACGTGGTCACTGGAGTTTAACAGACTGTCTCAGCCTATTCTTTTCCGTCTGATGGAGACTTCATACTGACTTCAACATGTTCCACATATTTTACACATTATTGGTGACGTATGCTTTTAGTTCTAAAGTTTTCAGTTCAAATATTCTGCTGCCTTTTCATGCATTTAGACTTTTATTTTCTTGTTCTTATTTCACATTCAAGTCCCCTCTATTCATGAACCCTTTAAAGTACTCAGCCACACACGCCACTTATATACCAGGTGCGACTGTTGCTATGTGAGTTAATCTTTCAAATACAAGGTTGCTTGTTTGATTCAAGCTCTTGTAGTCAATATGTCAAGGTATTTATCCCTAACATGTTATCAGCTAACTAATGACACACACTCAGAGGATCTTTATAAACATTTTAAGTATTGCACATCTTTAAACATGACTCTTATAAATCACTTTTAAAACCAGCGATGCACTACAGTGTCAGCTTTTCTAAAATAGAAACTTCAATGTTCACATCTTTCTAAATGATTCTACTTTTCAATGACCTACAAATAATCCTAATAATAATCCCATTTTCAATCTTCCAACTGTTCATATTTTTTGGTCAATTAAAGGTGGGGTAGGTAATTTTGGAGAAACCAGCTCGAGTGCGCTAGAATTTGAAAATACACAGCCGGAAAAAATCTGCCACTTCCTTACAGAGCCCCTCCTCCAACACACACGAACGCGCACATGACCAATGAGGGCACGACATAAGTTTGTGCACAGATGGAAGGCTGACAGGCAGGCAGGCCATCCAGTTATTTTAGCCGGGCCGGCTAAAATGATTGGTCGTGCTTTTTACAGTACTACGGCTTCCACAGATGACATTTTTTTAATGGATTTTTTGTCAAAGCACTTAAGATATTCATTGCTATCGGGATGTTAAGAGCATTCCATGGAATATAACAAAAAGTGTATCTCGAGCCGGTTTCTCAAACTTACCTACCCCACCTTTAACAAACCAAATTTGAGCCTTTGCCACATTTATTTGATCACCATGGAAACCTTTGATCTCTGGACACGTCGTTAGCTCAAATATAAACACCTGTGTCATGGAACACGATGATGTCATAACTCCAACTGACATGCTCAGAGCAGCAGACTTCAGATAATGGTTAATGGTCCTGCCCTCAACAGCTCTACGTCAATTATGGGGTGTCATCATATGCTGTTTCCATGGAAACGCATCCCTCGCCATAAAACACCATGTCGCTGTAACTCCAATGGACACGGTCCGATCGTCCTCCAAACTTCGCTTGTATATCACCGGTCCATGCCTCAACAGCTTTACGCCAAGTCTGAGATCTCACCATAGGCTGTTGCCATGGAAACGCATCCCTCGCCATAAAACACGATGTCGCTGTAGCTCCAATGGACACGGTCCGGTCGTCTCACAATCTTCACCTGTATATCACCTCTCCATGCCTCAACAGCTCTACGTCAAATCTGACATCTCACCATATGCCGTTTCCATGGAAACGCATCCCTCGCCATAAAACACGATGTTGTCGCTATGAAAAGGGTCAAAACAGCACCACACTTCAGATAATGGTTAACGGTCCAGCCCTCAACAGCTCTACGTCAATTATGGGGTTTCATCATATGCCGTTTCCATGGAAACGCATCCCTCGCCATAAAAGACGATGTCGCTATAACTCCTATGAAAATGTTCAAAAAGTGCTCAAACTTCACATGTGTGCTAACAGTCCAGCCGTGAACATCTACGGGCAGTTTGAGATTTCTTCAAATGCCGTTGCCATGGTAACACAATGCTCGCCATGAAACATGGTTTTCTCATAACTTCAGTGAAAATGCTCCAAATGGCCCAAAACTTCACAGGTAACGATGCAGCCATCAACGCATCTAAGCGTATTATGGGATGTCATCAAATGCCGTTGGCATGGCGACAGATCATTCACCATCAAGTTAGTTCAAAAGTTTGCAGTTCAAATATTCTGCTGCTTTTCCAAGCCTTTTTACTTTCTTTTCTTCTCTCATCACACATTCAAGCCCCCAGTGTTCATGTATCATTTCAATCTAAATTCTTCACTTTCTTCTTACACATTACATTTCAGCATAGCAGTTTAGCGTCAGATTTTCAGCATAAAGCATTCCCACTAGCAATTTCTTCAGGAATTGCATTCTCTAGTTGTATTTGATATCTGATGAGAAGGCTGAAAAATAAACAATTTCTAAAAGTTCAATGCGCTTTAAATTTTAATACACAAATTGGCTTTAATTCAGACACAGAAAGATAATCCATGGGTATAAAGCAATTTTAGATGCTACTTTAAATTGACAATGTGTTGGGAGAGATCTCGGTCCAGGGTAGTTGAAGAGTCCGGACCTCCTCCTCATCACTTTTCTAACAACACATTCTAACTGGATCAAAGGAAGTCGCTGGAGGCAGACAGAGTACGATGCAAAATAACTTTATTTCGTCAAAGACAGAAAACAAAGTCCGAGCAGACCCTGGGATCAAACTGCTAAACAAACGATGTATTAGCATTTGTACAGCTAAAGCCTCCATGTTTCTTATTGGTTGACCTAGGTGAAGGACGATACACCACCTCCCTGATTCTTTGTTTGAACCCTTTTCGCACATGTTTCCGTACACGTGACCGACAAAGGACCTTGTTAGTTTTCTAACATGTGAGAGGGGAGTTTTAATTTTGTCCACTCTCCTATCGTAACTTGGTACCCAATTAACTTCAGAGAATAAGAAGAATAGTTTACCTGAACCTACTAAAGGTGGTCTTTTCATTTTACCTTACATTCTTAATTCCACACTTTGTGAGGCCTTGTTTTTAACCTTGACACACACACACACAAACACACACACACGCACGCACGCACGCACGCACGCACGCACGCACGCACGCACGCACGCACGCACGCACGCACGCAGGCGCACGCACGCACGCACGCATGCACACACACACACACACACACACACACTGACTCATAAGTTCAGTTATTAGTTGTCAAAATCAATGAAGTGTAGGTGAATTATGCTTGATACTTGGGTTTCAATTCATTAGTTAGCAGCTCATTCCTTGAAACAGAAGCCTCAGATTGTTTGTAATAAGGGAAACAGGAAGGGTCTATTTCAAGCTTGTAGTAAATAAGTTATTGGACTTTTTTATTAACTAAGATTTGTTAGAAAATGTCTTCAACTTTAAATGATGGAATTTATTTGACATGGGGCTCATTTACAGAGGGCCGTAGTTTGGACTCCCCTGCACTATATAAGGATACTGTATTAAACTAAGTATTATAAAAGTAATTTACTGATTACTTATAATTTTTTTATACTGCTATACTTTTGCTTTTAATGGGTTCAGGCATTATTTCTTCTTTTCTATGATGACATGACATTTTTTTATTTAGATCCAGTTGTGAATAATACTGTGATTTCTAAAAAGATAGACCCTTAAAACTCTCTTTTAAAACTTTTATTAAACAACAAATCACATAACACATTCAATGTGAAGTCAAAGTCTTTTATTATAGGACATTATTGATCACTAGATGTTTGTCTTTACACATTCATTTCTGTTCCAACCTTTTCATATTGAATTACACAATTCATTGCATATATAGATTTTAACATTTCATTTTACAAAAGCCAACATTGACATTAAGCCTTCAGTTATTGTGGAAAGCCAAAGAAACGCATCCGTATCCATTTTAAAAGCATTAATTCATGATGTATATATTTTCTTTTTTCTTGTAAAAGCAAAAGCTATCAAAGAACAAATGAGTTTACATTGCATTAATATAGTTTAAAATGTTAACTTCTTGGTTGTTGGCGATCTGTCACCCTGTTGGTATTTAATTGTAACTATCCACTGAAATAACTGATATTACTATAATCACATCAAACAACAAAATCAAAAGGTGACTGTGAAGATTAACAAGGAGGTATTCCAGAGGGTCAGACTGTATCATGGAAACCTGCACAGCTGTTAGTTTATCAAAACCAAGAAGTGAAAACTTTCCAACCTTTTTTCGCAATGGAAACAATCTCGTCAATTATTGAAGCGCTGTCCTCAGCTTCCTTCCTGGCCTTCCTTTCCTCCTCTTCTGTTATTCTCCTCTTTTCCTCCTCCATTTCTCTTTTGCGAGCTGCTTTTAGGCTTTCCTCCTCTTCTCTCATTCTCCTCTTCTCTTCCTCTATTTCTCTTTTGCGAGCTTCTCTCAGCCTTTCCTCCTCTTCTCTTATTCTGTTCCTCACCTCCTCCATTTCTCTTTTGCTAGCTGCTTTTAGGCTTTGCTCCTCTTCTCTCATTCTCCTCCTCTCCTCCTCCATTTTTCGTTCATGAGCTTCTATCTGCCTTGCTGACCTCTCCCTATCCTCTTTGATTTTTTTTAATTGTTCCTCATACTTTTTATCTAATCTCTTCTGCATTTCCTCTTCCTGTTTGCGTATTTCTTCTTTTCTCTCTTCAAGGATCCGATGTTTTGCATCTTCTATGGCCCTCTCTGCCTCCTGGAACATGTCTGTGGTGTAATGGCTTCCTCCGTTCTTCTCTGTTATATTTCTGATCTTGTCGAGCAGCGCTCTGACCTGAGAACGATCCTCAGGGCATTATTGAAGACGTGGTACTGGCCGTTACATCTGTCCACAAGTTCCTGCAGATCTTCACTTTCCTTCAACGACTCCTCCATGGAATTCCCTTGGAGCAGATCACCGTGGGTAAAGAGAACCATGCTGTATTTGTTCGCATCCTCTCCAAAGATTTCCTGAATCTTCTTCACTGTCTGCTTTTCTTCATCTGTGAATCTGCCCAGTCTGATGACGACCAGGAAGATATGGGGTCCAGGAGAAGCATAAGAAACGCTCCTACCAACATCATTTCTGGTCTTCTTTTCATCAATCTTGGTGTCAAACAGACCAGGAGTGTCAATAACCTTAACTCTTTGTCCATCAACTTCACCAAGGGCATTAGAACAGTCTTTAGTCAAGGATTTAAAAGAGAACTTTGATGGAAAGAACTTTTTTCCCAGAATGGTGTTTCCTGTGGCGCTCTTCCCAGCTCCGGTCTTCCCCACCATCACAATCCGGAGTACATCGTTATTGTATGTGTTTGATTCTGATCGGAGTCCTGAAAAACATGAAGAAATATTTAGCAATCTTGATATTTATATGGTTCAACTACCAAATGAACAATGTTGACAGGGGGTGTGCTCAAGATGGTTTAATAATCTAGAATACGTCTAGAAGCTAAAGGTAGTGAGTCTGTCAATGTCAAGGGATGCACCTTGAAGGGACTTATACTATACTCGAAATTAAAATCAAACTAAATGGTAATCTCGCCTGGATGTTTGACCTCTTAACTGCCTGTGTACAACCTGAACTGAAATGGTGCAGCAGTGGCCTCTAGCTGTAAGTTTACTTACCAACAAGTCCTCCAACTCATACGACCAAATAGGTCGATTGTTCAAGCGCTTATTACGACCTATAATCACGTTTTAAAGTTTTCGACCTCTAGTGCTCACGTTGAATGCAAACGCTACGCAGGGTCGTATATTCACGACAGTAGATAGTCGTAGATAGTTTGGCCATTAAATGCTTTTTGATTAGATTTCTAGCGAGAAGTGTATATTGTACTTTCAGAATCCACGTCGTCCAGTGGATGTGTAGGATTTATAGTTTGATAGATATTACGAAGATGATTTGAGATCTCGCCAGGAGAACGTGTATATGCGGCAGCCTCCATGTAAAGTTAGCGTAACCCTCACGGGGTGAAAACAGTATTTCCGGTCTCGAAGTTTTCATAATAAAACCGTATTCCCCCCACTGTCAAATAATTTTAAAGCTATATCTGCAGTACCCATCCACTAAAAACATCAGTTTGTCCTTGTTAATTACACGACATTAATTGGTTTAAATTGTGTACACTGCTTTTGTGTTTTTCCCATAGGTTTTTCCCTTTCGATTCTGAGAGACACATTTATTTTTTCAAGGTTTTGCTAAAACATCGAACTTGAAGCTCGGTGATTGGATTGTTTAGCCGCAATGCACGTTGGGATATGGTGTTTATGCGATATGAAATCCGATAACGTTTAAAAAAAATAAAATAATACTTTATTCCGAGTGTGCTTGCTTTTCTCTTTGGAAGTCATCACATAACGGCATTGTAATACACGGTTCGGCTGCATTACATATTACACATCTGCCGTAGTTCTTTATTTATAGAGCCCTGATTAGAAGACCTTTGGACAAACTGGAAGAAATGCCGCCGAAACTGAATATGTGACGTGGATCATAAATATATCAGCAATTAAACAACATCTTCCATTTCTCTTCACACAATACGTCTCCTTGCAGTATCAACACTAATTCGGCTGACTTTTATATTTGATCCAATTGGTAGATAGGCTGTATTTACACCATAACGGTGCACAGCTGATAGAAAGGGACTTGTAGTTTTTAGAGATATTACTGATTTTCTTTGAATATAAGAATGTAGAGAGAATAGTCAGGGGTTTTGGGTGATGGGAGACACATCTATGGAATCACAATTTCAATAGCTTACCATTAAATGACGGATATACCTTTCTGTCTGTGATGTTTTACAAATCAGATATTAATGTGTATACACATTAATATCTGATATATGACATTATATATATCATATATAATATATATGATATATATATATATATATATACATTATCAGCTATAATATTTCACATATTGTAGTTCTATAGAACTATTATAGCAATATCCTGTACAATTATGTGAAAACATGAACACAACTACACATCTTCAGATGTTATACATACATAAGTGTCCTACACTAATAATAAAAACTTATTATGGCATTGTATGCTGTGTGTTATTTGTAACATCTTTAGAAACTACCTTTCCAACTCCTCATGCAGTTGACTGTTACAGGTCTATACAGGTTCATGGTACAATGCATAAGCTTCAAAGCGAGAGACTGAAACTGTGTTTTTCTTTACCGTTCTGTTTTAATTTCACAATAAAGTTAATAGTAATATTATGTTTGATATTATTATGTTTTATTAACTAGACCACTGTTTTTTTAACCCGCACCGCCTAGTGGTTAAAGCACGTTATTGAATTTAGTTGTTGAATAAGTTATATTTGATAAAAACATTTAAATATTAAGAGTAGCCTACATACAAAATAGGGGGAAAGCAGAAGGTCAATGATAGAAATATAGAATAGAAAATATCAAGAAGATACTGTAGTGATCTCTACAATAAAACAGTTTAGTGCAGGACGTCTAAAGATATTAACAGGAGGATGTGCAAAACAGACAAACTAATAAGGCTTTATTTAAACATTAAAGAATACTTTAAGTTAAGGTCTTCTTTTGAATAAAAAAAACCTCGGGGGTATCAACAGATAAATATTAAGTCTGACAAAGTACTTAACGTCTAATATATTGCATAGTTTATTTTGGCACTTGACAATCACCTTCCCTGAATCTTACTCAGGTGTAACTAAAGTCTGATTTAAGGGTTGTTTATATTTCACATCATTAATCAGAATCTGCAAAGTAACTAAAATAAATGTAGTGGAGTAAAAATACCAGGTTAACCTCTGAATTGTAGTGGAGTAAAACAAAGTAGTACATGCTGCTGTAACAAAAACATTTCCCAACTTGGGATCAATAAAGCAAAGCGAATGTTGTAGTCCCAAACGATAGCTGAGGATTCTGGGTAGTGTAGGGTCTTCGGAAACTCTGTAGTGTCTAAACTCCGAAAAAACTATTTGTTTCTCCGAATCGAAGATTAAAAACACAAAAGCATTGTACACAATTTAAACCAATCAGTATTGTGTAATTAACAAGGATAAACTAATGTTTTTTAGTGGATGAGTAATGCAGATATCACTGTGTAATCATTTGACAGTGAGGGGAATACTTCCGATTTTATTATGAAAACTTCGAGACCGGAAATACTGTTTTCACCCCGTGAGGGTTGACGCCAACTTAACATGGACGCTGCGTAAAGACGTACACGTTCCCCTGGCGAGACCTCAAATCATCTTTAATATCTATCAAACTATAGATCCTACACATCCACTGGACGTAGATTCTAAAAGTACAACATACACTTCTCGCTAGAAATCGAATCAAAAAGCATTTTAATGGCCAAACTATTCCACAATTTAGGATTTTCCAGAGAGGGTTATTTGTGAATAAAAGAATCTCCGGAGCGTTTGCAATCAACGGGAGCATGTTGTTTCTTACACGACCACTAGAGGTGCTACACTTTAAAACGTGACTATGGGTCGTAATAAACTGCTGAACAATCGACCTATTCGGTCGTTTTTTGTAGGAGGACAGGCTGTTATTTACACAACACTATTGCAGGGGGGGGGGGGATGGGGCGCGTGAAGATTGGGAAGAAGTTGTGAACAAATTTAATTCATTATAAAATTTGACACATTTTTAACAAAACCAGCAGACAAGCCCACTACAAGCCTTTCAGTTATAATGCCCAAATCAACAAAGTATGATGAGACATACATCTCCCTTGACATCTAACTGGTCTCTCTCTCTCTCTCTCTCTCTCTCTCTCTCTCTATGTGTAGACAATCTACAAGGCTCGATGTGGTCAATGCTCGTTTTCCATAAGTATTTTCGTGTAAACACGAGTAACTAAAGGTATTATGTAGTGGATCCATTTAGCTCTGGACTGTAGTGGAGCAGAATTACAAAGAATCAAAATAAATACTTAAGTACCTCAAAATAAGTACAGTACTTGAGTAAATCTACTTAGTTACTACCACCACTGCAGGAATGTTATGTGTGCTAGCAGCCCTCTACACTATAAATAAAATAAATCAATGTTAATTCTGTTTCCAATTTGTTTCGTCTTTCCTTAAAAAAATTACAAAATAACCTATAAAAATACTGTTAAAGTACCGGATCGATAAGCAGTATTTGTAATTGTTTAGATTACAAATACTCCTTTGATCAGTTCATTATTAGGAAATATGACAAGCTACATATCCAATCTATAAATATGTATTTAGATAAGTTGAAACTATCATTAACAATAAAGTTTATTCACTTACCATGTTGGGCATGTTTGCTGGCCATAGCTGGTGATGGAGGGAGGAGCTGGTCTGCTGCTGAGCTGAAGAAGTGAAGTTAGTCTGCAACAACGCCTCCTTAAATACAGACTTCATGCAGCAAACCACACCCACACACTGCTGACATCACAGTCTGAAGTTCAGCTACAGTGGGATGATTCATAGATTAAAAAGTATAAAATCCTTTCCTTAATAAACAGAACAAGGGGAAATATAGTCTCATGTGTTCAGACTTGTTTTAATTGAACAGACTACATATTTTAGTTATAATCCCTCAATGCTCTTTACATATCAACATTCATCCATTCACACACATTCATACGAGGCAGAGGCTGCCATGCAAGGTGCTCAGGGAGACTAACATTCACACACACTCACACACGTTGGCCATACCAATGTATGGTTAAGTATCTTGCCCAAGGTCACATGGACATGTAGAGCTACATTTTATTTACAGTTTGACTGCACCTCCAACAGTCTGCAGCTCTCAAAGTGTTTTAAAAGAAACATGGACAGTTGGCTTCAGCATTTGGCATAATAGTGATTTAATCTAATCTGGCTTCATATTATTAAAAGCAACACGAGCATCAACCCAACGCAGTCCGCCATTGTTGTGGTTGTGAGCGGCTGGGAACACAACTGGGACTAAAAAGGAGAACCAGTTCAGAACCAGGAAAGCACGGAGCTAAAACCGAACCTGGTTTGGTGGAAAGGGGCATGGATGTGTTTAAACTGCCATTTCTTTCCCCTTTAGGTTTTCACGTTCATGTGATATGATTTTATTCAACCTCTTATTCAGGGACTCAAATGATTGATACCCTTACATTTCCCATTAGAATGTATTTTCCTTTCACTTTTAGATGACTGCCCTCAGTAAACCCTGCTCCCCCCTCCCTTCAGCATTTACAAGAAATGCCCTCTGTTCTTCTAAATCCCGCAAAAACCTGCAGACTGTAGTCAACACTTGGAATTGCAGCTCTCAGTCTCTGCTCATGACAGAATGCAATATTAAGCTGCACTCACAAGCTTGTAAACTTTCAAAACCTTCAGCAGGGCTTTGAAATAAACAAGTTGTTCTTCACTTCCTTTGGAATGTACACCGTTGACTCCTCATACAAACTTCCCCCATTCCCACAATGGTGGTTCAAGTGGAGCTCTTCCCAGCTTCAGTCTTCCCCTCCATTACAATCCTGAGCACCTCATCATTGTATTTGATATCAGAAATGTCAATGCACAAATGGGATTTATTTTCAGACACTGACACACAGGCTGATTCAGGATATAGCATAATCAGTGGCGTAACAAGGTTGTGATTGGCTCCGGTGCAAATATTGTTTTGGGCCCCCCCCCCCCATCACCCCAAACATAAGCGCACGCTGATGCGCTCACACACGCACGGACATACACAACCACTCAGAAGCGCCACATGTAGGCTATCAACAACAGCCTGCCCTGGCCTCAAACCACCACAGCCTGACAACGGCACAGCGAACTAAGAAGAGGATTCCCCCTGTTTCCTTGATGTTTGTCTCTGGGGAATGGGCCGGCAGGCCTATATAGACCGGTTGCTATAATATAGCTTTTGATGTTGGCGTCGGGGGTCTCAATAGCGCCATAGAGTCCCCTATTGGTTGGGGCGCTTGGGGGAACTGTTGGACCACCGCCGGGCACAGCCAAATCCAGCCTCTCCTACTGACTGGCTGGAGAAGAAGGTTGCACAGCCACGGCCACGGATACAGGTTCACTTGTGGAGCTAGATGGCAATGATGGTGGTGAGGCAGGTGAGCTATCGTTAGCCTCCGGCACCGGCTGCCGTTGCACGTCAACATTGCTAACGATAGCGCTCGATTTCGAGGACAATATATGACAAAAAAAACGGTCTAATTTTGTCAGTTTAGCTGTTACATCTCCTTGTTCTCTCTTGTCCTTTCTCTTTTGAGCGCCAGTCTTGTGCTTTGGTTTGCTGTACATTATGAATGCAAGCTATTACATTTAATAAAATATTTTATAATGCTGCCAAACTTGCTGCTGCTAGCTACAGTACAGTGCAGGTTGATTAAACGGTTCGCTCGTCACGCAAGGTATCACATGACATGAAAGGGAGCAAGGTAATTGGACAGACAAATTACAAATTAATTTAGGTTGCTTGGTTACTTTGAAGACTGCGTAAACCGGTCAATGCCATTGGGGCATGGGCCCCTGGCCGGCTCTGGGCCCTGGTGCGTTGCACCGGCTGCACCGTCGATAGTTACGCCACTGATCATAATAGTGATTAAACTGACCATCTTCATTTATTTACTTCCATTTCTTTCCCCTCTAGGCTTTCACGTTCATGTGATATGATTTTATTCAACCTCTTATTCAGGGACTCAAATGATTGATACCCTTACATTACCCATTAGAATGTATTTTACTTTCACTTTTAGATGACTGCCCTCAGTAAACCCTGCTCCCCCCTCCCTTCAGCATTTACAAGAAATGCCCTCTGTTCTTCTAAATCCCACAAAAACCTGCAGACTGTAGTCAACACTTGGAATTGCAGCTCTCAGTCTCTGTTCATGACAGAATGCAATATTAAGCTGCACTCACAAGCTTGTAAACTTTCCAAACCTTCAGCAGGCTTTGAAATAAACAAGTTGTTCTTCACTTCCTTTGGAATGTACACCGTTGAATCCTCATACAAACTTCCCCATTCCACAATGGTGGTTCAAGTGGAGCTCTTCCCAGCTTCAGTCTTCCCCTCCATCACAATCCTGAATCAAATGATTTATACCCTTACATTACCCATTATCAGGGCCGGCCCTGACCAATTTGCTGCCTTAGGCAAGATTTTAGCTGGCGCCCCCCCTCCCCCCCAAAATGCAGACACTCACTATGACTCGCGCATGCATGCACGTGCACGGTTGTGGCATGACCACCAAAACAGAAAGATATGACACAAGATATGTGCAAATGTATTTAGTATCCTATCCATTTGAACATGATTTAAGTGGGGGTGGGGGACCTAACCTCCTCTAGGGGGTCCGGGGGCATGCTCCCCCGGGAAGATTTTTTTTTAAATGTTGAAATTAAAAGCATCAATCTGGTGCACTTTGAGAACAACATGAAGAGATCTATGAATACATCTCAACACCCATATGAAACAGAACTGGAAGCAGATTTTCTTTTTATTTATGGATATTTTACAAATCACTCCCCTTTCAAACTGTATTCTTGTTTATTAATAACAACTTGTTTTTACTGTCATATAGTATTTTATACTATAAGAGAAAAGATGAAAATCTATTCTCTTATTTTTTTTATAACTATAATGATCATATAAAGGTGTGCCTTTACCTCACTGAGCTGAGGTTATCAGAGCCTCTCAGTCTTTCAGGAGAGAGCTCTCTAAAGCTCCCCCCCCCCCCCCCCCCCCCCGCGGCCGCTTACACAGTAAATTCCAATGTTAATAAAAGCTGTATACGTTTTTTGGGAGTTTGATTTATTTTACAAAAAACACAAATACAAAATGAAAACCTATAATTGCACTAAAACCATTATTTAAAAAAAAGAACTATTTCACATAAACCTCTGGTTTTTACTGGGGCTGGGGCAGTTCAACTTGATTTTGGTGGGGGGGGTGCGCCATAGTTTATGGGCGCTGTACGCAATATAGACGTCGTTCTGTCTCCAAAATCGGGAAATTGTGTTGTTATGAAATAAAAAAAAATAATTTCTAACTTATTCTTTTTTTTTTTTTTTCAATTTTCGGCGCCCCCCATAATTGATGCGCCCTTAGCATTCGCCTATACTGCCTATGCCAAAGGCCGGCCCTGCCCATTATAATGTATTTTACGTTCACTTTTAGATAACTGCCCTCAGTAAACCCTGCTCCCCCCTCCCTTCAGCATTTACAAGAAATGCCCTCTGTTCTTCTAAATCCCACAAAAACCTGCAGACTGTAGTCAGCACTTGGAATTGCAGCTCAAGTGGAGCTCTTAGCTTCAGTCTTCCCCACCATCACATCCTGAGCACTTCATCATTCTACGTATCTGCTATCTGACGAGAAGGTTGAAAAGATAAACTATTTATAAAAGTTATGATTTTTGAAATTTCAATGCAAAAGTAGGATTTATTTTCAGACACACATTCCAGATTAATGCAATTTCAGAAGCTACTTTTAATTGACTGATCCACACTTTTACAACAGCCTGATCTTTGTCAAAGTGTTTTTAAAAGAAAAATGGAAAGGCTGGCTGCAGTCAAATAGTCCAAAAATCTATCCCTATCGTCTGTTCCTTAACCTCTGTGTGAAACGTCACAGGGTTACGGAATAGTGGATAGGAGAATTCAAAAGGATTTAGGAGAAGAGACTGCGCTGTTTGAGAATCCGACTGCACTTTCACTATTCAACGTATTTATGATGCGCCAGCGGACGTCATGAATGTGCGTCTGCTGTGGGGAAACCCGTTTTTTATACAGCGGACTACATGGATGTATAATAAGAACGAGGGACTACTGTAAACTCATCTAGCGTCTCTGCACCGTGCTCTGATGCTGTTGTTTTATGCTTTATGAACGTGGACAACAGAGAAACAAATATTTTTCATGAACGAGGTTGTAATTGAAATAAAAAAGGAAAGTGAAACTTATGCTCGTCACCCTCACCCTTCGGTCCACATTAATACAAATGATCCCAATATGTATGATTGTATGAAAAGATCTTTAAATAAATACAAATATATTTATTATAAACGTTAGTCCTTAACATCTATCACTGTGTAAATCACCATTCAAACATCTTTTAAAAGTTGAACAAACCCACACAGCTCAGTAAAGACTGTGAAATGTTGACTTTATTTGATCATTTCAGTAAAAACTAACGTTCATATTTCTCTTTTTGATTATAAAACTGATGAACGTTCAAAACAAAGCGCTTTGGCAACTTACCACATACGTTTTAAAATGCTTAATAAGCACCGTAACTTTCATGATATAATTTCTCGGTCATAATCGGTTGTTTCCGTGAACGGCCGAATGTTGTGTCATGGTAAATGGTGCGGCCGCAAGGCATTGTGGGGCAGCATTTTCTCCTCTCCTTTCGTAAAGCAAGGTCCAGTGTTTCCTAAGCTAAAGCAGGTTATAACCAGGGAGCGCCTTGAAATCACCCTGTCAGAGCCGGTTTGTGAAGTATTGAGAGAACAATGTTGGATATTTTTCCATCATTCTACTGGTCTAGTGTTAAAAACTGCAGCAATTTATTAAATGGGTGGCAGTGGCTCAGTCTGTAGTGCCTTGGCATTGGGACAGAAGGGTCACCGGTTCACTTCCTGCACAAGTGCCCATGAGCAAGCCACTAAATGAGTTACAACATTTAATTGACATTCTTGAGTTTAATTACATTAAGTTTGGTTCTGCCATGTTTCTGAAATAAGTTGAAAAGACTTTTCACCTTTAGATAAATGCTCTTCTTTAAAGAGTAAAACATTTTTACTCAAACCCTTATCATGTTTAAAACAAAGATAAATAGTTCCAAGATAACTTATCCCTTTAGAGCATCAACCCGACGCAGTCCGCCATTGTTGTGGTTGTGAGCGGCTGGGAACACAACTGGGACTAAAAAGGAGAACCAGTTCAGAACCAGAAAAGCATGGAGCTAAAACCGAAGCTGGTTTGGTGGGAAGGGGCATGGATGTGTTTAAACTGCCATTTCTTTCGCCGCTAGGTTTTCACATTCATGTGATGTGATTTTATTCAACCTCTTATTCAGGTACTCAAATGATTGATACCCTTACATTACCCATTAGAATGTATTCCTTTCACTTTTAGATGACTGCCCTCAGTAAATCCTGCTCCCCCCTCCCTTCAGCATTTACAAGAAATGCCCTCTGTTCTTCTAAATCCCACAAAAACCTGCGGACTGTGGTCAACACTTGGAATTGCAGGTCTCAGTCTCTGTTCATGACAGAATGCAATATTAAGCTGCACTCACAAGCTTGTAAACTTTCAAAACCTTCAGCAGGGCTTTGAAATAAACAAGTTGTTCTTCACTTCCTTTGGAATGTACACCGTTGAATCCTCATATAAACATCCCCCATTCCCACAATGGTGGTTCAAGTGGAGCTCTTTCCCAGCTTCAGTCTTCCCCTCCATCACAATCCTGAGCACCTCATCATTGTATTGGATATCAGAAATGTCAATGCACAAATGGGATTTATTTTCAGACACTGACACACAGTCCAGATGAATGCAATTTTAGATGCTACTTTTAGTGACAATTTATAGTTTGACTCCAGTTCCTTCAGCAGCTGTTGTGTGGGACTGATCCACGCTGTTACAGCAGCCTGAATTTTGTCAAAGTGTTTTCAAAAGAAACATTGACAGGCTGATTCAGCATACAACACACTAGTGATTCAACTGACCATGTTCATTTATTTACTTCCTTTTCTTTCCCCTCTAGGCTTTCACGTTCATGTGATATGATTTTATTCAACCTCTTATTCAGGGACTGAAATGATTGACACCATTAATGTAACGAATGTATTTTCCTTTCACTTTTAGATAACTGCCCTCAGTAAACCCTGCTCCCCGCTCCCTTCAGAATTTACAAGAAATGCCCCCTGTTCTTCTAAATGCCAAAAAAACTGCACGTACAGAGTGAAGCCAGGCCTTTGAATTGCAGCTTGTAGTCCCTGTTGATCAGCATCTCCTTATCTGAGGCCCTGATACTCCCAGTAGGGAGTGAGTCATAACCCCAAGTGAAGGAGTTCAAGTATCTGTGGGTCTTGTTCTCAGCTGAGCCAGAAGGCAAAGCTCTCAATCGACCTTTCCATCCTTATTCCTTCCCTCACCTATGGTCATTAAGGTTGTCCCGGTCGGACCCGAATACCGAGTGTGGACTGGTAGCTGGAGTGCCAGTTCACCGTTGAGCAAGGCACCGAACCCACATCTACTCCTGGGCGCCGGACGACTGGCAGCCCCTTCCCTCTGCCACCTCTCCACTACTGCATGTGGTCCTGTTTGTGTATGTGATCATATCAACTATGTTTAACGTACAAATAAAACCAGAATGAAACAAGTAATTTCCCCTTGGGGATTAATAAAGTATCTCTTCTTCATGACCGGAATAATGAGATTGTGGATACAGGCGGACGAATGGTGGGGAGATGGAGGGATAATATTTCCACGCTGACCAGGGAGCGCCTTGGAATCACCCTGTCAGAGCTGGTTTGTGAAGTATTGAGAGAACAATGTTGTATATTTTTCACTCATTCTACTGGTTTAGTGTTAAAAACTGCAGCAGTTTATCAAATGACAAAGGTATGAATATTTTGCAAAGGATCACTGATGACTGAGATGTCGTATGTGAGTTGAAATGTGTGACCTAATTTAGGCCAGGTGCTGTGAAACAGAGAAAGATCAACTTTGATTTAAAACCTTGAAATGCAGCACCCCCATGTGGCTGGTAAACAGTGGTTGAAGAAGAAAGGGAAAATAATATTCTAAGGCCTACATTTATCATTTTTATTCAAGAAATATTACAATACCATTATCAGTACATGAAGTACCAACAATTAGCCCATTAGGTGACATAAGACCCCATCTGAGTGTTATATATATATTTTTATATTGTGTGCTAGTAGTATAAGTAGTAGTAGTAGTAGAAATAGCATTGTAAAGCTGCGAATGATTTACATTGTAAAGATTTAAATTTAAAAAGGCAAGTCCCCGCAAGTGACTGTATACTCATGGGCCCCAAAACATCCCTAATACAGGTAACAACACACACTGATTTTAAATAAATGAAGCCACAGATTGAGTTACAACATTTTATTGACATTCTTGAGTTTAATTACATAAAAGTACATTTTGTTAATGCATTTTGGTTCTGACATGTTTTTGAACAAAGTTTAACTATGTTTTAACTTTTAGTTAAATGCATCAAAGCCACCGTGATACAAGATAAATGAAAAACACTAGTATTTTGATCAGTTTATCAAATATTTAAAAAGATATTTTAGATAATGAAGCGTGAACCTGCCTGAACTCTTATTCAGAGTTTTGCACATTTCTTTTTCGTATACAGCTATCACATGTGAGCTAGAAATGAACTGCAGCCACTACAAAGTCCTCTTAGGCACTGATAAACAAACATGTCTATAGTCATATTATGCTAATACAAGGCATTACATGAATCATTCAAGAGGATACATTATACATTGCTGTGTCTTTATTATGAAATCAATGTATTTAAATGTACAAGGCATGTTAAAGAAACAGTTTTTCGTCTTTTGATGCTCAATACAGCAGACTGCCCTACGTAGGTGCATCATTAAATAATACTTAAGGTGCAAATACAAATAATCCATCTCAAAACATTTTACTTTCAGTTCACTAAAACTACATTTATTTGTCTAATTTTGGATCATCCTAGGATGTGAGAGCTTTTCATTGGTGAGCCAAGACTTTTGATACCTGCTGTAGGATTTTACAAAATAAGAGTTGCTTGACTACTTTTCTTAAACGAAGAAAAAAACGTACATATAAAATAAAAAAAGTTACAAAATAAAATGTTTCCTGGTTTTTAATCCGCCTCAATTTGAGCATTAAAGGTGTTTTGATATTGATTGATTGTACGTCTATGGAATTCTGGGTAATGTAGTTTGATTAATCAGCTGACTTAACTAGAGGCAGAAAGTAGGAACCTAACCTTATACCACCAACAATCTTTGATAAAAATCCAAAAGTAGTTCATTAAACCTCCACTAACTTCTATGCCGGAATCAGACTACACTATATCTTTGTATTTACTAATGGTCATGAACTATTAGCATTATGAACCAGTAGGCTGATCAAATTCGCTCTGAGCTGGCTCCTGGGAAAATCGGACAAAAACTCTAGGGGTATATAATAAGACACCAAAATAATGTTTAAAAAGATAAATAGATAACTATGCAGTTGCACGTGCAGATTGCACAGTCAACAGCACCCCAGTTTTGTTGTGTTTTTTAAGTGTTTCCTTCTGCTCACACTTGATCGCACACTTTGTAGGTGATGTCAAACATCCATTATCGTCCCCACATCTGTCGGATTGGGTCTTTTTCTGGCTAATATTGTGTAGTCTGATCTCGGCACTAAGCTAAAATTAATCTGTTTAAAGTGACCTCCATTTTTTACAAACTAAACTGCTTTGAAATGTTGATGTTAGCTCTATAGGAAAATTAAACTTGGAAACATTCTCACAACCCCTAACAGTCCTCAGTGACCACACCACGCCCGCCTCCCCTCCACATGTCCTCTGTAACCTGTTCTTCTCCCCTGTTCATCGTATTTTCATCAATCAGTGGCGTCTCAGGAGTTTGGAGAAGAATCCAGTAGAACCTGGCTGATCACTCTGGGCCTTCTCCTCCTCTTTGGCTTTGACCTTCTCATCTCCCAGCCCAAGCTCCCCTTCCAGTTGCTCCAGCTCTGATTGGTCCAGCAGCTCAAAATCCTCCACGTCGCTGTCCGACTCCTCGTCCAGCTCCAGTGGCCCGGTGCATTCTGGGAGTCTGGACCGCTGCGAGGCTGAGCTCAGCGCCGTGAAGCCGACCGCTGCTTCTATCCTCTCCTGCATGGCGGCTGTGACGGCGGCGGTGATGAAGTCGCTCGCCATCTGATTTACTATTTCAAGGGCGTTGTCGATGGGTTGGTCTTTGTGAGGAAAGGGTGTTTGCTTGGATTTGTTCGGCAGCTGAGGTGGAGGCGAGGGAAGGCCGAGGCTGAGGTCATCGTCATCGTCGTTGGTCGTTGCGCCGTTGTCAAGTGAGGGGAATTCTGGGAGGCCTACAGTGAACGCTTCTTCTCTGTCGAGGTCTATGAGGTAAAAAAGTAAAATGATTGTTTGAAAAATAATGGTAAAACAAGAAAGGGGATTAGGGCCACATGTGGAAAAATGTATTGAGATCTGATTAATCTTTTCTAAATCTAATTTTCTTCAGAATTCAGACTATAATCTCCTAATATAAAAAAAAAGTGAAGTATTGATGCCTCTGTACATCTATATGCAGATGATACTGTTGTGTACTGTTGTGCTAGCACTGTTGCCCTTGCATTTGAACATCTGCAGTCTGCTTTTGACACCTTTCAGTCACATCTGTTCCACCTTAGGTTGGTGTTAAATTCAGATTAGACAAAAGTCATGTTGTTTTCCAATAAGAGTTACCAACTGTTCTTCCCTGTATCATGTCTGCACAGCATAACCCCATTGAAGCTGTTAACACCTACAGATACTTAGGCATCACTATAGATGAAAATCTCTGCTTCAAACCACATATTGACAATCTCTTAAGGAAATTGAAATTAAAACTGGGATTCTTTTTTAGAAATAAGGCCTGCTTCTCCACAAGTGCGAGGAAACGGCTTGTAGCTGCCACATTTTTGCCGCTCTTGGACTACGGGGATGTTGTGTACGTGAACGCCTCAGCTCACTCCCTTCATCTGCTGGACGCTGTCTACCATGGGGCTCTGAGGTTCATAACCAACTGTAAACCCCTCACACACCATTGCACACTGTACTCTTTAGTCAACTGGACATCATTATCAATGCGCAGATCACTGCACTGGTACAAACTCATCTATACCGCTATGCTTGGACTGCTGCCCCTCTACATATCCACTTACATATCACACAAACAGTACAGCTATAGACTACGATCTCAAAATGACATCACTCTGTCCGTCCCCTCAGTACGCACGGTGCTTGGGAAAAAAGCCATATCATACTCTGCCCCCTCGACCTGGAACACACTTCAGCAGGAACTTAAGCTGACCAGTTTGATACCATCACGGATTTTAAACTACTTTTAAAAAAGCTGGAGAAATCATTGTGGGTGTTTGCACCTGCTGTATCTGACTACTGTATATGGATTTCAATGACTACTTTTTACGATGTTGTATTTTAGTGTTGCCTCTGTGTTTAGTGTCCTGTCTGTCTGTAACTTTGTGTGGTAGTGTTACCACTGATCAGGTCTCTCTTGAAAATGAGACCTTGTGTCTCAATGAGATTTTACACCTGTATAAATAAAGGCTAAATAAAAAAAATAAAATTGAGATTTTTTTTCAGAATTCGGACGTAAATCTAATAATTCTGACTTTTTTCAGAGAATTCTGACTTTAATCGCAAAATTAAATATTTGTTTTACCTTTTGTCAAAACTTATTCCGTAGTAAGAAGAATTTGACGACCATTTGCCAATATATTCACATTAGGCTAGGAGACATTTAATATTAGCTAAGTTCCTTACTTTGATCACTATCTAATATTTGATCAGTAAGCTCATTGTTCTTTACAGAAAATACATATAGTAACAAGGACAACAACAGTAACAAGAGACTGGAATGTGTCAGTGTAGTATTCATATATTTGATATACAGTATGTTTATAGGAAGTACGATAGATTTTTTTGATTGACAAAAAAATACTATGAAAGAATCATTAAGATAACTCAACTTCTACTGTTTAAGTACCCATCAAGCGACAACATTGGTTCAGTTCTGTTGCAGCTGTTTAATCAGATGTGCCTCTGTGTTTCTGTTTTTAATCTTAACCATATCCATCTATAGGACATAGGGTATAGAGGTGACGTACCCTCTGAGTTCTCAGTCTGTGGTGTGTGTCCTTCTGACAGGTTGAAAGTACCGTTGTCCGTCCACGTCATATCCGACACTTCTGTGTCCGATACCGACATTTCCTTACACACTGTGGAGTCGAGCTGCAGGGAAACACACAAATCATCAAACTCACACCTGAGAGGGTTAGGGTTATGTGTGGAGTTATTGACAAAAAAAGTATTTTCTGGTGTGTAAAGAAAAACGTGTGCATGCTATACACTTTTTCCAAATCACTGTGTTAATGTGCTCATGAATAAGGAACTAATTACGAATAGAAAGAGGCCTAAATTATGACACTAACTAGAGGGAATTATCACTTTTAGATCTAATCTTGTTGCAACATTACTGATGGGAAAGAGGAACACAATATAAAGTAGGATACAGAAAGAATGCACAGGAAGTGGTCATGTCATTTAAATTAACCAATAAGTAGAGCTTTGGTTTAACTTTGTTAATTATGTAAAGAAGCATTTGTCAACTGTGGGTTTGAGACATTGGGATTTTTAACACAAGGTTTACATACAGGATAGTGTCCAGAATTAGTTTGTTCAGTTATGATCAAACTCTATCTGCACAATTATGCTGAAAACTCCCGAAAGTCAACTTGAGTCTGAATTACAGCAGTCAAATCCAGTCTTTTTTTTGGTAACAGAAATCTGACTTTAATCCATGTTTCTATTCCCAACCAAAGTCCTGCTAGCGTGGCGACTCATCCCTCTGCATTACATCCAATGTTTTCAGTAAATGTTGATAGAAAGGGTCTTTTGTTGAGACTTCTGAGGGACTGCACTCAGTGAATGTAATCTGTAGCCTGGTGATATTTTGGCAGTCACTTTGGCACAGGCCTTGATGCTGATGCAGATCATGTGTACTGGATTTTAATTAACTTTAACTGGATCCTGTCAACAGAGGCATCATTCGATTGAGAAAAGATAATAAGCCAACCTTGGGAAACATGGAGGAGAGGTCCGACTCGATGCCCTCTTTCTCAGTCTGAGCCTGCATGATTCTCTTCTCTGAAAGTAAGAAAACAATAATTCAAATAATTAATTCAAGATTCCTGGACGCCATTTATTAAGATTTCTGCTTTACTATCGAATAGAAAAAGTAAAGGATAAGCTGTACATTAATGTATATGTGTAGGTATTTAGGCTTTGATTTTGGTATATCCTCATGAGCCAAGAGAGTTACTTTACATGCATTATAAAAACAATTAGATTTAAATATGTGTATTGCTAATATTGCGAATCCATCCAGTTAATAAAAGGGGTTTCCATCTGCTGTGTCATTGTTCTTTTATAAAAGCCAAGTGTTTAACATTTTCAGTGGGTTTGGAAAAAAACTCTCGACGAAACACATTGACATACTTTGTAAAAATGTATAATTACCATGATTTTCTTTGATTTTCTGAATAAACTCTCCGAGGCCAAAGTCCAGCTTCTGCAGAACTGGCTTTAGCCACAAACCAATCTCATGAGATGAAATCAGAGGCCACAGGAAAATGCCCAACACTGAAAGGTAAACAAAACAAGGCAAAAGAAGAAATTGTTGTCAGAGAAACCATTAACATACCAGTAATAAAAACAAAAAGTAACTGTAACTTTATCTGCAGATGTTGCAAACCATTTTTGATGCTTTTGATGATACCTTACTAATAAGTTCAGAGGCTGGCCAAATAACTCATTTACATTTCTAGCATTATAGAAATGGCCTAATCACGTGCAAAACGGAAGTGTACTCACCTAGAATATAAGAAATAACAATTCCTGGAATGTAGCGTCCTATGACAGCGACGAAGGTGCACAAACTGCAAACCAGCAGGCAAAACTAGAAGAGATTGGAAGCAAACACAACGACAATGACACCAAAAAACATGTATCTACCGTCAGTAAGTTAGCATTCAGCTCGTATCAGTAACATTCTTAGGAAAGGTCAAACATTTTGAAACACCGTGAATTTAGATTCCTTATATATGAAAGATATTGTTTGTTTAGAAGCTTACACAATTAATTTAGTATAATCAGTTAGTTCATTATCTGATAAGCTCTTACAGGTGGTCAATTGTTATAAAAAAGTATTTGAAGAATTTTAGAATATAGCAAAACTGTAATTTGATGAAATAAAAAAATTAAAGCAGATTTTCTGATTTTTTTTTGGGATAAAGCGTTACATCATTTGACTCTTCCCATTACCGTTTGCAGACTTACCGCCTGACAAAACTCGTAAAGTACGACAACGACATGGCTCTCTGCTCTACTTTGGTATCTCAGAATAGAGTTTAGTCTGGGGTGTCTGAAACACTACCACTACCTTACCTTGCCAGGGTTTTGCTGTTTGAAAGCAGATGTCTCCTGGAGGAAGAGTTTGAGGGAGTTGCTGAGCTGAGGTCCAGTCCCAGACCGGCCGTCCTGACCTGAGTCAATTATCTCCCAGCTATAAGATAACAACAACAGAAGCAATGTTAGTTATCTTTAATAAAACTCACCTTGGCAGTGCCACTTAAAGCATCAGGAGGAAGACAGTTGGATAGTTGGGCATTGAGAATTTCTGGAGGAGATTTTCCTGTTTTGTTCTACGACTAAGCGACTAAATTAATTACTAAACCTCATCATGCTGACACGAGTCATCCATTTGCATAGCGGTGATGATGCACATCCGTTTGACTGTGATGTAGTTTGTTTATAGCCTAACGTTAGAATTGTATTTGTGTACGATATCATAAACAATTGTTGGCCACAAAGCTTTTTTTCTGCAATATTCCGAAATCCAATGGGGGCAATCTCATTGCTTTTTGTTGAAGGACCCCCTTTGATGCTAACGTCTGGGTCGGCCTACAAACATATGCATTAATTAACGAATTAATCGATAGCTAGTGGTGTAAGAAGAATGTAATTGGTTTACTGCTATGCTGATGACACCCATTTATCTGCTGCTAAACCCAATACTACTTAGAACTTGTACGCTTCTAAAAAGTGCATTGACAGAGTTGGTCAGTGTTTGGAAGAAAATGTTGTCTTCCTATCACCTATCTATATCCCCTATTCTATCATGTTACATTACATGTTACTTGTTATTTTACCGTGAAGTGTCTCAGGGACACAACGACATGCTGACTGCAGTGGGGTTTGAACCTGTTCCGAACACCAACGCACTAATCCATTGCGCCACACGTCTCCCTATGTTCTATAGCCTCTTCTAGGACTCTAATGGCGCTTTTCCACTGCAGCACGTAGCACGGTTTAAGCGTGCCGTGCCAAACCCGGCCCGCTTTTTTTTGCTTTTCCACTAGGGCTCAGGGCAACTTTTTCACCTTTTTTCTGGCCCTCCAAAATCGAGGTTCTTACCGGCCGACAACCGGGCTGAATATGCTAAACTAGTGACGTAAACACTCTCGACTGCTGAATGGTCAGAGAGAATCGCTGGCAAGGGGACTACAACAACATGAACATATTTTACTGTGATTTAATTGTAATACGCGTTTCAAAATGATGCCGAAGTAACAACATACTGATACCGGTTAGTAAAAACCATGAATTAATGCTTAGACAAGTCTGCAGACAGACGGCAGGAGAAACACCTTTTAAAATGCGTGTTTTCTGAATGGAGATCGGCTAAGCTGACGTTGTATATGCTCCGTCCACACTCACGACAACGGCCTACAGAGATAAATAAACCAGCGACTGTATTCGCCATGACACAGACAGTCTGTGGTTTGTACTTGTTTAACTTCTGTCTAGTTTCTGAACAGATATGAGGAGCTGTGAGCTCTGAGTGCTAACAGCTAACGGCTGATGTTGGTTTTGTGGTTCGCATTGAAGATGACGTCACGGCTCTGCCTACACTGCGTTACTATAGTTACTGCCCCAGTTCCTAAACTGTAATGGAAACGCAGCATAAAGTGAGCCTGGCCTACCAAGGCCTAACTATACCGTACTAAGCCGTGCGAGGCCCTGCAGTGGAAATGCGCCATAAGATCATCTGCTCTAAAGATGCTGGAAAAAAAACTTTCTTTTTTTATACAACTTTGAACAGCACTCAGATAAACTTGTGTCCTTTGCATTTGCTTTACAGATACATAGGATTGGCTTGTTGATATGTGTACATGGTCATCATGTAATTTCTGACACGGTATATACTATTAAAAAGAGTTACAACACTTGACTTTCCAGATGCAGGGATTGAATAGGTTTATTTGCAGGCTTAGAATGTTATTGGTTAAGGGTCATTGATAGAGTTTAGTCCAAGGGAAAAGCCCGTCCAATGCAAATGCCATCGTCTAAATTAAGAAGCCAACAATAAAACTGGCGAGATGACTAAATAGACAGGTGGCAGATTGGAAAAGGAACGTGCTTTCCATGCTGTTACTGCCGAGCCACCTAGCGAGGTATGAAACTTTCCCCTGCACCTTGAGGTTTTCCAAAAAGCATCTCCTGTTAAAGCTCTATTAACAGCCCTATCACATCACATTAAACTGCTATAAAAGGCACACATGTGGCTCATGTGTAGGTCATGTGCAATAAATAGATAAGGTTGTGAGGCAGCCAAAGTCCTGCTTCTTATTAGCTTTTGTTCCACTAGCTTAAACTAGCCAAGGTTTTGATTAATCATTTCATAGTTGATTTAATATTCCTAACATTTTCACAGGACTGTTAATATAAAGGCTCTGAGATAGACATATGGGATGATTTAGTAGGTTGAATCTTTGTTGATTAATGCTAATGTTACTTGTAGTGAACCCTCAGATAAGATAGAGAACATTTTGTGAGGAAAATATTGAGTATTATCACCCTATATTAGCAGTAAAGGAGACAGCATTATATGTTTACAACATGTTTGCCCTGTATTCAAATGTTTTATGTAATTGCACAATGCTGGCAAATCCTACCTTGATAACAAATATTAATTATTATCAGAGGTGGGAAGTAGTGGAGCACAAATACTTCGTTACTGTACTTAAGTACATTTTTCTGGTATCAGTACTTTACTCTGCTACTTAATTTTCTGACGACTTTTTACTTTGACTTCTTACATTTTGAACACAAACACCTGTACTTTCTACTTCTTACATGTTCCAAACAGGCTGGTTCCTTTAGTTTGAATGTGTGTTTGGTGGCGTGATCATTATTATTTAGAGTCATTGCGTGCCTATTGATTTGAACACGATCCGTGTATCCATCATTTCCTGGTCTTCTCTAAAGAAGAGGGACCAATGAAAACGTTGTCATGTTGCCGTTGTTCAGCATGGAAACATTCATTAGCTAACAATGACATTATTGTTCTATTAATATAAAGGGAGGTCAGGTACTCTTTAAAACAGCTGCTAGTTATGGGTACTTTTTACTGAAGTACATTTCAAAGCCCATACTTCTTTACTTTTACTTGAGTAAAGGATGTGTGTACTTTTTCCATCTCTGATTATAATACATTTTATTTGGATGCGCCTTAAACGACACCCAATGACACCGTACGTAATTCATAAATACTTATGAAGTTTATGATTAAATATTCTTGGGCATTCCTACATTGCATTCATAGCAATGTTTAAAAAAAACCTATGTTATCCAATATAAATATTTATGTATGTGTGCTATAGGATAAATGTAGGCAGAAGACGTGTTAGTCTATAAGTGACTTGAACTGTTGTCCCGGGGACCTGGGGCAATTTTCCCAACACCATTTGGGAAATGTTGTTATGAAGTTGAAACATGTTGCAGATTAAGTTAGTTAAATGTATGATATATCAAGCAAAGATCCTCTTTTTAGCATTCAAGAGCTATATATACACCTTTATGTTTTTGAACAATGGTTGAAATCACATTTTGCTTTGCTTCAAAACAATCTAGCCTAACCAAATCAACAAAACTGTAGGTCTAACAAGGACAAGGTAAGTGCCTCAACATGTTTCATCCGATTAAGTAACAATGTGTTACATTTAAATCCAACAAACGATGGATTACATACACCTCCTGTGAAAGCAGCTGTCCTGTAAACAGCTGGTGTGAAATCACCATAAAGATCGTGTTACAGCAACAGCTAAGCAGGTTCCCGCCAGTGTATACAGCTGTTAGGTTCCTGTGCTAATTAGAAGATGTGGTCTTTAAAGGGCTTTATGTTTGTCATCTTGCAAGGAACAAGCATGAGAGGCCTCGAGAAGATAAAGTATCCCATAAACACCCACCCAAACACTCAGCCTTGACACATAACCCTGATGACGTAAGGTCAACAGGTTGCCCCCCTCTCACTTTCCAGGCACACTCCTTCAAAAGGAGGCTGATTTCCAGGGAATCATGATTGGTTAAACATGTGACAGTGATAATGAGAAGCACTAATAGCAGTGGGGGATGGAAAGGATCAGTATTGCAACGTTCCACGAAATAAAAGACTTGTACCTGGAAAGAGTCTTCCTGGATAAAGTACTGTAAAGTTTCACCATGTCACAGATCTGGCTGTCGACGAATACCAGAACAGTATTATAGGAGCTAGTTTTGCACTTGCCAGAGTGCAAAATTCAGTTGGATTTCAGTAAGACGCCATGAAGGGTGGATTTATATTCCCATCTGTCTCTCTGACTGATTCTGTCCCCTGTGAATTACATTTAGCCATTTTAATCCAGAAGCATTTGCACAACTTGAGGAGAATAACAGTCATCCTAACACACATGGGCTGCAAATCCTGACATTGTTTAGCCCTCGTGTCACATGCTGTCTGAGCTCCATAAACATTTTGTATACCAACAACTATTTCAATGCTCCAGATATTTACAGACCACCCCCCACTGATCTGTCAATCAATGTGGAAAAGAAGAAGTGTCAGACACCATAGACTGATGACGTCATTCCAGACAGGTAAATGTCAAACTTTCATCAGAGAACTTGTCACGTCAGAGGCGTCCCAGGAGGAAAAGCAGGGCAGCGGCAACACATGAGCAGCTGACGGGCAGATGACACTTTTTACCCAACCCCTGATCTCTGAAACAACACAAGAAGCAGCGTGTCTGAGCCTCTAACAAGCCCGGTGGCGGTGCTTTAAAAATAGAGCGAGACAAACAATGTGAGGAATGGCGGCAAAAAAATCCAAGCTCTTCACTCGTGATTAGGAAGAAGCTGAGGTCTAAATATGTTTACCCCGACTCTGATGCAACTAATACCTGTTTATGTTCCATGTACAGCCACATATACATTGAGCTGACCTAAGCAGGTTGAGTTTACGGTTTGCAAAAGGCCCGTCTGGCCATGACATGAATCCAACAGGAGCAGGTAATATAAGACGACGGTGTTATGGAAGGAAGGGGAGAGATGACGCAGCGATGTGTGCCGCTTACCAAGTAGATCCATGCTCTGTTGTTCATGTTGTTGACCTATTTAAATTGAAAGTAAGAGTAGAATGTGCCAAAGATGTGAGCCAACTTTCCTCCTCATGAGATAAGGTGAAAAAATAGCCTGTGTATGTTAAACACTGGTTGCACAATCCAAACACAGACAAGAACACGACTGCAGTCCTCTAAGTGTGGAAGCTTATTAAGTATTCAAAGGTCTTAAGGGTTTACCAAAATCACCAAATTAAGACAAAAAAATAATAATTGTCAGAGCTTTATCCAAGTAAAACGAAACTAGGGTTAACTGTGCCATTGATTATGAGAAAATAAATATATCTTTAATAACCAGAAACACTTTTCCATTTATCTCCATGAAATCTGTGAGGCTTTCATCTAAAAACCTATACTTTAAAAACTAAATTGTCAGCATGGTAAGAGGTTAGTGAGAAAATAAAAACTGAAATGTTATTTGGGGCGAAAAGACCCTTTAAATTCTTGTTTACTTTCTTCACTAGATCACAACAAACTCCAGACATACCTCAGTCCTGCCCCACAATCTTCAGAAGACATCTCAAGAGCTTCAGGTGCCTTCAGAAGGTTTGAATTCTCTTTTAAAAGCAGCCAAACCCTGGATATTCAAGACGATGGAGAGAGCTACAACTTATCTTTGCAGTTCAAAAAAATGCCAGCAAAAATTAAGGATCGAGCCAACTTTGTTTTTAAGTTCCACACGGCGCGAGAGCAACTTGTGTTTATCCTCAATGAAGCCCCGGTTGGAGTATTTCAAGCGGCCTTGTCTAAAAATACCCAGGTCACACTACATTCCTACTGGCAGCCATCAGGAGGACAGAGGGATGGGGTTAAGGGGTGTAGAAACAGCAACACCCTCCACCACCAACCCCAACACCAACAAGACATCAACCCAAACACGCCTCCTCAGTGTCAGTGACATCAGCATTAGAGGGGTCATGTGACTGTTGGTGAAGGGGTTTCCTAAACACCTGGGAAATGAACTTTCTTGCCGAGAGTCAGATGAGAAGATGTCAGTCAATATCAGTATGAGGGTAATGAAGCTATACTGCCATTAACTACCTGATTTAGCTTAGCATTACAACTGTCCAAAGGTTACAAAACCAACCACACCAAACCTCCAGAAAGAGCATTGGGTGTTGAAGCAAATGTTCGTAGTGGCCGAGTGGTGGTACTACAACTTTAGTGGCAGTTTGTGACGTCATTGGGCCCAAAAAGACTTTTCCCATTTACTTACATTCGAAAGGGAGATGTCTGTAAATCAGCGTATCGTTTTTTTTTTACAAAACCAACTACTCAGTACGAACACTTTCACTTCCATTGGTAAGTCGTTTTAAGTTTTGCATACACACATCCGAGTCCAATCGATGTTCTCAACTCTTAACTTGCAAGTGAAAAGGCAAGGTTAACGGAAAAGGGTACGGGAAAAGAAAGGGTAATATAATTTAATATATATTAAGAAATACAGTATATAGTTTTTGATGTCTATATGATGGAGAAGTACACACTTTTGTTTATGTGAAGAATCTACCAGTGCCTTACTGGCCCCCAAAATGAGGCAATAAAACTTGATTATCATGAACATTTAAAACATTTTAAACATCTTGACATGTTGTATTGTGGAAAACTGGACCATAAACTGATCCACAATTAGACAAAGTGTTGGCTGATATTTCAATATGTCTTATATACTAAACCATGATTGAAATATTTAATGTACATCATCTATGCATCCTTCAAATGTTATTATGCAGCTTGGATCCAAAAGAATTAGATACTTGTATCAGTGTTGTAGTCGAGTCACCAATTCACGAGTCCAAGTCACTTTCGAGTCACCACTCTTCGAGTCCGAGTCCATGTCCGAGTCACCAAGGGAGAGTCGTAGTCGAGTCCAAGTCCAAGTCCGAGTCACCCAAGGAGTGTCCGAGTCGAGTCCGAGTCAACATTACCTGTGTTCGAGTCCGAGTCCAAGTCCAAGTCACCCAAGGAGTGTCCGAGTCGAGTCCGAGTCAACATTACCTGTGTTCGAGTCCGAGTCCAAGTCCAAGTCACCCAAGGAGTGTCCGAGTCGAGTCCGAGTCCAGGACTCGAGTACTCCATCTCTGACTTGTATAGCTTAGTTTAATTTTGAAACTGACTTCAAAGTGTTCCAAATATATGTATAATATTCAACACAAATATTTATGGGTAACAAATACACAAATATTATGACACCATGACTCTTGGTTATATATGACTTGATCATTTGACTGTGATGAAACTCTCGTGTCTGGTTTGTTGTTTTGTTTTCTACCAGTCGGCCTCTTTCCAATCAGACTTCACTCTGAAGCACACCCCCCTCTGTGGCAAGTGATCTGATTGGCTCGACTGCCTCATGTCACACCTCTGAAACAGCTCAGACAGTGGAGAAACAGCTGAGTCACACACACACACACACGCACACGCACACGCACACACACACACACACACACACACACACACACACACACACACACACACACACACACACACCGCGCTCAGGTTTCACACTTGTGTTTGTTGTGGGAACAAAAAGCAGCACAGCAAGTGTTTCCTAGAAACAACAAAAACAACATCCAGCTAATGGTCATGTGACGTTTGTCCACATGCTGAATTTACTCCATAATCACACACAAGATGATGGTCATGCTTTATGTGTGTCATCCATGATGCAGGTATATTATAATTAAGGATCTTACTTTCCTGAAATGTAAGAAAATCATTCAGAATCCCACAACTTGCTCTCATGCTCTTTGTTTCTAACAATGCAGGAAACATATTCGTTATAATATAATTCAGGATCCTTTTTTCCTGAAATGTAGAAAAATCACTCAAACCGTAAATATATCTGTGTTTATATTTTGTATTTAATTTTATTGAATGTATTATTTTTCTGTTTTGTTTTATGTATAAGGTATGTACAATTGTGAGTTTGTACTATGAGCGAAGTGCGATTGGTGAGTTGCAAGTAATTGCAAAAGTAAATCCTAAAACAATTACAGATGGGTTAGGGTTAAAGAATTTCAAAGTGATTTGAATGCCACCTCTATATATAAGGTTTAGTTGTCAGAAACTAGAAGAAACAAACGTTATATTTTATTTAATATAATTCAGGAATCCTTTTTCCTGAAATGTAGAAAAATCACTCGAAACCTTAAATATATTTGTGTTTGTATATTTATTTTATTTTATTGAATGTATTATTTTTTTGTTTTGTTTTATGTAAAAAGTATAAAGTATGTAATATCATGAGTTTGTATGTGCGAAATGCGATCTGTGAACATAGTTGATAAATAAGTTATTAATTGTTACTAACTAAAGATTAAAAAAGAAAAAACTAATGAATATTTTCTGATACCAAAACCACTACAGATAGGGTTAGGGTTAAATAATGTAAGAGTCATTTAAATGCCACCTCTATATATAAGGTTTAGTTGTCAGACTCTATAAGAAACCAACGTTCACTCTTGGTAGGAAACACTTTGATGAGCCATTAAAAAAACAAATACATAAGTTGGTCCCGATAGATGGCCAATTCTATGTTTTGGACTACATCCACAGCGGTGGCTCAAACATCCCAGCTGTCAGCTCACATTTTGAGTCAGCGGCTAATCTCCCACAAGCCTTTGCATGAGACTCGCTCTGAGCCTGATGTAAAACTACCCACAATCCTCTCTGACAGACAACAGCAGGTGACAACAACACAATCCAAAACAGTCTGCTGGCCAAATGTCACAGAGAGAGGAAGCTAAGAGGGTAGAGTGGAACTAGATATGTAAATTAGAAGGAGCATGTAGTGAATCCAACTGCTAACAGTCGAACATCAGATAAATGAAAGATACGTTAAGAGTTTATAAGGTACAGGATAAACTTTAATGCACATTATAGGCATCATATAAGTAGACTTTATAGCAGAGCAGTTGCATTTGATTGCATAAAGGCTTTTACATGCTTTCCATGTTGCAGTTTTTTTATGTAATGTACTGTTGCATAAAGTACTTAAATGGATAACAAACATTTATTTGAACCTAAAGCACAATGTTGTCCTTATCCTCACCAAAAAGTTATATTTGTGCATTGAAATGTATGAAAAACTGTATGAAGGTAACAGGTGCAAACTGGGGTATAAAAATGATGAACAGGTAATGTGAAGTATCAGTTTGAAGCGTAAAGCCAATAACAAATCTGACGTATTTGACGAGTTGGGTTTGAAATCTGATGTGCAAATTATTCAAGATTATCATATTCATGTATTTTTATCTGCACGGTCCCCTTTGCTGTACAACGTAAATATCCCCACTGTAGGACAAATAAAGGATTTCTGGGAGTTCCCCTACAAATGAGTGAGCAATAACTTCAGTAACCCTCTTTCTCCCCGAAGACTTCATTAACACGGAAGAGATATTCAGCTCAATTGTCCTGATTGTATTCAGTTTTTTTAACTTCTATTGTTATAATTTTGATATGGAATCCCAGCTCGTGTTTTTATACCCAAACTTGCCCCTGACCTGGCTTCACCCGGCTTTATGTTATATAACTCAGATGTGTTGCATCCAGCCTGGCGCCCACAAATCCCTCTCACCTCCTCTCAATCCCACCGAGCCTTTGGCGCTGGCATCGAGTAACAAACATAAACACATTCCTTCAAAATGAGGGCACGAGAGTAAACCCTAGGTGACATATATTAATATTGTTTCTTCTAAATTTGACTACATGTTGTTATAATGAGAAGGGGTTAGGGATTTGGTTAGGGTAATTTCCATCTGCAGTCCCTGGGCATGTACAAACATATCAACAAACATTAAAAACATTTAATAATACCGTAAAAAACTAACATAAGGCTATAGAGGAACTACAGCACGGTCACATGACTTCACGTCATCACTGCTAAGCTAAAGGAGGCTAATGTTGGGCTATAAAGGAACTACAGCACGGTCACATGACTTCACGTCACCACCGCTAAGCTAAAGGCGGCTAATGTTGGGCTATAAAGGAACTACAGCACGGTCACATGACTTCACGTCACCACCGCTAAGCTAAAGGTGGCTAATGTTGGGCTATAAAGGAACTACAGCACGGTCACATGACTTCACGTCACCACCGCTAAGCTAAAGGTGACTAATGTTGGGCTATAAAGGAACTACAGCACGGTCACATGACTTCACGTCACCACCGCTAAGCTAAAGGTGGCTAAAGTTGGGCTATAAAGGAACTACAGCACGGTCACCTGACTTCACGTCACCACCGCTAAGCTAAAGGAGGCTAATGTTGGGCTATAAAGGAACTACAGCACGGTCACATGACTTCACGTCACCACCGCTAAGCTAAAGGTGGCTAATGTTGGGCTATAAAGGAACTACAGCACGGTCACATGACTTCAAGTTAACACCACTAAGCTAAAGGTGGCTAATGTTGGGCTATAAAGGAACTACAGCACGGTCACATGACTTCCCGTCAACACCGCTAAGCTAAAGGCGGCTAATGTTGGGCGTGACGACATTTAGTCGTCTCCTTTAGACACTTGTTAGCAACCTCTGTTTTAAATTCACCTGGGGTATTTACTGACGTATTTTATGTCCTAGATTAAATATCTCTTCAGCTTGTGTTACCACAGACCTTATTTCAACCAAAAACTTGACTTCAAGATGATGGAACTCATAGTTCCTGGGATGCTAACTCTTTTCTCTGTTTACTTTTTACTGCACCACTCTCTACATGTAAACATTATTTTATTTTAATAATATTTGAAAAAAGCTAAGTACAAAAAGATTTCTTAACAACAAAGTCCCAAACAGAGCTTAGAGCATATCACTGAATAAGATTATATCCTGCACAGATACATGCTGTGTGACAGGTCGTCTGCCTTTCATATCGTTTTCAGAATCATAAAACCCAAAACCCAAACATGTCTTCCCTACAGTGTCCCCCCTCTCGACAAATGTCTCATGTTAACACTTTATCACAAGGTGAGTCAGTGATTTGTGAGGTGAAACTGAGCCGTCACATGGTCAGTCGGAGAGGATTAGATCAGAGTCATGCGTGAGCTGCAGCTTCTCCACAGTGTAGATATGAGAGGAGTGTTTCCCACAGGATTATAAATGTAATGCTATGGTGGACACACCTCTGCACGTCTAGAGGTGAATATCATATTTATACATTTCCAAATTAAAGAGTCCTCTCCTACGCACTAAGCACAAAGCCGGGAGAGACAAGAAACTGCGACACCGTTGGCAGAAGGAAGAATGGATACAATACAATATCTTTTGTGAAAGGAGCTCACAATGGAAAGGATTAGCAACTGGATGTTGATGTCACCAGTTCTGGGTGAAGCGTTACAGTAATATGTTCTAGGGCCTCATTTATAAACGGTGCGTACGCTCAAAAGATGGCGTACGCCAGTTTCTAAGCAATGTTTGCGATTTATAAAAAACAAACTTGACGGGAAAATGTGCGGTCCTCCACGCAAACTCTGACCCATCCGTACGCACTAAGCACAAAAACGGGAGACGAGAAACTGCGACACCGTTGGCAGAAGGAAGAATGGAGAGAAATATGTGGAAATAATACCATAAATAAAATGTTACCTCTCATTTATCATATATAAAGAATTCATTTGCAAACATTGATTAAATCCAATCTTAAAATGATTAAACAAACGCCTGTTTGCGACTCCTCAGTGCACACAAAACCTAACTTGGAGAAATAAATATATACGGATATGTTATTGAAAACCACCTCGAATATGTTGTGTTAATGTTATGACATGTATTCTCATAAATGATGCGGTATGCAGAAGGACAGGATTACGTCTAAACTGAGGCCGTTCTGTATTTCTATAGGTTGTATAGATACGAGCATGGTTTTATATACTATCATGTTTAATCATGTTTTATGCCGTTTGCTAAGACTTGATAAGTCGCTCTTAAAACACAGGAGGTATGGAAACTAAGAACACCATATATTTGGTAGATTTGGCAGCTGATATAACTCAACACATTAGTTTTATTTCCTTTAACTGGTGGATATAGAGTTGCTGCGGGGGGGTTGAGACGCACAGGCTGCAGTGGAGACGCTGCGCACAGCTGATCCACAGCTGGAACACAAACCACCAAATAAAGAAATAAACATGAATTGACTCCACTCCGCAGGGATCCCCCTATACTCTCTTACAGTTTCTCATCATGGGGGGGTCTCCTGTCCCCGGCACAAACACACTGACACACTGCCTGAGGAGGGTTATGTGTATTTGGTCATTAACTTTTTTCGGACCACTTATTTATTTATTTTGGTGACGATCCGACCTCCATGCTGCTACTCTGGTTCAAACTGCATCCACCAAACAATGTCTCCACCTTCCCAAAAGAACCAAAATCTGACACGGTGTGAAATTTCTTTTTAAGCAGAATAGGGTTTATTTTTTAATACATTTAAACAGCCACATTCTGGACATTCTATTTATTTATTTTGCCATTATTTTCCTGTATAAGGTTCTTCTTGGCCAGTTAAAATCAAAAGCCTATGGCAAACCTCAAGCTTTGCCACGCCCAGCATTTTTTTCCCTCAACCAATAGGATTATTCTTCACACACACACACACACACACACACACACACACACACACACACACACACACACACACACACACACAACACACACACACACACACACACACACACACACACACACACACACACACACACACACACACACACACACACACACACACACACACCCACACACACACACACACACACACACACACACAGAGTCCTACCTTGTCGTCATGCTGCGCCATAAGTGAGCTCCTGTGGGAGAGAACAGATCTATTATTCATCACTGAGGAGGTCACCTCACTGGAGAACAGCATAAAAATGACTGATAAAAAATAGGATACTGTGTAAACCGACAGTGGTTGACAATATAGAAAAAGGCAGTTCTAACAACATGAAATATTTCTTTCTGAAGGTTATAATTCTTGACAAATACCGTGCTCTTAAACACTCGTTGTGGCTGTCGAGCTAATTACAACAGTCTAGCTAAATCGCTGACCTCTACTGGTTTAATTCGCAACGTTTTTGTTGTAGAGTGAGCAAGCTGGGGTTTCTATTTATATTGCTATTGGACATTTTACACTTTACTGTACAGCCAGATTGTTTTATGTAGAAATAACTCATGCGCCTAAAGGACAACATGTAGGTGCATAGACGCTGCAGATTACAAACTGGTGGAGTAATACACTGACTAAGTACCCCACTTCAAAACATCCAATCTATCCCTTTAAAGTGCACTGTCTCTTTAATTGGTGTCCATTTACAATAAACAATATTAAGTGCACAAGGGTCAGAGCCACAGAGCTAAGATGTAAAAATTGAAGAGCTGTTGTTATGTTTCTTTGGATAATAGAAACCTACTGTAATATGTTATAAAGACATCAATGACATGAGGAATACATGCGTCTAGGTAGAAGTGCAATAGTTCATGTTCAGGCTGACGAGTCTGACTCTTCCTCATGTCAGACTCGTCCTCTCTCATCAGGCTAACGAGTCAGGGGGAAATCATCAGGACTAACATCAAGCATCTTAAATAAACCGCTGCTGTTGTTATTCAGTTAGCATTCGTCTCTGATTTGGGCTTTACATTACATAACATTTCGGTGTTGCTTTCATCTGAAGCGACTTAAGTTAAAGCGGACCTATCATGCTATATTTAAATAATATATAAGGTATATATATATATATATAGGTATATTAATACGTTTTAATTTTCAAAATACGAAACAGATCATGCATTTTAGCCATGCCTCATTTTGCCTCACTCCAGCTCTGTCTTTGCAAGGTCTGATTCAGCTGACCACGCCCCCATGCGGAAGAGGGGGGCGTGACACGGCCCCGGCACGAGCGTCATGTTATCATGCTTGCTGTGATTACGAGTGGAGAGTCAACATGGCCCAACCTCTCATTCCCCTGATTGGTGGAGAGTTGACCAATCAGGCGGAGTGCACCTACATTAGGTCAAAAAGGTGCAAATAAAAAATCCACCCGTATCAAATCCGTTGCAGCCCCGTTTTTAGAGATTTGGGTACGGAGGAAAAGAGAGAGGGTTGTGTTTTCTGACACTTTGTGAGTTCCCTGGAACACCGGGGACACAGATGTATGTATAAAAGACATCACAAAGTGCATTTTGCATGATAAGTCCCCTTTAAGTGCAATCCACCATGAACAGTACGTAGCTAACAAGTACATTAGCTTTAAAATAAGCCAAACTTATTTTAAGTTGGCATGCATTAGCTTCAAATGAGCAACACCTGCTACAAGTGAGTGCTAGATGAAGAAAATAGAATATCTTTATTAATTGATTGCAGTCAAAACAGATGTGTAAGTATGTAATGGAAAGTCGTTTTTTCTACCCAAAAAACACTGTTAATAGGACTTATTAAACATCTGTAGTAGCTGCATCCTCCATTCTTGTGCATAGATGTTGTACCTCCAATGTCTTCGGTTAAAGTGCATTGACTTGTTTTGCACCCTTACCGTGTTAGCTACAGTCACCTGAAACAAGTCTATTTAATAAGCATGGAAGCAGCATAAAGAGTAGGGGCGGGGGAAATAATCGATACAGCATAGTAGCGCGATACTTTGCGTGGCGATATTGTATCGATACACGGACGCCAAGTATCGATATTTTATTATATAAACTTTTTTAATTTTTTTTAATATAATCTGTAGCATATCCCTCCGAAAGATGGTCGTATATAAAACAGGAAGTTACGTTAAGTCATGTATACAATTGCAATGAAAGTAACAAAAACAATGCCATCTCCTTTTCAGGTTCAAAGAACACAAATTGGGTTATTTACATAAACTATTCATATTGCAAATACATGTTTTAACCAGGAAGGGACGACGGACATGGATATGACCCATGTGATTTGCAATATCGCAATATATCGTATCGCAATACTTAGCATATCGTAGAATCGAAATACTATCGTATCGTGGCTTAAGTATCGCGATAGTATCGTATCGTGGGGAGCCTGGTGATTCCCACCCCTAATAAAGAGTGCAACTAAATACTGCTAATTCATTGTTTGATGGTATTTGCTTCTGTACCGGCCCAGAGTCTCTTGTAAGAGACTTTCTGAATCTCAATGGAGAAAATCCACGTAAAATTAAGGAGAAATTTAAAATAAAAAAAAAGGAAATTCTAGTTTTTAATGTTTCTTGATTCATTTTGCAGCTAAAGTGACTCATTAATTGTTTAGTCTTTACATCTGTAATTCACATTCATGTCATAAAGTCTTCTTTCTCTGGACCAACAGCCTTAAACCGCAAATCATTTTATATACATGGCAAGAAAGAGAAGCTGCTTTTAACAATTGAGGAGTATAAACGACTTTTAAGTACAAACCAATATTAGGATTTATAAAAAAATCAACACCTTTATTGATAATCGTTTTTTGCCCATAGGGTGGAACATTAATGTATTTGGAATGTATGTACTTGCATCCTCCCTTTGTGTTTTCTGATAGAAATAGATAAGTTTACCCAGGATATAAATCAGGTGTGTAATTGATTTGTGTTTTCTGAGAGATATTTTTACCCAGGTGTGTTGTTGTTGTTACCTGTGGATCTGGACCGAGCGATGTCTCTGACGGTCACCGTGACGACCAGCAGGGCCAGCAGGAGGAAGAGGAGGCTGAATCCTCGGAGAGAGGTGAAGGCCACAAACCTTGAGGAAATAAAAGTTTCACCAACATCACAAAACAGTTGTATCAGTGCATGGCTGATGCTTAAGGATTTATACAGAAGGGTAATCATTTTTTGCTTTAAAATGTTGGTGTGGAGTTTTTCATCTTTGCTGTTGGATTCTTGTTGCTGTACTAATGGACCTTCACTGTTAAATACCATTACCATTACTGGTGAATTAATATATACAATGTTTAATACAACTGTACCATATTTTCTACCATAATCGGCTGATTCCAGTGTCCAAGATTTTGGCATTTTCCCACCAATATTTCATTTTGTCTCAGCGCAGAAATGTAATCAACAATGCAACTTAAGCAACTAAATATATAGGCTATGTTGGGGAAATATTTTCCAAGGCCCATAACTTTGACCCAGTTTATCAGTTCATGCTGTCCTGACTGAGCACACGCACCTGTAACCTTGGCTGCTGTGCTCTCAGTGTTTTGTCTCCCTGTTCCTGCCTGTTGGCGTCAGCTGATAGAGGTGTTATGGTTCTATCTTGTTGTGCACAATGTTGATTATTCTCTCAGAACTAGCTAAATACATGGGTCTGGGGTAGAGTTCTTTAGAATTGGTGTGGCATCTCAACCTGTGACAACTCGTGGCCGTGACATGTCTTGTGAATTCTCCGGCCGAAGCTCCAAATAAACCGTCAGTGTTTGCCATCAAAGCTCCAGCTCTCCTCGTGTCTCTCTGAGTCCTGTTTCCATTGCTTCAGAAGTTTCCATCACAGGCTATAGACTCAGAGTATATAGGCTACATTGGGATATATTTTTAAAATATAAGAAATTACAAGAAATTGAATATTTCAGAAAAACAGGATAAATCGTGTCAAATATTAACAAACACCTGATATTTTTAAAGATATAGGCCCAAATAAGTGGCACCATAACATCGAAAGAATAATATTTATTTTGGTCAATATTGGTGGATCTGAAAAAGGAAACATTATTATTGGAGGAAAAACAAGATCTGTAGACTTAATTTAAAATAATAAACACTTTGCGTTAACGTTAATTAGAAATGACTGTAAAAATGTAAATTTCTCATATATTTTGCACATTTTTGTCCAATTCTACTTCTTTTAAAATGGCAGAGCGTTTCAACTTTAAATTCAGAAATATTGGACATATTTTTCTGGGTGATTTCTCATATTCTTATTTATTTATTTTAACCATTTCTTTTTGAAATGGTATAATAGTTGTTCTTTTATTACCAACTCATTCCTTACTGTGTTCATGCACCATTATACCCCAAAGCAAATTCCTTGCATGTGTACTTGGCAATAAACCTGTTTCTGATTTTATTATTATGATATTTTCCTGAGGTTTGGGGTCATTTTCGGATGTGTAATTAGGTAGATCATTTGTTTATATTTAATTTGTAAGTTAATTATATTGTTGTTTATCAATTTGATACTGCTTAAGTTTGTACAGTATCATAATTCTCATTTAATTATTATTATTTTGTATTATTTTTATGTGCAATATGTGCAATATTATATACATATATATGCCGTTAATAACTGTGTAATATATACCTGGCTGCTAAATCCTCAGGACTGTTACAGGATGTGTTTTTTGTAAATTGTGTAACTTTTTTTATTATAATTTGTTTTAATCTTTAATACTTTTGTATGCATGCTTCTTCATTAAGCTGTCTTTGGCTCTATTCTGCTGTAACAATGTAAATGTCCCCTCTGTGGGACTAATAAAGGTATTCTGATTCTGTATCATAATTCTCATTTCATTGTTATTATACATTTTTTTATTATTATTGTTTTACACGTTCGAAATAAATCCAACTCAAATCAAATCAAATTGTGATGTTTCCCGCAGTGTTAGTGTTGTGAGGAATATCCCTGCGTCATGGTTCCTACCAGATCACCGCGTTGGCTGCAGCGAGCAGAGCTGAGGTCCTACACGGTCTCTGCCTCCAGTTCACCAGGCCGGAGAGACGACTTCCTCCGCGGCCGGACAGCAGCTCCTCGCCTAGCTCTTCCCGGATCAGAGGCACCGACGGCCGGGCAGATGCCTCCCCGCAGCCCGCTGTTCCTGGTTCCCGGTTCCCCAGCATCGGAAGACTCCCCGGGGCCCCTCGCTCTCTGCCGCTCCTCCAGAAGAGAACCGGTGTCAAGCTCACAGCAGGGGGTATCATAGCAGTTCTGGTGCTGGATTTTCAAAATAGAAGTCACACAATTGAAACAACAATTAAAATGTACTGTTGTTTATTAGTGTTGGGAAGCGGCAGAGGTGGGAGAAGTACTTGAGTAAAAGTAGAAATACTCAGATGTTGTACTTGAGTAAAAGTAGAAGTACTCAGATCTTGTATTTGAGTAAAAGTAGAAGTACTCAGATCTTGTACTTGAGTAAAAGTAGAAGTACTCAGATCTTGTACTTGAGTAAAAGTAGAAGTACTCAGATCTTGTATTTGAGTAAAAGTAGAAGTACTCAGATCTTGTATTTGAGTAAAAGTAGAAGTACTCAGATCTTGTACTTGAGTAAAAGTAGAAGTACTCAGATCTTGTACTTGAGTAAAAGTAGAAGTACTCAGATCTTGTATTTGAGTAAAAGTAGAAGTACTCAGATCTTGTACTTGAGTAAAAGTAGAAGTACTCAGATCTTGTATTTGAGTAAAAGTAGAAGTACTCAGATCTTGTAGCTACTTGAGTAAAAGTAGAAGTACCAGTGAGTGTAGGAATACTCTGTTACAGTAAAAGCCCTGCATTCAAAATGTTCCTCAAGTGAAAGTAGAAAAGTATTGTCATCAAAATATAGTTAAAGTAGCGACAGTAAAAGTAGTCATTGTGCAGATTGGTCCATTTCAGAATAATATATATGATATGTTTTATAATGATTGATCATTAAAGTGTTATCAAAGATGTAGAGGTGCAGCTAATTGTAACTACCTTAATGCATCGAATCACGTCTGAAAACTGTAAAGTATTTCACTAAAACATGTTTAAAAATGACAATAAAGGCTCCTTGACAAGCCCATACTGCTCAAAAGGATAAACAGATACAATATAATTAATAGGATAAGAGGGGATAAAAACACAATACCTTCCAAAAAAACAATTCAAAAAAACTATCTTTGACACAAACTTATGATTAGATGCTGGTTTTCTCTCAAAATAACCATAGATAAAGTAAAGTAAACACCTACAGTAGAATAATAATTGTAGTAAATTGCATTTCAGAGACTGTAATGGTAGTTTTCCATTTTATATTGTGTGTTTTATTTTGAAATTCAGATTAGCCACATATCCTCTCTTGTTGTGTCCAATTCTTTCTGACTTGATATGAAGCCTTCAGCTGATTATTGACTGTATGTGTGTGTGTGTGTGTGTGTGTGTGTGTGTGTGTGTGTCTGTCTGTGTGTCTGTGTGTCTGTGTGTGTGTTTAATGGAATGTGACGTAATTTGTTTTGTGCCATTACCAACCATGAGTTAATATGTTTGTTTTTGTTGATTAAAGTGTATTATTAATGTATTATTTTAGTGATATTTCCTGACCAAGAGCTAGCTAACTTGTTTCTTTTCTTTGCTTTTGTATCTGGATCTTTATACCATTATAATGAACTCTGAGAGAACTGATATGAATCCTCTGTTATCTGAATAAGCAATGAAGAAGCAGTGTTTATGCTTCACATAACTGGAAGAAACTCCAAAAAATCTTTATCCCTCACTTCTTTAAAATCAAGACTGAAGACTTGTCTGTTTGCTGCAGCATTTTATTAAATCAAATAACTATTATCTACTAGTTGTATTCTTGTATTTAATGCATGTCTTACTCTATGGTTGTTTTAATGGTATTTTCTTGACTTAACGACTGTTTTTAAAGGTATAACGGCAATCTTAATGTGTTTGCATTGTGTTGAAATGTGCTGTATAAATAAAGTTGCCTTGCCTTGAATAATTTTCTGGTTGGAGACAAAAATTGCAGTTTATTCTTGATTTTTCAAACAAGAGTGTGTTGTCAGGCAGGAGTAGTTGTACAAGGCCGAGGTAACATTTTGACTGGTCAGATATTGCAATTATTAAGCCAAATACTTCAGAACGCAGATTTCTGGTCACGATCCTGGAATTTGCCCTTTGCCATTTTTACACTACATGACATTTGGCTCAAAAGTGCAATAAACTATGAAGATACAAACTCAGAACAACGACAAAAATGCAGATATATTCGCTTCAAATGAGCCAAACCACTGTCAGTGCTGGTGCATACGTTTCAACTATAGGCTTAACTCTTAAGTGCTTTTTTTTGTGATGTTGAATTTAATGACCAATGCACAAGTCAAACAGGTGGCGTTTTTAGTTTGCAACACAATTTGCCAAGCGCAATGGTCGCACAATGAACAAAAACACATCTGCAGAAACGGGAACCAGACTATGTTTCGCTAGTAATGAACTCTTTGAAGATGGACTTAATTCCAAATAGGATAGCTATATATGAAGCCTGTTGGAGAGGCTCTATAGAAAGACTCCAAGAAGAAGAGTAAAATGAACCGGTCTTGCGAAGTTACGGCAAAAATAAGGAACTGTTTTTGTTTTGTATCAAGATCTGAGCTAAGTGCCAAATTGTTGACACACACACACACACACACACACACACACACACACACACACACCACACACACACACACACACACACACACACACTCATTCTTGTTTTGTTGAACATACCGTTACATCTATGTGTGTGTGTGTGTGTGTGTTTGTGTGTGTGTGTGTGTGTGTGTGTGTGTGTGTGTGTGTGTGTGTGTCAGCCACTAATTGGACTGAATTTCACTGAGCAACAAAAGATCAGGCTCGAAAATTCCAGCTCTGGTTTGTACAGGCTTTGCTTTGTTGTCCCTTGGCTTTCTGTCTCTTCTAATGCTGTGTTAACAGTTATCTCCCTCCCTCCCTCTCTCTCTCACTCTCTCTCTCTCTCTCTCTGTGTTTCTTTCAATCTCTCTCTCTCTTTTTATTTTTCTTTCACGCGGCCCATGAAAGGTTTTGTTTTTTTTTGCCCCAAACGAAGCACCGTTACCCAAACTGCTCAGAGGCCAGAACTCACGAGGGACTTCCCTCATCAACTCCCGAATATCTCTCCCTCACACACACACACACACACACACACACACACACACACACACACACACACACACACACACACACACACACACACACACACACACACACACACACACACACAAACACACACACACATTTCAGGAGCCTGTTGGACGGCCACAATGAACCCCGGACCTTCATTGGAGTGGACCGTTGCCACCGTCTCCATCTATGGGAAACTCTCTGTGTTGCTCGGTGCTGATCCTGGACCTGAGCTTCCTGTTGGGTCTTTCTGTTGATGTTGAGGACGGATAGATCTCGGAGGGAAGGATGATGATTGAGCTGCAAAGCCCGGATGATAGAGGAGGAGGAGGAGGCGTTGGGTATTTGGACATACTGAGCACAGAGGAGCTTGAGTGTAAGATTGCTACTGCGCCTACAATCTGAACAGCCGCCGTCCGAAAGTGCTCGATTGCTGCCACCGTCTTTGCGCCAAATGTCTCACCAAGATCCTTGACCTTGGTGAGTCGCCTCCGAACGTCGTGGTGTGTCCGTTCTGCCGATACGTCACCAGACTACCTGGGCAGGAAGTGAGCAGCCTGCCAGATGATTGCAACCTGTTGGCGGCGCTGTCCCTCCGAAGCAGGAACCAGAGGAACCTCCACTTCCACCAGGAGGAGACGACAGAACTACTCCTCAACCCCCGGCGCCTCAACTCTCTGATGGGAAGTAATCCACCCATGACATCCCCTTTCTCCTCCTCCTCTTTGTCCTCGTCTTCTTCTTCTTCTTCCTCCTCCACCACTTACTCCTCCATACGAGGGTCCTCTAACTTTGTGGTGATCACCATCATGGAGCCGCCGCCGCCAATACCCACATCCAACCGAGGAGAAGTCCACCATCACGGATCGGACTACCGCTCCTCCAGCGTGGACTCCATGGCGTCCATCACTCAGAGGTGGACGATGTGGAATTGTGCCGCCCTGCTTTGTCAAACCTCCGCCCGAGCGCTGGTGTGGGTTTTGGGGTTGCTGTACTTCAGCTCGCTGCCCATGGGGGTCTACCTGCTCATCATGCAGAAGACCACGGTCGGAGTCCTGCTGGTGAGCCTGGTTCCCGCCAGCCTGGTCATAATCATGGTCTACGGACTGTGCCAGTGTATCTGCCACGAGCTGTGGGACTGCATGCCTCCATAATGGGAAGCACATGAATGAAGGGGGTTCAATGGGTTTGTGTTAGAAAAATATCACTTGTCACCAGCTTGAGCTTCAATATCAGCATCCATGTATTTATGATCCTCTCAAGAATGGAAGTAGTCATCACATACAGAGCATTTGGTACAGCTAGTTCCTGAACAGTGTCCTTCACATGCTGATATACAAGAGAGGGAGTTACACAGTCACAAGATGGAGGAATACCGGTTCTTGTAGGTAATCATACATCCTGTCTTGTACAAAATACTGAGGTTTTTCTCAAAATGTTGGCTTTTTTCTGAAAATCTCGGCTTTTTTCTGAAAATCTCAACATTCTGACTTTTTCTTAAAATGCTTACATTTTCTGAAAATCTCTATATTCTGACTTTTTCTCAAAATCATAAAAAATGCTGACTTTTTCTCAAAAATCTCCAAAATTCTGACTTTTCCTCAAAATCTCAAGGAATTCTGACTTTTTCTCAAAATCCCCAAATCATGTATTTTTCTCAAAATCATGACTTTTTCTCAAAATCTCAAAATTTTCTCAAAATTATGACTTTCTCAAAATCTCAAAATTATGACTTTTCTTACTTAAAAATGTTAATAATCACTTGTCACCGGCTTGAGCTTCAATCTCAGGATCCATGTATTTCTGATCCTCTCAAGAATGGAAGTAGTCACCACATGCAGAGCATCAACTAGTTCCTGAACAGTGTCCTTCACATGCTGATATACAAGAGAGGGAGTTACACAGTCACAAGATGGAGGAATACCGGTTCTTGTAGGTAATCATACATCCTGTCTTGTACAAAATACTGAGGTTTTTCTCAAAATGTTGGCTTTTTTCTGAAAATCTCGGCTTTTTTCTGAAAATCTCAACATTCTGACTTTTTCTCAAAATGCTTACATTTTCTGAAAATCTCTAATTCTGACTTTTCCTCAAAATCTCAAGGAATTCTGACTTTTTCTCAAAATCCCCAAATCATGTATTTTTCTCAAAATCATGACTTTTTCTCAAAATCCGGACTTTTTCTTAATACTTAAAAATGTTAATAATCACTGGTCCCCGGCTTGAGCTTCAATCTCAGGATCCATGTATTTCTGATCCTCTCCAGAATGGAAGTAGTCATCACATACAGAGCATCAACTAGTTCCTGAACAGTGTCCTTCACATGCTGATATCCAAGAGAGGGAGTTACACAGTCACAAGATGGAGGAATAGAAAGCAGTATTCAATGTTTACTTCAGATTAGCTCCACGTCAGAAATGATCATGCTTGTCATATGTCTATCTCCATAGAGGCTGAATCATCATGTTAATCACATAGCTATCATATGCCTAAAACAGTCCTGATGCTCTTCTAGGTAATCATACATCCTGTCATGTACACAGCTACATTTGGGATACCTTTGTTATCATGTGAACTCTGATATTGGAAGAGTTCATTCACTATTTTTTGCTTAGCTAGACAATGGGTCTCCAGAGTTCACTAATGGGGACGTTACCGTGTAACTGACCATGCAAACGCTTCAATAGCAGAACAAAAAAAATGCTCCTTTTCTTTATGGGAGATTATGTACATAACAAATGGAGCTTAGAGCGTTTTGATTGTTATACATGTTCATTTGTGCTAATATGTTTAGCTTGGTAGCCGATTAATCTGCTACGTGCACAGTCACTTTCGCATTCTGTGTAATACTGCTCGTCTGTTTCCGGTTAAAACATGATAACCTTTTATATCCGCTTAAAAAGCTCTTGAAAATGAACATTTCAGATGTTCATCGGATTTGCCTGACGACTAAAGCCCCAGCCAGAAAACTGGAAAAAGCCTTTTTTCTCCGTCGTTCATTTGTGCTAATTAGTTTAGCTTGGTAGCCGACCTTTTACACCTGCTTCCTACAGGAGCTCCTGAAAATGAACATTTCAGATGTTCATCGGATTTGCCGGACTACTTAAAGCCCCAGCCAGAAAACTGGACAAAGGCTTCAAATTATATACTGCATCATATATACACGACTATGAAGAACAGAAAACAACTATTTCCTGATCGAGCTAACGCTAGCCTATGCTGGCTAACGTCTAGAGTACTTTTTCTCCTGTCTTGGAAAATGTTCCGTCGCTTGTGTTAAAATAAACTTTTAAACTAAATCACGGTCAGTTTAAAGGACAGTCTTCACTCTTCAGAGCAGTATTACGTTGTGACCGGAAGTACGTCAGAGACCCTCGTGCAATTAGCGTATTAAAGTTCGATGTGTCAGATTTAGCTACGAGGTAACTTAGTGTAAAAATGTAACTAACAGATATCAACATGAAACTTTCCCAGTTGATTACCGACATAAAGAGAAATATTTTTTGTATTACAAGTTTTCCGAAATGTTATGTTTGAATATGCAAATGAGGGATTATCTAATTAAATGTGTGTTGATTTGCATCTCTTTACATTGTATACATCTGGGTTTAAAACTCTTGTTTCATTTTGTTGACATATGAGAGTAACGCAATGTTTTTTGGAATAAAATGTTCAATAATTCACGTTGTGTGACTTTTTTTGTAGAGGTTTGGTGAATGTATGTGCGTCTGAAGCAGAGATTAATATTAATTAACATAAATATGCAAATGAAGTATAATTAAATGCTATTTTTGGTGAATTAAGGGAACATGCAAATAAAGAAAGTTATTGAGATAAACACCTAATTAAGTATAAGTTCGGGAGTAAAATAGCCAGAAAAAAATGTATTGGGTTTTTTGCTCGGGCTATCTCGCCTTATTGCCATTTCTGGTGAAATCTGCTAAATAAATATGTGTGGATGAGAAAAACAAGACAGAAACATCGACGCTTTTGGCGTCGAAGTTATTTACACAATGCAGCAAATTAAAATCAACATACTGTAAAATAATAACAAATGTTGAGTAAACTTGCACCAATTCACGTAAGATTGGAGAAATGGAAAGAAAAGTCAAATAAAGGCAAGAAATTCTCTCTTAAAATGTTGGATTTAGGTGGATATTTGTCAGAATGCCTTATTTCCTCAGACAGATCCATCTTAGTGTGCAGCATAATACATTTAGCAATAATGGAAAGCCTTAATGTATGAGATCTTAACATTAAATCTTAAAACTTGCTGCTAGCCAGACGGGGGCTAAAAAGGTGTCATGTTCTGGTTTAATGTCTGGAAGCTGAAACAATTCTTATTCAAACATATCTGAAATTTGCTTTAAGGAGTTTTTTCTAGAAAGTTCATTTTGATTAAATACTACTGTGTTCAGTTCAGTCTATATTGAAGTGTCTACTCATATCTTGCTCCGTGATGAGTTTGAGCCTGAACCACCAGAGGGGGCTAATCTCCTCTGCCCCTTTATGTCTAAGAAAATAGAAATCAAATCAGTGTTGTTGGAGAACTCCAGACTTTACATGTCAGAAAAAATCCCACATGCTTCAAGTCAAACTCTTTCAGCTCAAACCATTCATTCAAATACTGAAACAGATGGAGCAGGAGTGTTTACACAAATCATTTGAAAGTCAAATTCAACTTTAATGCTGTTATTACAAAACGTACTGGCAGAAAACAAATAGCTGTGAGCACTTCTACCACTCATTGTGTTTGTAATAGTTGCTAATTACTTTGTGGCAATTAGGCACACATTAATAAAGAGCTATGCACCATGCTATTGCAAGATAAACTGTTATAATAAATTATTATTATTATGTAAATGTTGTGCTTCAACATACCTTATAATAATAGAGTTTTCTTGTAAAATAAACAACAGTCAGAGCCTTTTCTACTAAGATATGCAAATATGTAAAACTCTGAAAAATATGCAGCATTATAGTGTTTTTTCGTCGTTAGATAAATAAGAAGGCCCCTTTATGCTTTAGGGTTTTTCCCTTCATGTAGTGTGTTATATAGGTTTTTGTGCATGTAAATGGTCGGCAAAGGCTAACATTTCAAAGTTCTCTCCAGAGGGAGTTTCTCTCCCACACACTCCCTTCACCCCTTCCTGAAACGCCTCCATTGGACTCCTTTGTTTACATCCTGAACATAGTGACATCACTATTTAACACTCCGGCTCCTATTTGGCTAGTGCTCCAACGCATTGTTCGTGATAGGCTAAGGGGCGGGACATCTCTAAGCGGTTGACCAATCACAACAGAGCCGGCCAGCTAACCGATCCGAGCAGACTGGGCTCTGGTTTCAGACAGAGGGTGAAAAGAGGTTCTGCAGCACAGGCAGTATGAGAAAAATAAAGAGCTTTTTGAACATTAAAGCACGGAGACATGTCCCAGTAGAGACACTACATACTGATATACACCTGAACATCAGCAGGAGAGGACTCTTTAAAGTAGAGACACTACATACTGATATACACCTGAACATCAGCAGGAGAGGACTCTTTAAAGTAGAGACACTACATACCGATATACACCTGAACTTCAGCAGGAGAGGACTCTTTAAAGTAGAGACACTACATACCGATATACACCTGAACATCAGCAGGAGAGGACTCTTTAAAGTAGAGACACTACATACCGATATATACCTGAACATCAGCAGGAGAGGACTCTTTAAAGTAGAGACACTACATATTAATATGAACCTGAAAATGAGTATAATATGTCCTCTTTAAGTAATATTTTTGTACATGTTGTGAACTATTTCCTCCCTCTCTGTCATGATGCTGTCCAAGGATATAAAACAAACAGCGAGGATGTTTTCCCAGAACACTTTGTCCTGCTTGGCTTCTCCAACATTTGTCTTGCCGATGATAAACAGCCGTCTATCGTTTGTGTTTTCCAGAGGACTCGGAGTCTGAGTCTGAGCGAGTCTTCCCTACAGGGACAGCAACATCATTCCAGATTCCTTCTCAGTGATGCAATGAACATTCCCACATGTTGCTGTGAGGAACTTTCACAGGAAGTGCAGGCCAAACTGGAAACAAATACAACCTCCTCCAGTCTGTTAACACTGATCAGAGCTGTTGGAGACAAAAACAACATGCTGTTCTCAACCTGGGGTTTGGGACCCCCCAAGAGGGTCGCGAGTTAACTTCTGGGGGTCGATTATACTTATAAAAACTTCTGATTATACTTATAAAAAGATTATACTTGCCTATACTGATGATATCAAGCTGCAGCTGTCGGGGGTGGATCACCACCTCACCTCCTGGATCCTGGACTACCTCACCAACCGCCCACAGTACGTGAGGACCAGGGAGTGTCAATCAGACACCATCATCAGCAGTACGGGGGCCCCCCAGGGGACGGTGCTGGCACCGTTTCTCTTCACCCTCTACACTGCAGACTTCACCCACAACACTGCAACCTGTCACCTGCAGAAGTTCTCTGACGACTCCGCCATCGTTGGCCTCATCTCCAACGATGACGACAGGGAGTACAGGGAGCTGACGCAGGACCTCACCCTCTGGTGCCAGAGGAACCACCTCCAGCTCAACGCAGTGAAGACCAAGGAACTGGTGGTGGATTTCAGACGGCGCCATCACTCCCCCCCGACACCAGTGAACATCCAGGGAGCGGACATTGAGATTTTGAAATCTTACAAATACCTGGGTGTTCATCTGAACAATAAATTGGACTGGACTGATCATTCTGCTGCTCTGTACAAGAAGGGACAGAGCAGACACTTTCTGCTGAGGAGACTGAGGTCTTTCGGGGTGCAGGGGGCACTCCTTCAGACTTTTTACGACTCTGTTGTGGCATCAGCCATTTTCTATGGTGTGGCCTGCTGGGGCAGCAGCATCTCGGCTGCTGACAGGAAGAGACTGAACAGACTGGTAAGGAAGGCCAGCTCTGTCCTGGGGAGTCCTCTGGACACTGTGGAGGTGGTGGGAGACAGGAGAATGGCAGCCAAGCTGTCCTCCCTGCTGGACAATATGTCCCACCCCCTCCAGGACACCCTGTCCTCACTGTGCAGCTCCTTCAGTGACAGGCTGCTGCACCCCAGCTGTCACACAGAGAGATACCGCAGGTCCTTCCTTCCTGCAGCGGTCAGACTATACAACCAACACAGCCCCTAGTAGACCCCCCCTCCCCACACACACCACAACACAGACTATATCACCCCCTTGCTGCTCAATACCAATCAACTATGTGCAATATGTGCAATATATATATGCCGTTAATAACTGTGTAATTTATACCTGGCTGCTAAATCCTTAGAACCGTTATAAGGTGTGTTTGTTGCATTTTGTATTTTGTAAACTGTGTAACTTGCTGCTGTTAAATACCATCAAACTATGTGCAATATGTGCTATATGTGCAATATATACATTCTATACATATGCCATTAATAACTGTGTAATATATACCTGGCTGCTAAATCCTAAGAACTGTTACAGGATTTGTAATTTGAAAAGTATTTTTTCTTTCTTTTTTTTTTTCTTTCTTTTATTATATTTTTATTATATCATAACTTAGTACTTTTTTTTAACATATGTAACATTAAGCTGTCTGTGGCTCTTTCCTGCTTTAACAATGCAAATTTCCCCTCTGTGGGACTAATAAAGGTATTCTGATTCTGATTTTGATTTGTCTAAGAATATTGTATTTGAGAAACAAAAGCTCCCCTAATTATGCCCTACTCATCTAACAGTTACAGCACACAAGTCCACTTGCTTTGCTACAGTTCTTACACTGAATATATGGCAAAAATATTTAGATAAAGAACATTAAAAGACGTGCCAGCCGCACCATGCATCTACTGCTAGTGATAACTTAATTTAAAGGGGGTTGCAATCACCAACCTGATTATTTTCGGTGACTTGAAAAGGTTGAGAAGGTTAATTTCAGTCATTGAGAATCATAATATTATTTGTTAAATGATGCTGTATTTATTGATGTATTGCATTATGGTGGGATGTTACAATTAAGGAAACCACTAATAGGGCTGGATAATCAACCAACCATATCCTGAGATTCAGAGTGCTAATTAGTTTAAGGCTTATTTGATCAGTTGTCAATTCATATGGTCATTTTCTCGACAGCACTCTGGGTCCCTACTCATTAGTTAGGGTTTCCAAAGCTTCATAGGGGGTCACGTAGCCTTGTTGATTTTAAGGGGTGCAAGTAAACATTAATTTTATTTAATTAATGTTATTAATTTATCGTCCTTAGTTGCTATTCCAGAGGTTCTATATTCTCTTTCTGTTAAAGTGCTGAAGCTATTTTTACTATTACTTGTAATACTTTAAGTACATTTAGCTGATAATACTTTTACTAAAGTAAGATTTTGCATGCAGGACTTCTACTTGCAATGAAGAAATTTGACAATAATGTATTGGTACTTTTACCAAAGTAAAGCACCTGAAACTTATTACACCATTGATTTTATATTACATTATATTTATTTATTTCAGATTCCCCATAGGTAGTGAGCAGAGCTGCTCTCAGCCAATCAGATTCGCGGATATCGCTCCGACAACAAACAAAAGATCGAGGCTAGCTGAGCTCATTACACTCGGTCCGTCTCTACGCAACATAACTGCTCTCCTACCTCCTTACGTCGACCAACTCTTCTGTATTTCATCCACTCTCAGTCTCCTTCTAGTGTCTATATATATGTGGCTTTGTGTCAGCTAATGTCAACCTGAGCCGAGCGCTTTGCCTTTTGCTGAACGGGTTAGCCACCAGGTTAGCTTCTCGGCTAACCAGGAGCTAGTTAGCTGGGCATGCTAGGTAGCTTAGCCTGCTATTCAGCTTAACCCGTACAAACCAACAGAGACAGTTAGCTTAGCATGCTAGTTAGATTAGCTTCTCCTCTACGATTGAGCAGAGCCAGTTAGCTTAACATGCTAGTTAGCTTAGCCTTCTAGTTAGCTTATCCCATCCGAACCAGTGGAGCCAGTTAGCTTAGCTTTTGCAAAAAAAAAACTCCCTTTAAAAACACTCGACACTGACCGACACAAGTGGATTTGGCTTGTTTGCCGACAAGCCATTTAAAGAGTGAATCTTCGTGATGTCTGGACAGTCGTCGGGGGGCTGCGGGTTCCTGATGTCGGTTGTTGTCCACGGAGACTCTGCTCTGAACGACCAGGAGAAGGAGCTCAACCAGCGGCTCCGACGGCTCTACCCGGCCGTAAATGAGACGGAGACTCCGCTGCCCCGCTCCTGGAGCCCGAAGGACAAGTTCAGCTACATCGGGCTCTCACAGAACAACCTCCGTGTGCACTATAAAGGTAATGACACGAAGACAAACGCTGAGTTTAAAGCACTTTTATTATCCTCCCCTCCCTCCAATGCTAATGTTAGCTTAGCTTGACAGTTAGCGGACCAACCGTCCAAGCTAACCGTTGGGGCTAAAAACAAACTAGATATGATCAGATAAGTTGGACCGTTATTAATTCCCGTATGGAAACTAACGTATCATAGCAGCACAATAATAAGAAAGAAACATACATAGTTCAAATGGAATATAACGCACTTTTACCCCCCCACCCTATTGCTAACGTTAGCTTAGCTTGACGTGGCTAAAAACAAAGTAGGCTAGTGGCTTCATCAACAACAAGGCAGAGGACATCTTGCAACCCGACCAGCTGGCGAGGTTTTATCCACAGCCTAAAACGGACCTACTAGCTCGTTAGCTTCCCCGCTACCTTGTTAATAAAGTTAGACTGGACCAGTCTATCCTAAAATTAAATACAGAGCTAAATCCCAGATCTAATGTACGCTAAAGGGTATTCGAGTTTCTATTCAGTGGTTGTGATGTTCTGCTAAATGTTTGTTTTCCTTGTGTCGTGTATGTGTCCTTGTTTGATGTTGCAAATGGAGCTGCTGTGATGCAAGTAAAAGGTTTGACAAATGACTGACAGTGAATTAGTATCGTATAAAGTGTCATCCTGAAGCTATAACGACGGATGTCATGTCAAACAAACATGTAGGAGTAGAAGCACCCATAAGTCACATAATCAAGCCGAAATGATCATGAGCTACACATCCCTTTTTGGTTGGCTAATGTAGCATTATTAGGTAATTAAATGACAGGAAATACACAGTGTCGAATATCCCGATTGGCTTCAATTACTCAGATGAATTGCTAGGCTACCAGTGAAGTAGTTATAGATGACATGACAGGCAAAGATAGTCGTTTGCTGCTGAGGTTTTAATATCAAGTGACATTCGGGCTGATTAGCAAAGCTATCAAGAGGGTTTTTGTTGCAGGCCTACACGAAAAGGATAGAGTTAATACAAATCTGTGCTTCCTGGGTGTGTTCTACTATTCTGGGTCTGACCAGGCCCACTACGCACACTCTTCCTTCTTGACGACTAGAATGTTCTGCCTCTATACAGCAGATGTATTTAATAGCAGGTACACAAGTGGTGTGAAACGTTAGCCTTCAAACACTGCAAACTGTTAGGCATTCGTTAGAAGGACATCTGAGTCATTTTACTTAAATAAACAAAACACACCTAATTTATTTTAGTACTAATAATCTTATAATAAACAGTTTGTAATGCATGAAGAACAGCAGGATTCAAATCACTTGAGTGTTACTTTTGCATGTTACATACATTATTAAGGAATTAGCTAACAGCTTGTTATCTAATACTCAAGATAATATTTGTATTAGATATTTTTTATGAAAACCAATAAGTAGTTTTATCATTTAAGTCTTTTGGTAACCAAAAATAACAATCCTTTCCTTGTTCTAGCTTCTCAAAAGTGATTAATTCTTGCTTTCTTTGGAAGTTGAATCTCATCATGTTATGGACTGTTTATTGGACATATCATTTATATTAAGACTTTCCTTTCTTAGTGGATTATGAGTTCTCATTTTTTTGATTGATCTTGCATTCATCTTACACTACATTAAATGGCAGTGACACTAACAATTATGAAGCTGCAATATACGTTTTGAATATGGGCTCTTTGTGTGTTATTGTACTGCTTGTGTTTTCCCTCAGCTGCACACTGTATTTGTCTGTCAAACACCTTCACTAAACACATATACAATAGGTTTTATATTTTATATTTTAGTTGATCAAAATCAGTTCATATTTGAAAGTGTCCTGGGTATTCCCAAACATTCATTCATTAAACTCACAGTAGCCAGATTTAATTGAGACATCCTCTGAAGGGACAATGGGAGGAAAATATCTGACTATGATTTTGTTTTAATTCTTTATTCCAAATGCGATTAGGATTATTGTTGTTGTCAAAGCATTTTCTGTAGATTCATCTTCAGGCCTTTCTTGTAGTCATCGTATTAAAACAATTATATTTGTATCTACAAAAGTCATGACCTTAAACAAATCAGTAAAATAATCCAGTTGCTTGTTATGATCCTTTCAGGGTTCTGTTTCTCCCAAACCAGTTTTCCATAGTAGAGAAAGCTTGTTTACTACAGGAAACACTGCCAGATTTAGCTCGCATCTAGTAAGATATTACATTAGTGGTACACTAGGTGTAGTCAGTATTTCTTAGTATAATCATACTATCAGCAGTGTATCAATGGCAGCGCCTTAGTTATCCACATTTTAAAATCACTTTATTCAATTGTTGTTGTTTAAACATTTGTAGTAGTTTCATCTGTATTGTTGGCATCGTATTTAACAAAATATCTACAACAATTAGTGTGTGCAGTTTGTATTAAATAAGATATTACATTAGTGGTACATTTAACAGTACTTTGTAGTATAATCATGACGTGTAGTAGTGTATTAATAACCACGCACATGTTATAACAACTTAAAACAGCTGCCAAGTAGCGTCTTGCAGTGTAAATACTTCTGGTATTGACCGCTCATAAATCTGTTGACAGCTCTGCTGCTCTGTAGCTGTTGAGCAAACTTTAGCTTTAACAGAGTAATGGGATGAGCTGCTTTAAATCTGCTTTGAATCTGGACGTTGTGTGACGTCACGACGTGACTTGAATTTTGAATTGGGCCGTCCCTTATAGATACTATCTCTTAACGTATTAGTGATGGGAATTCCGGCTCTTTTTAGTGAGCCAGATCATTTGGCTCGGCTCACTAAGAAGAGCCGGCTCTTTCGGCTCCTAAGCGGCTCTTCATGTTACCACAGTTTACCACGGAGCCTCAGTTTCGCCGCTGCGAGGCTCCGACGCTCGCAGTTCACGCGCGTGCTCCACTAGCACCCCCCGTCAATGCTTGCCGGCAGTACATTTTCCGTCACAGGAACACGCTTTGCTGGCGGCGAAAATAATCCCACCAGACTCCTTTGCCCCTCCAACAGAGGGATGTCCTTGTACTTTTTCCTTTTCGTCATTTCAAGCGATAAAAACTCTCGATCTTCTCTCGAATTATTAATTTTTTTGGACGCCCTCGGCTCGAGTTCAGGGCGTTCTGAGCTGAATAAGGGCGTCAAATGACGGCAAGACGCCCCCCTGGCGGAAACGCTGCCCTTGAGGCCGGTTTCTGTTTGCACAGCAATTAGGTTGTCAAACTTTCTTTGTGTATAGTCTCTGGAGAAGCCCCATCTGACTTTAATCCAATTTGACAATGACTTTGAAATCACCTTCTCAACTTTAGTACTGAATCAGTGTGGGGAAAACAGGAAATGACAATCATATACCTCATTCACACCAACGCAACTCCGGTTCAAGCTCCGTGCTAGAGCTTTTCAGGTTCAGAACCGGTTCTTCGGTTTAGTTCCGGCTCTTTTCAAACCGCTCAGAGCCCGACTGGTGCTGCGTCATCGTTTGCGTCATGACGTAACCGTTTGCGTGCCTGCTTCATAAAGCCAAACCGCGCGGAAACCCCTCACAGCTCACACCGACAACAACAACAATGGCCGATTGTGTTGAAGCGCTACTCGTTTTGGTTTTGGTAAAAACCAGCGGTTGCCATCTCTTTCTGCAATTGTTGGAGAATTGCTTTGGACCGCGTGCTCCCCTCCAGCTTCCTCTGTACCTCTTCGGAAGACCAGATTCCCAGTAGGTAGCTGGTCTCTTCAGTGGACCACTGCTGCTTGTTAAGTTTCTCCATCGTTGTGTACAAACTGGATAAAACGCGCGCTTTTTGTTGTTGTTCATAAGTTAATCCCGCCCCTGCCCCTGCCCCTGCCCCTGCCCCCGCCTCGACGTAAGCGTGACGTATGCGGTGCTTTTGCTCTAGCCGGAGAATTTTTTGGTGCTTGAAACGAACCGGATTCCGGAGCTAAGAGGCTGCTCCGCTGCGGTGTGAACAGGAAAACCCGGTGCTTTTCAAGCTCCAGCTCCGAACCGGCCCTGAAACACCGTTGGTGTGAATGAGGTAATAGAGACCTTTGTAAAAATACTTGACTCAGTGAAAACTGCTCAGGTTTTCTCTCTGTATCTTAAAAATACATTGTTTTATCCGGTTGACAATGATTGACAGGTTTGTGGGATTCAGTTCTAAAGATCTACAGTCCTGCACTGTGCTTTGAATTAAAATGAATCTAAATGGATAATGAAAGGCCAAATCCAAATTAATTAATCAATCAGCTTAACCTTTGTGTTGTCCTCATGTCAACTGTTGGTGTTGTCCTCATGTCAACTGTTGGTGTTGTCCTCATGTCAGATGTTTGTGTTGTCCTCATGTCAGATGTTTGTGTTGTCTTCGTTTCAACTGTTTGTGTTGTCCTCATGTCAACTGTTTGTGTTGTCCTCATGTCAGATGTTTGTTGTCCTCATGTCAACTGTTTATGTTGTCTTCATGTCAACTGTTTGTGTTGTCCTCATGTCAGATGTTTGTGTTTTCATGTCAACTGTTTGTGTTGTCTTCATGTCAACTGTTTGTGTTGTCCTCATGTCAACTGTTTGTGTTGTCCTCATGTCAACTGTTTGTGTTGTCCTCATGTCAACTGTTTGTGTTGTCCTCATGTCAACTGTTTGTGTTGTCCTCATGTCAACTGTTTGTGTTGTCCTCATGTCAACTGTTTGTGTTGTCCTCATGTCAACTGTTTGTGTTGTCCTGGTTTGACTGTTTACAAAGCATATAGAATAAAACATCGGCCAAATATAGGAAACGCCTTTTTAAAGCCAACTAATTACCACAAGTTGTACTTACATTTTATTATCAAAAGACCTCGTATACACAAATAAACCTTTTTTTTCAGGGCAAACATGTGAATCATTTTGACCATAGTTAAGATATAAAAAGCATATTCTGTTGGATTATTACAGACTATATATGTCAAATAATATTTACTTTAATTAGGATCCTGTTTTGAAACTATTTGAAAGAGGACATATTCTGCTAATTGATAGGCTCATATTCGTGTTTTGTTCCTCTACTGTGACATGTTTTAATGTTAAGAAAGTGGGAGAGAAACTTCCTCTGGAGGGAACACAGGGATTTTAGCCTCTGCAGACCATTTACATCCACTAAAGGAAAGGGAAAACCCTCATAAAGCATAATAGGGCCTCTTGCATTATTTAATGGCAGCACAAAATGACACCAGATGCTATACATTTAAACAAAACGCACATAAATCCATGAAAGTAATGAGCATTCTTTGCGTAGAACCTAGTTTGAAACTATCCATGTCTTTGTTTGGCTATGAGATGAAATAAACTGTTATCCTGACAAACATATTTTAAAATCCAACCCAAAGGCTAAGTAGCATTGGAAAAGCTTCTGTCTTTACACTCATGTCCATCCTTTGACTATAGCGTGATATATTTGTAATACCCGCTCTTTGTGGCTCTGTGTTTTTACCCTGAAGGTCATGGAAAAACCCCTAAAGATGCAGCGTCAGTGCGGGCCACACACCCCATCCCTGCTGCCTGCGGGGTCTACTACTTCGAGGTCAAGATCATCAGCAAAGGACGAGATGGGTGAGGACTCTGAACACAGAAAAACACTTACACAACTCCTCATTTACTATATTTTAACCTGTGTTAGTGATACGTCATCAGGGGATGGCAGTAAGGCTGCACAACACGGAAACAATATATCTGAAAGTGATTATTTTGACTCATGCAATCGTGATATCAGTCAAAGAGGGATTAATCATTTATCATTATTCTCATTATTATTAGACCGTTAGTAGGCTGGGACCTCTCTGCAGCTCCACAACACTTCATTCAGATATTATTACAGTGTGCGAAAAAGCACACGTCCCACCGTCCGGGACGTGTTATTTACAATACCGGACAAGTAGATCTTTCAATTGACTTGTCCGGTGGACAAGTGACGTTTTTCGCCCTCATTTATTGACAAATTATTGATAAATTCAGTTTACAAAAGGCAGAACTCATTCGCAAATTGTACGTGTCCACCATTGTTCGTTTAGAAATGTTAGGAATCGACAAGCAGAACCGAAACTAAGGAAATGCATCTCGCCGCTTTCTGTACAGTTAGACGGGGGCGGGGCGGGAAGTGTAGCACAGTGGCAGTGTTGGGAAGCAAAACTCGGTTCCGAGTAGGAACAAATAAAAATTGTCCGGTCCCGGGATTAATAAGAGTTGTGAGGACAGGGGGCGGAGGCCGAGCCCCGCAGCTCTCTCTATGCTCCGTATCGTCTTTCTTTCTCGTCTTTTTCTGGAAGACAGGAAGGCAGGTTGCAGTGTAACATCAGAGGAGACTGGGCCAATTGTACATTCTCAAACTGCACCACTTAGAACTAACCAAACAATGCAGAAATTATTTTTATATAATTTCATTCAATAACCGTAAGAAATTAAACAGTATGAAGTGATTTGTAAATAGGAATACAGATTTGACTTAATGTTTTCATAAATATATTTTTCTCCCAGTTTGTCATTATTTTTACCCTCTCAAAGAACTGGAATCGAGAACCAAGAATAACCGGAATCGAAAAGCAGAACCGGAATCGTTCAAATCCAAACGATACCCTGCCCTATGTGTGATGCAGTAAAATCTTACCACTCACTTACGTTGGCGGTGTCATAAAAACCGTGGGAAAATGTTAAATACGATGGCGAAGAAGAAGATTCCAGTGGCCCCAATTTTTGTCCATTCTGGACAAGTGAAAAATGTATTCGGACAAGTAAATTGCCAAACTCACTTGTCCATGGACAAGTACTCTCTAAAAACTTTTTCTCACACTGTATTACCTATTAAACGTTACCAAATATTGCACTTACTGCGATTTGGATATTGCACTATGGATATCATTTTGATTAATTGTGCCCTGTATCACAAACAAAGGGGCTTTGGCTCTTTGGTGGGGCTGTCCTTCACTTGATACACACTTATGCAATGTGTTGATGTTTATCAGCAAGGCATAATTAATAGCAGGTCAGTAGGCTGGTCTTGCTCTTAAATCTCTTTTGATGTGTCTAAATAAACTCTTAAATCTCTCCACAGGTACATGGGCATCGGCCTGTCAGCTCAGGGTGTAAACATGAACAGACTCCCAGGTAAGACGACACTTTATGTGTGTTTATATATATATATATATATATATATATATATATATATATATGTTTATGTTTCAATAGTTATCTGAAGGCATATCCATGTTGTCATATTGGTGGAAACGCTGGTTCAGGATTTCTAACTGTGACAATCCTAAAGAGGTCAGGGGATTAATCTCTACTCCTGGCATCCTGTCCATGGATTTACATTTTTTAAAGTTTCTTATAAACTTCTGAAAATGTTACTGAGCCCTGCACTTCACATAATTGTGCACCAAATAAAACAAACAGGTGAAAATTCGCTCATATTGAATACAAGTTGAGATGTAGAGGCAGAGTATGGAAGAGCAACATGAGAACATTTGACGCATCCCTTCAGCATATCGGTGCTATTTCTGAGTGTGTTTACAGCAGTGCCTTAACCAGAGGGCCAGCATGTCAAAACAGAAATACTAAAGTTACATGTGAATAGAATAAAGGTGATTTTAGCTGCGCAAAACCACTGAAAAATGTTTACCTAACTCTGTCTGAAGGAAAGAAAATCACCTACCAGCGGCTGTAGAAACACACATTACCAGATTATATTTTATATCCTGTTAAATCTGCCAAATGGGTGTAAAAATGATGTAATGTACCATCATTTTCCTCCTTTATCTGGCAGACAGTGCAGACTCACATGAAGTTAGATAGATGGATGGATGGATGGATAGATAGATAGATAGATGGATAGATGGATAGATAGATGGATAGATAGATGGATAGATAGGTAACTTCAATGAGAACACAGATTGTTTTTTTGGTCCCAAATGTTGGGAGTTTTTAAAACACTAACTACACCTTTTCTCTGATTTATTTGTCATTCTATGTCTGTTTTTGTTTTAGATTCACTCTCAGATTGGACTATTTGTTGCATATTTCGCACCTGCTTGCTCCGCGCTCTTATTCTTAAAAAAATTCTCCTCCCTCAGGTTGGGACAAGCACTCGTACGGTTACCACGGAGACGACGGTCACTCCTTCTGCTCGTCCGGCACCGGGCAGCCCTATGGACCCACGTTTACAACGGGCGACGTGATTGGCTGCTGCGTTAACCTCATCAACAACACCTGCTTCTACACAAAGAACGGACACAGCCTAGGTAAGGAGCACAGAAACAAAGTACAACAACTTCTGTTACACTGTACAGTAATAATGTGATTTTTGTTAACATAAGCAACAAATTAGCTTTCCTGCTAAAGTCTCTTTCTAATCTCACGAAAACTCGGCTGCTCTACAGTTTAGCTCGTTAAAGCTAACGATCATCACCTGGGAGAAGCTCACTACTAAAGTGACTGTAGGCTTGTATCAGGTCTCCAGACTAACTTTCTATATTAGTTACATTTTTGTGCCTTATAGCCTTTTATCATTTTATTTACCACTGTGTTTCTTGAAGACATTGTGCTTTTTTTAACCTGTTTTTTTTTTTCTTCACGAAACTGTCTCAGGGCTTCTTTACATTTAACAACCTATTAATGTGTCATACCCACTTAACGGGAAGAAACTCAGCTAACTGATGATATGAACAATTCTTACCGAAACAAAGCACAAGTCTCACAAGAAGCGTCTAAATGAGCCCTGAGTGGAAAAAATGCTAACACACTTAGCACAGAACTCACGTTAAAATACCCTTATTACTTATCGGATCCGCACAAACAAGATATCGATTAGCAAGCTGAGATTCCACAGATTCTATTAGTATCATCACTGAGCGATCAGAACTCGCGGCGAAATGACTACAAACAATAACAAAAAAATTAGCTTTACAGGACCAAATCGGAAAAGAAGTCTTACCGTTGCTGTGTTCTGATCAAAAGTTGTGTTCAATGGCATTAAAACGATAAAAACGCTGCTGAAGGTTAATCCATAGGTTAATCCAATGTGTCTGTGTCACTTTGAAATGATTACTGATAATCCATCATTCCATTTTTATGTCAATAACGGAGATTTCATATTAGCTGCTATGATAGCCACCAGAGTGTATCGCAGCTTCCGGTTTTGGGCATTCTGGCTGCGCATCACTCATTCACCAATGGGTAATGTTTAGATGGATTTTAGGAACTTCCCCTCGATTCTATTGGCTCTGACGGTTAAAAATAGATATCAATCACCAAAATCGACGAGGGGGGCCAGAGATGGTCAAATCCACCCAAATGACCCCAGAAGTGTTTTTTTTTTTCTTTCTAAATCTCTCTAAAAAGGTCAAATTTCACTTGTTTTGCATCAATCTTGATACAGGGTACTTATTATATGTTCTAGTTTGGATTCCTAAAGCTTAAAATAAAAAAAATTCTATATTGATTCTGACTCTTCTACATCCAACTCACAGGTGTATCATTGCTTTGAGAAAAAATATTATTAATTGACACCCTTTTTAAAAGTGAAGTTATAGTCATTTGTTCTGGGAATGTCATTTTCGAGCCTGAGACCTGAAAAACAGGCTCAGGGCTTAACAGGTTAACTGATGTACCAACAGAAAAAGCACTGTTCCCAGGCAAGCTCAATTGTTTTTATTGCACAAAGGGATAATCACCTTAGGGAAATATTGGTTAGACAACATCTAAAGGAACAAAACATAAGCATTGTGTTTTTAAAAGATCATTTAAATGTGTAGCAATGCATTCAGTTGACTGATTTCTTCTACTTCCATTTTTGACCAGTTGATTAGCTACTCAGCTGCAGCACATTAAACAGCACGTTAACACTCCTGCAAATATCAATGTGGTCCAATTAGATGCTCTTGTGTGGTCTTTTACTCTTTAATATCACCGCTAACTGTCTGCCCTTAGCTTGTAGATACAGGGTGATAACAAACACTGAACGGAGGAAGTCAATCAAACACACTCACACCTCCATGCAGCATTTCTACATACCCCTTTTTTATATATACATCTTTATAAAACATGTTGACTGCAAAGATGGAAGACTAAATGTGACTTTTAGAGTTAGACCTGTCTTGTTAACATGGTGTTGAAGAGGTCAGATTACTGCAGAAAGATGACGGGTAAACACACGGAGGCCTCCTGCTGTGTGTGTCCGACAGTCAGAATCAGGTTTATTGCCAGGTAGGTTCGCACATGCTAGGAATTTGACTTGATGTCATGTTGCATACATCAAATATAAAAAACAAGAAATCTAATATAAAACACAATCTTTTACACTGTAATAAAATACAGTTAAATAGCAGTAAAAATTAAATAAAGCAGTAATTTACATAAATAGAATGCTATGAATGCATTTTTGCATATAAACTATGAAATGTGAAATCAGAATATGTGCAGTAAGGAGTATGACATTGTGTGCATTAATGTAATGCATATAGTCTATGATGTGGCAGAGGTAAAGTGTCAGTGGGGGGGCCGGGCCTTGTTTAAGAGGCCGGTAGAGTGTCTGTGACAGTGTGTGTGTCTGTGTGTGTATCATCCTTCATGCTGACTCTCTCTCTCTCTCTCTCTCTCTCTCTGCAGGCATTGCCTTCACAGATCTACCAGTAAGTACCACATTATCTACTCTCCTTAAGTTTCCATAATTAATCAGGACTCTAGGACATCAGGCTTTTTATAGAAATCAAGTGTTTGATTCCCTGCAGAGTGTCCACTGTAGTCCGAATGTTTACACTGTGTGGAAAGTTTGCAGGCTGGAACATTTCTGGGATTCAAATGTTGATTATTCAGGTAGTTGATGTTCTAGTTGGAAAGAAATAAGACGTGAAGGGGAGAAACAAGCCTGGACACATTTCACACACCTGGAGCGTTTTATTGAGTATTGTAAAAGCTATGTTCAGCATTTAGTGACAAATTATTAGATGTACGGCCTGTTTCCTTTCTGCTTCACTAAGACACATTTGAACCTTCTTGTTATACAATTTGTATGCGCACTGTAGTGTCGGTATCTTTAGCTATACCCAGTCAAACACAAGCAAGAGTTTTTCCGGATTTTCATTTCAAATTCTTTTTTTTAAAACAAATGTTCATCCTTAAATCTTTGCGTAAAAGAAACGTTTGTGGTTTTTTTCATTGATTAACTCTGGCAAGCTTCAGTATTTGTCATAATACCCTCTTGGAGTGCTAAGGATTTTTCATGTCCAACTAAACAAGCGATTTTAAACAAGGGTTTTGTAGGTCTAGAAAAAATAAGGAAACTGGTTAAAAATGTGTTTTAATCTTCTTAAAATGTTGGCCATAAAAGTGAACTAATGAAAGCCTATATGATGTTTTGTGTGGCAACAGGACACAACTTGTGTTGCTTTGTGCTGTTGTGGCTTGTCATCAGCTCCCATGCTTCATTACGAGAAACACTCCCACGCCAAAAGGAAATTCATTCTAATGGGATTCATGCATGCATTAACGGCGTCGAGATGTGAGAGGAGACGCTTGTTTTGTAAAGTCTATTTTCCTCCTCTCGTCTTGCAAATTAAAACGAGTCCGGGAAGAAGCAGAAAATAAGAGTCTTATCCACAACAATAATCCATTGAGCAGAAAACAGTGTTGGCAAAGGGCCAGACATTCATGATTCTGCAGAGAAGTGCGTCACCTCCACAAAGCTGACCTTTCTGGTTATTGAACCGGGACAAAGGCGACTAAGAGACACACACAACTTTTGTACTTTTACGTGGATGTTTATCAACTGTATTTATTCGCTAACCCTTAAAGACATTTACAGCTTCAGCTCTGGGTTATAGAGAGGCTATCTGACCAACATTAAGCAATACAAATATATCTTTTTATTGTACCTTTGTGGCTAAAATAAGCTTAACTGCTGCCCCAATCCACTGCAGTACAGTTTTTGTGACATGTTTGTTACATTCTCCAGTTAAAGACAAGTATAGTAGTTATAGTTTTCTCTTTTTAATTTTCCTATTAGTATGTAGTGTCGCTACTTTAAAGAGTCCTCTCCTGCTGATGTTCAGGTGTATATCAGTATGTAGTGTCTCTACTTTAAAGACTCCTCTCCTGCTGATGTTCAGGTGTATATCAGTATGTAGTGTCTCTACTTTAAAGAGTGCTCTCCTGCTGATGTTCAGGTGTATATCAGTATGTAGTGTCTCTACTTTAAAGAGTCCTCTCCTGCTGATGTTCAGGTGTATATCAGTATGTAGTGTCTCTACTTTAAAGAGTCCTCTCCTGCTGATGTTCAGGTGTATATCAGTATGTAGTGTCTCTACTTTAAAGAGTCCTCTCCTGCTGATGATCAGGTGTATATCAGTATGTAGTGTCTCTACTTTAAAGAGTCCTCTCCTGCTGATCTTCAGGTGTATATCAGTATGTAGTGTCTCTACTTTAAAGAGTCCTCTCCTGCTGATGATCAGGTGTATGTAGTGCCAATAGAAGCGTGAGTGATCCACAGTGATGTCACTATGTAAACAAAGGAGTCCAATGGAGGTGTTTTCCAGGTGGCTTAACCCTGTACTCTCTAATTTCTCTCTGTTGCAGCCGAACTTGTACCCGACCGTGGGTCTCCAGACTCCAGGGGAGGTGGTGGACGCAAACTTCGGGCAGCACCCCTTTGTGTTCGACATCGAGGACTACATGCGCGAATGGAGGACGAAAATCCAGGCGCAGATCGACCGCTTCCCCATCGGAGAGCGAGAGGGCGAGTGGCAGTCCATGATCCAGAAGTAAGACGATTTTATACGAGAATTATTGTGGTGTAAACACTTTTAGACCTTATTTCAGGCAAATGTCGTAGCAACTTATGTCGCATTCACACCAGCCTTGTTTAGTCCAGTTGAATCGAACCCTGGTGCGTTTAGCCGCTTGGTGCGGTTTGTTTGGATCGGTCTGAGACCTCTGAAGTGAACTAAACAACCTAAAAGAGGTGGTCTCGGACCGCTTGCTAGTGAACTCTGGAGCGGATCATCGCTGGTGTGAACGAAGTCCGCACCAAAACATAGGAAGCGTAGTATTTATGAGTCACAATAAAGTGGATGTCTTCAAAAATCTTTAGCGAAAGAGAGAAGCAGAATGAGTGTTGAACAGTGTCGTGTAAAGTAATAACGCCCCGTCAACTATACATAAAAGTCAGAGCCACCTGCCGTCAGTGAAACCTCCTCCTGACTGCAGAACGTCTCTCATTATATGTTATAATGTTTTTTAGCGGACGTTGTCTGATTATATAAGGATATGCGCCGTCTGCTAGAGTCTGTTGATCTCCAGATTAACAGCAGCATGAAAATAACCTGCCGATGCTCCAAGGCTACGGTAGAAGTTGCCGGGATTTGCGTTTTTACCCCCTTAATGTCTGACCAATGGTTGAACAGTATTTCCGAGCACATGACTTGTGTTTAAAGTTTATAGTCCGTTTGAGTTTTGCCCGTGTGAACGCAAACCGAACCTTCTGAAAAATAAAACGTTGTAATAAACTGTTTTGTAGCGGACGATTCGGTGTGAATACGACCTTAAAATCAGCTGCTGTCTAGAGAAAATGACGAGTTAGGCAAAGAAACACAATATCGATATGAAGTCTTTTAAGATCTTTTCTTTTAACGCTTGCAAGCATGACGACTCCTGAGTGCTCTGTGTGTGACAGACTCTCTTATAGGGAAACATCAAAGATCATTCACATGACAACACAACAACATTTGGGATCACAATAAGCTAAACTCACACCCTACAAAGAACAGTTTGGTGTCGCAGCTACCCCCCTAGAGCAAATGTCTTCCTTTCCTGTAGTGTCATAAAACCCTACATCTTATCCTCGTGAACACAGACCAAATGTTCTTCTAAGATAAAGGATTTAAAACACTTGAAAGGATACTACTTAGTTAAAAGTTACATTTCATTAGGGTTACACTGTATTAAGCTTTAATACCATGATTGCCATAACATTTACAACCAAAAACACATTCAGAAAATCATTGACCTCCACACAAGGGAACAGGAAGGGCTAAAATGCTGACTCATTTCCGGGGTTTATGACAAATTCCTGCACCACTCTATTTAGTAGGAGGTCTTATAACGTGAAACCAACAGTAACGTTATGAACATTTTAACAAAATTAGTTTTATTTCTATTTTAAAACCCATTTTAACCGACTACTACAGCAAACCTATAGTGGATTTACAATTTTGGAGCATTCAGGTCACTTACCATGACTTAAAACTGTATTTAGGGCAGTTTTACTAGCAATGCTGAATTAATAATGAGTTAAAAGGAAGTTTTGGACACTTTAGGTGACAGGGAATCAGTGCTGATATGATGGAGAGTCGTGATCCAGAAGTGAAAGCTGTGGCACTCTGTCTCTCTTCATGCTGATGGGATTAGCCCTCTGTTGCTATGATTAATGGTCCCGAATGGATTTAATCTCCATTTGATGGGGGGTGGAGGGAGCCGTCGCCTTTTATCCAGGAAAGTCGCCTTACTGCGTGGGATTGAAAACAGGAAGTTGGCGTGCTTGCGTCCCATTGGTTGGATGTGTTATTGTCTCTGCAGGAGATTTGTGGTCATCGTGTTCCTGCAGCTCTGCAAACACGTCATGAGAGGCGATTTTGAGAGAGAGAGAGAAAGTGCAAATATTACACTGGGTTTCATCCTTTTTTAAAGCACTGTTGCATTGTGGGGCATCTTACTACTGATGGAGGGGTGGCTTCATCATTTTCCCATGAAAAAGTCACTATACTTGCACACATAACATTCTTGAAGCATATTCTGGTTTCATACAACTTATTTTTGTTCTTTTAGTGACCTTCTATATCTGTTATGAAAATATTTGTTTCATAAAGTTAATTCCTCAAATTCATGCGATCAGAGAAATTGGAAACAAGCGACATTTTTGCAATGGACATAAAAAACATGAATTTAAAGACAAATTATGACCAATCTGTCCGTTGTTAAACTTGGTGTACAAACAAACTTCCTGGTTGAACTCTTTGTAGTTGTGTGCAGACTTTTCTATATAATTAATGGATTTTTTATCAGATATTTTAATAAACTGATTTAGATAGACTAACATTTTTGCTCCTCGTCTAAAAGTGTCCTTGCTCGTTTTATTGCCTAATTGTATTGTTTTTTTGCTTTTTTTTTTCAAGCAATGTAAGTCTCTGTCGATCTCACTTTAAAATCTATTCTAAGATCCTAAAAGGTATTCATTTCAGCACTGGGTATTATACAATTATTAAAACAAAATACCAATACTTGGTTTCCAAAAAAACATTTTTCTAGTTTGGTTTGTTGACCGAATTTTACGTTTCCTGTACTTTCTTGAGTTCCTGAGTCAAGAATTGTACATACATGAAAGATTTGTATGTACTAGGGAGGCAGTGGATGAGTGCGTTGGTGTTGGGATCAGGGGAGCACAGGTTCAAACCCCACTGCAGTCAGCATGTCGTTGTGTCCCTGAGACACTTCACCCCAAATTAATCCTGTGGGGATTGTCCACAGTATTGAGTATGTAAGTCGCTTTGGATAAAAGCGTCTAACATGTAATTTGTTTTCTGTTCACGAAGTTAAATTACATGTCTGATCGTGTGTGATGAAAGTTAATAAATGCTCTTATCTGTTAATTGTAAAACGCTCTTAATGATTCCTCCCTTGCTGTGTCTAATCCCTGAGTCTGTTTTGTCTCCTCAGGATGGTGGCTTCCTACCTGGTTCATCACAGCTACTGCGCTACGGCTGAAGCTTTCGCTAAATCCACAGACCAGGCCGTGCACGAGGAGCTGGCCTCCATCAAAAACAGACAGAGTGAGTCCTCATTAACGATGCTTCTAACGGGTTAAACATAGGGACCAGGAATATTCTCACTATTTAAAATCTGAAATGAATTTGAACGCTTGACTGCTAAAGTCAAACAGGCTTTTGGGGTGTCGGAGGAGGTGAGTTTGTAGCTGTCCTAGATTGGTGTTTTATCCTATCTTTTGCTTGCTGTGTTTTATGCCTTTTATTCTACATTTTGTAGTTGTATTATGTACTGTCTGTAAAGCACTTAGTACATCCGTGTTGAGAAGGGTGCTATATCAATAAAGTGTTACTTACTTACTGCTAAAAGTGAGGTGCTGGATGTAGATCAACCGTTACAATTGTCGTGTCAAATGATCATATAATCAATGAAAACGTATAGTCTTATACTCTGTTAAATTGTGTTTTAAGTCTTGTAAGTGTTTAACAGAGACATATGTTAAGGATTTACATTTCAGGAGGACAAAAGGTGGATTTAAAAATGGTTAAGGAAGAGGAGGTTTAATGATGGGATGGAGGACCAGTTGTTTCCTCTCATGAATATACAGAGAGACTGTCAGCAGAACTTCTTTCTCCTCTGAGGATGAAGCTGCTCTGTTCCTGCATTTCAGATCCATTTCACTTTATATTGACTTTCTTTATTACTTTATTCAATATAACAAAAGACACATTTGTCCATGAAGCATTTATCAGTTTCTCTTAAGAATTTCCTCCACAACAACATCTTAAGGTTTCACAGGATGATAAATCGTCAGATAGTGAGGATTGTACACATGATTTTATGTATATGATGTGTGTGTTTCTAGCTTTGTCCCAAATCCTCACTACATTTATATTAACTCCGTGATTTTCATATTGATATCTGGATATTGCACTAGTCCATGTTCCGATTTTGATAAAATGTTGATTTATTGTGCAGCCCTAACAGTAAGTCTGTAGGCTCTGTGTGGTATTTTTATATTTAATTGAAGGCAGAAATGCAGGCTAAAAAGCCGTGTGTAAAGAAATCTCGCTGACAATTTTAAGTTATACAAAATATGGAGAAATATATCCTAATTAAAGCAAAATTAGTCGGCACATTACACACCTCCGCGCGACCCGACCACGGATAAGCGGGAGAAGATGGATGGATGACACACAGTAAAATACAAATTGTGATAAAAAGTTTTAATTCTCACCTCTGATGCTCTCTGTCTCCGTGCAGAGATCCAGAAGCTGGTGTTGTCGGGCAGAATGGGCGAGGCCATTGAGACGACCACGCAGCTGTACCCCACCCTGCTGGAGAGGAACCCCGACCTGCTCTTCATGCTCAAGTACGACCCCCCGCTGACTCAAAATGTTGTTGTTTTTTCACATTTGAATGAACTAAATCACATACTTGACTGACACTCATTATTGGAACATGGTTGGAACTTGGAAGCCTCTTACTACTTAAAAATATTAAACTATAGACAATACACCAAGAAACTAATTCCTGTAGCTTGTAGTGCAAAAAGTGAATAGTCTACTTTCCTTGTCATCTTTGGCTTTCATTGAACCAAATCACCTATTATACACCTGTTGTTACTGGAAGATGATCGGGAGCCTGTTATTACTTTAAACAAACTAAAATATAGATGATTTTTCATCAGATTCCTGAAGATTATCGTTCAAAAAGTGAATGGTGCAATTCTTGTGGCATCTTTGGCTTTTATTGAAACTCATGAATACTTTAAGGCGGTGATTGTGATTTAAGCATCAACATTGAAATGGGGAAAATAAAGTTAACTTAATGAATCTTGCAAGGGGAGATTAAGTTATCTTACCGCTGTTATATACCGTATAATCACATGTGGTTCATGTTTTGCTTTTTCTATAACCTGACCTGTCTTTATACCATAATATTCAGATTATTTAATGACTTTTTTCTGTTTTCTCTACTTCCTTTCATCGCCTACTTCCCATCTGTTGTCTTTTCTGTTTACTCCTTGTTTCTTTTCGTCTGTATTTCCATCATCTCTCCTTCTTCCTCTGTCTCTTCCTCTCTCTCTCCCCTCCCTTCTGCCCCTCAGAGTGAGACAGTTCATAGAGATGGTGAATGGGACGGACAGTGAGGTGAGATGTCTGGGGGGTCGCAGCCCAAAGTCTCAGGACATTTACCCCGCCTCCCCCCGGCCCTTCAGCCCGAGCCACAAAGCCAGCGGCTCCCTGCCAGGTACACGTTTAAATACATAAATATATATATATTCTTCTCCATGTTACACACTGACAACAATTACCTTTTTACAGCCGAGTTTCTGTATCTGGAAAAGGTGTTTAGTTTGAGCAGCTTGAACACTAATGGTATCTGTGCACTGCATGAAGAGTTATCTTTAGGTCATTCGTTAATAACAGTCTTGTATTTGTGTTTAAGAAGGGACAATTTGCACTTGAGTTCATCATGTGAATGTGCCAGATCTTTCCATGGCAGGTTCATAGCATTCTAAGAAACAAACAAGGGCACATAGGACAAGAGAAAAACAACAACACAGTGACACAGATCAGTCCCTAAAATGCAAGTAGCAACACAAATACTTGACTGTTATTATTTCCATGATTTTAGAAGTTAAGCACAATTTAATAATAAAGTTTAACCACAAATAAAAAACAACGTAACCAGTGTTTAACCGTTTCAAGGTTAGGCGTCAGAAATTCATTCTTGGCTGCTCGTAAATAGAGCTGCACCTTTTTAAATAGGAAACACTGGGAATAATAGGAATCTGGTTTAGTTAAAGAGGTCATCATATAAGCAGAGCCTTCTTTATATCAATCAAATCAGTAAACACTTTATTTATATAGAACCTTTCTTACACAAAAAGGTTAGTGATGGTAGGCTTCACCAAACTAAAACAGTCCATATGTTGGACGCATACAACACATGACTTTGTGAAAACAAGAATAACATTTCATTAAAAGTCAAATAACTGCTTCTTTTTGTTGTTGTTGGTATTATGTTTTGTCATGATTTGTTATTGTAACATTTTGTGGCTGTTGAGAAAGGAAAATAAAAGTAACATTTTAAAACATGTCCCTCTCTCCGCCTGTTGTGTTCAGGGTCCGACAGTACCTGCTGTAATGGAGTGACGTCCAATAAGAGCCACAGCACCCCCCCTCACAGTCACAAGCCCTGCCCCCCCGCCTCACCCCCCCCTCCGTCTGACGTCAGTCTCAACGGGAGCCACAGCCAGACGCCCCTCACCAGGTACCACACACACACACACACACACACACTCTTAATTTGCTTATTCATGCTCTATTGTAATTAAACCCCTCAGACACTGCAACGCCCACACAGGAAACTTAAATCTACATATACTTCAAGGGTATAAATCTACATAAATATATTACTGTGAGAAACAAGAATACTTTAAATCTGACTGACTCTAAACTCTGCAGATATTCTGAGAGGATAAACTCCTATATATGATAATGTAGGAAAACTGCTGTAGTCTACTGAGGTAGGTAGGTAGGTAGGTAGATATATAGGTAGGTAGGTAGGTAGGTAGTTAGATAGGTAGGTAGGTAGCAGTACTGTATTGATCCCAATTTAGGAAATGATCCTGTTAGCAACAGCAGCAGGTTTTCATGGCATTGAACTGAAAAAAGACACAGTAAATATATATAGAAATCAACACTATAAATATATATCGACAGAATCTAAGATTACTCAATATAACATGTTAGGAAATACGTTAGAATATATTATATAACGGCTAAAGCTTAAATACAAACAAAGGATGCTGTATAAATGAGACTATTGTACAAATGATTTAAACGAAAAGAGATAGCATGTGAGTTTAATATAATACTGACCAAAGATCTCCTTCCAAACAACAGTCTTAAGTTGCACAAACAATATAACCGTCCACCCTTTACCTTTTGACAGGTAAGTGAGAAGCTGCATCATTAGGAAATGTTGGATAACTTACAGTAAGGGTAACTTAATACAACTATGTCTCAGTAATAATACTTCAAATACATACATTTAACACAAAAAGGAACACCTAGGCGTGAGTTGTTGACTTCAAACATGTCTGCTAGAAAGTTTTCGACATGAGATGACACTCATGGTTTTAATCCTCAGTGACGCTATAATATCAACATCATTCATTAAGGTGAATTATTTGGAGTTGTAGTGATCTGTAGCCCATAACAACCCTCTGTCTGTCCTCAGTAGCGATGTGGACATGGAGGTGGACCACGTCTCCAACGGAGTCACAGAGTCGTCCTCCAACGGGTTCCTCAACGGCTCCAAACACGTGACCGAGCCCGACGAGTGTGAGGCAGACATGGGTACGGAAAGTGTGTGTGTGTGATAATTACCTTATTAGAGCGTTTATCAGCATGGATACATACATCAATAATTCTGGGTAAATATGCCACTGGTAAGGAAAGGTACGTTTATATAGAAAGCACATTTTAGCCAATACAACAACATTAAAAGCAATTGCTACGCTACTGTTTGTTTTGTTGCTTTCTACTGTAAGAAGTGTGTTTTTTGTTTGTTTAGTAAATTGGCTAATGAGCCCTCTTTGTTTTTGATTTATTCACCAACATCTTTTGCAAATCAGTCTCCTCTTCGTCTCCCGGTTATTTCATCTGTTGTTACTTCCCTTTTACCCCATGACTATTAGTCAATGAGACAGCAATAGACACAGTGGAAAAGAAACACCATTTAAAGTTACATTTAAATGGTCATTAAAAAGCTGCAAGAATACAAATGAAAACAGAATAAAACTGGTATAAATAAATACATAATTAGCCTCTTTTTTAAGGTGTATTCTGCTCGTTAGTAGTAATAGGTTATTACTTCTTTTTTTACTTTTGAGGATCTGTAACAACAGTTATGTTTTGTTAAGTCTCTATAACATGATTTTATGTCCGGATATCTCTGAATCTCAACAGTACTTCTTCAAAATGTATTTTAACACATATTTAGACTCAAACGGATATTGTGCTTCCTGCATTTTGGATATTGCACAGAACCATATTCACATTTATATTAATCATGCAGCTTTATTACCCTCGCGCTCCATCCGGGTGCCTGTGCTGTATATTCCCTCTCTAAAGCATAAAAAGACATGGCAGAGTACAATACAAATTAAAAACTAGAAATAATCATTCCAAAATGTAAACATCTCAATAGAAATAAAATAGCATTAAAAAAGAAAAAGTAGAAGATATACATGTGTGTGTGTGTGTGTGTATACAGCCCTACTACCCTTCCTGTCATTACAAATATAAGTATAAGCGCTCCATCTAAATTACTGTGCTGTATATGTTCCTTCTCTACATGAAAACATGAATCTTTTACCCGTTGAATGTCTCGATACCTATTATTATTTATTACATTCTTTTTATACCCCTGGAAATAATTACTGCACTTTATTCTTACATAAGTATGTATGCTGATGCGTGTATTTGTTGTCGTATGTTGTGATGTTTTTGTTTTGATGGCACCTTTTTAAAAGGGAGAAGCTTTTCTTTCTTTCGTTGTACATGTATAAGGACATTAAATGATTCTATTCTGCAGAGGTGGAGTCGGCTCAGTCGAAGAGGCAGCTGTGCGGCGGCAGCCAGGCGGCGATCGAGAGGATGATCCACTTCGGCCGCGAGCTGCAGAGCATGAGCGAACATCTGCGCCGTGAGTGTGGGAAGAACTCCACCAACAAGAAGATGCTGAAGGTAACAGGAATCGCTAAGTGGAAAACTATCGTTAAATTAGGTTGTTTTTCTGTAGGTAAAGCTCCTGTAGCTCTGTTTGTGTCAGACTGTCTTTAACGTTTCAGGCATTATACACTTTAAAACGTGTGCTTTTCTTACTGATACACGGCAAGCTATAATATGTTGAAAAGCATTTTGAAGAAACCTAAACAACATTAACTGAAATAGAGGTACAGTGTTATTAGTATGACTTGATTCGGGTGGCAATAGCATGAATACAAAAATGTAAAAAAAATGAAAACTGAAGCAGCAGAGACTGAGATATTCGGACAAAAAACTAAATAAATTCTCATCATTTTTGTTCAATGCAACTTAACAAAATCATATTTTTATTTAAAGGTCACCTATCATGCTATTTTTAGGCAATAGCATAGGTCTCAGATATAAAAAACATGTCTATGAAGTGTTTTGCTCAAAATACCAAACAGATCACCCATTCTAGCCATGCCTCATATCCCTCTATTTCACTTCCTGTTTCAAAAGTGCTGATTTGGGTATAAAGCTTTAAAAAAATGTTGATAAAATAAAAAAAGGAGGGGTCTGAGCTCATGCGGGACCCGGCAGCTACTGTCTAAACTAAATACTGCCGTGATGAAACGCCATATCATGGATTATCATGGATTCTTTCTGAAACAGTATGGAGCTCAAAGGCTTTCTCTCTTGCCGGTTATACCACAAGGTGAGTTCCTTTTGATTTCCTGCTTCTTCACACACATGCTCTCCAGTATAGGTTAGCTCTGAGTGTTAGCGATGCTAATGTAAAAACCGACCATATTACGTCCAAAACAGTCGGGCATTGTTTCTGATAGCAACGTTTCTGATAGTGCCGTGGGTCCACATTTCCGATATTACGTCATATCGGACGCAAATCTGGATCAGCTCCGTTGTTCCCCCGTTTTTAGAGATTTGGGCACGGAGGAAAAGAGAGGGTTTTATTTTCTGACGCTGCGTGAGTTCCCCGACACACCGGGGACACATATTTATGTAGACAAGACATCAAAAAGTGCATTTTGCATGATACGTCCCCTTTAAAATACTTTTTGTAGAAAATAATCTGGACATAAGCCATCCTCAAACTGCGACTTGGCACTTAAACGCTTCAGTTTTTGTACAAATGAAGCGTAAGTAATAAGATAAGATGGACTTTAATAATCCCTGTGGGGAAATTCAGTAATTTGTCTATAAGTTAGTGTTGAACTATTCTTTAAATTGTAACACGCTACAACAACACCAAACTAACCAGTTGTTTTTCAAGAAGATATAACATTTTGACCTCCCTATATCTACTGATATCAGAATCAGGTTTATCACCGGGTAGGTTGACACGTACGAGGAATTTGACTTGATGTTGTGGTGCATACATACAAAAAAAAAAACACAGATGGAGAACTATTTTAAGAACACTATAATAATATTAAAAAATAAGAAGAAATATAGTAAAATAAAGCAGTAATTACATTGAAATAGAATGGAATAAAATATGTGCAGTAATAAAACAGATATCTTCAACATTGTCAACATATCTGTATTTTGTGTGTCCTGCTGCAGGATGCCTTCAGCCTGCTGGCGTACTCGGACCCCTGGAGCAGCCCGGTGGGTTTCCAGCTGGACGCCATCCAGAGAGAGCCCGTCTGCTCCACCCTCAACAGTGCAATACTAGGTACGTAGCTATTATAAAAGACCCCCATCCCCCAGCAACAAACTGTGCTGTCTGCTGCTTCAGGACAGAAACCACCAGACTCAGAGACAGTTTCATCCCACAGGCCATAATGCTGCGTTCACACGGGACGCGATGCGAATATTCGCATTGCTCTAAACGCTCGAATTTCACCGCGGCTGTCAGCTGGGTTTACTCGCATCATTCAAACAAGACTCGCTGGCTAGGGGGCTACAACTACAACAAAATGAACATATTTACCGTGATTTAATTGTATTACACGTTTCAAAATGATGCCGAAGTAAAAACATACTGATACCGGTTAGTAAAAACCATGAATGAATGCTTTGACAAGTCTGCAGACAGACGGCAGGCGAAACACCTTTTTAAAATGCGTGTTTTCTAAATGGAGATCGGATCGATCAGGCTAAGCTAACGTTGTAGCTGCTCCGGCCACACTCACAACAATGGCCTACAGACATAAATAAACCAGCGACTGTATTCGCCATGACACAGACAGTCTGTGGTTTGTACTTGTTTAAATTTTGTCCAGTTTCTGAACAGATATGAGGAGCTGTGAGCTCTGAGTGCTAACAGCTAACGGCTGATGTTTTGGTTTTGTGGTTCAACGTCAGTGACGGCAGGCTGAGATCCTCACCGCTGATTGGCTACCGCGAGATCGCGTGATGCAAATTTGACGCTCGAGTTGAAAAAATTGGAGCGGTTGTCGTGGCCCCCTCCAATCGCCTCAATCGCGCCGCGGCATTCGCATCAACCGCTTCATGCTCGCCGTCGGAGCGATTTTGCGTCTGTCCGCGTCTCTGCATTGACTTTACATGTAATCGCGCCGCCCCCAAACATTGCATCGCATCGCGTCCGGTGTGAACGCAGCATCAGACTGTTAAACACTTGAAGTTTTGAAAGAACATCCATAACATTCATCTGTTTACAACTTACACATTATTTATCTAATATATCATATTCCAATCACTTGTATATAGACTCTTCTTGCACTATTTCTATTCCATTTTATTTGTATTGTATTTACTACTATTTTATCATTGACACATCTACACTGTAGCTATGAACACATGACAATAAAAGCCTTGAATCTGAATCTTGAATCTTTACTTGTAAAGGAGTATTTTAACAATTCAGTATTAGATTCAAAGGTTTTATTGTCATATGCTCTGCAGCTACAGTGTAGAAATGGCTCTGAAATTCTTCTGACCCGTGCTCCTCCAACAATGCAACATATATAAATAAAAAGTAGGGCAAAAGTCTATATACATGTAAATAGAATATGATATGTACAAGAACAGAATATGAAATTAAATGATGTACATTAAGACAAAATTAAATACGGTTTTAATACCTTTACTTAAATAGAATATTTGAGTACTTCTTACCTTCAGTCCTGACGTTGTTGTTGTTCCCTCCTCTTCCTCCAGAGACTCACAACCTGCCGAAGCAGCCCCCCCTCGCCCAGGCGGTGGGTCAGGCGGCGCAGTGCCTCTCCATCATGGCACGCACCGGCACCGGATCCTGCGCCTTCGCCTCTGTGGACGATTACCTGCACTAGCCCCATGCTTAAACACAACACAACACACACACACCACACACGCACACACGCACTCTGAGGAACTGTCCAGAAACGCCTCCTTCCACCTCCTCCATCAGTGAAGTCGTATTAACGCTCCGATTAAAAAGAGTAGGCGAAAGGTCACTCGCTTCTGCTCACCCCCGAGGACCAGGAGACGTTTCTGGGCAGGTTTTTTAGATTGCTAACACATCATACATTTAAAAAACAAACAACACACACACACACCCCTTTCCATCGTAAATATGAGAAACAACACCTCTCAAACAAACCCCTTTCCCCTCCTCCTACAGTCCTGCAAGGCTGCGTCTTTCTGACTGACGGTGTGAAGACGCTATTAAAAGGGTAGCCGACTTGAAAAAAAACTCTGTATACAAACCGACCGACAGACTGACAAAAAAGAAACCCCTGGTCAAACATAAGTAGAAAAAACAAGTAGAAAACCGACGAGTGGTCCCTGTAAACCAGGTACACCCACACACACATATAACACACGCTACAGGCTGATGCTGACAACAGGAGGGAAAATACATCTCCATTTGATCTCCGGTCAACTTAAGGCTCCATTAAGGATAGCCTAAATCCCTCCTTTCTCCCCCTTTCACCCCCTTTCTCCCCCTTTCTCCCCCTTTCACACCTCCACTCACTTCAGGACATTATCGGAGATTTGTGTGGCGCATGTGGACTCGGGACTTTGAAGAAGCCGGAGAGAATCTGCAGTCTGAATTCCCTGTTTTTAATATTCTGTTTTGTGTTCATGAGCAAATTTGCGGGGAGGGGGGTGGTGGGGAGATGGTTACCTGGCTCTTGTTTTTGTTTTTTTCCAGGTTTACAAGGCATCGGCGCAGACTATTATTATTATTCTTCTTAATTATCATTATATTAATTATTGTTACTTGCATTCACAGTATATTTGTTGAGCGCCAGCAAGAGCAAGTTCCACTTACTATAATAAAGGTCCCGATCCCATCGATCACCAGTGTGTACATGTTAACGTTTATATATGAATTTAACAAAAATGGAATTATATCAATAGAGTGAGATATTTAGTTATCAAATGAAAGGAAATCGTTGAAAAAAAAACCCCCAATCCTTTAATGCTTTGTACCGACATCAGTGACTCCTGAAGCGTCGAGTTATTATGTCTCCGGTTTTCTTTTGTCCAGGGTTCCTATGCAGGGAACAATTATACATCTGACCATTTCAAGGTCTTTAAGATAATGGAAAACAAACTTAAACTAAAGGATTTCTGGATCTTTCATTTCACATATTGTGGTACTAGCCGTAAAGTAATGTCTTTACCACAGCCTAGCTACATTTGGTAAAACTCTCTAAAATGTTCTGGATTTTTCTGAGAAGTCGACCCTGTGCAGGAACCCTGCGATGACCTCCGACCCCCGTTTTTACTCGTTAAATCCCCCGCTGTTCAGCAGGTTTGATGCAAACGTTGTTCATCTTTATTTTCGTATCGATGTCTATGCTAAACCCCTTAACCCACAAAGAACTCAGGAGCCAAACATGTCCCTTTGTTCCTCCTCATGGTTTTAGAATAGGCCGACAGACCCCTCGATTACAGGTGGACTCGTTTTATTTTGTATTAAAAAAAAAAAAAAAACGCTTCAGACTCGAACGCCGGGAAAAACAAGCGACGGCGAAACTGAGCTGCGATGAAGTGCGCCTCAATGAGCTTTGGGCCACTTTTACAGAGGGAAAGATAACGAGACCGCAGCAACGTTCACGCTACTTTATTTTACAAAAAAGGAAGTATTTTTGGGTTTATTTGTGGAAAACGTTTTTAAGCTTTAAGAGGAAAGAGTGGACTTTTTTAATGACAACAAAGAGACGGCATAGAAACGTCTGTGGTGCGAAGAGATCATGACCCTGTAGAGTTAACGCCCCTAAATGTTTATACACGTTTATTTTTTCTCCGTTTCAACACGTGTTCAGCAATTCAAGCTGTGTTTCCCCTGTTGACATTTAGGGTGACTCATTTCATTTGTATTGCACTCAAAAAGTGGAAGCTAGCAGGCTAGGCTAATTAGCCAAACCCCGAGGAACAGAGCCAGGCTTTGAGGCCAATTTCCGTAGTGGCCAAACCAGACCTACATCTGAGGAGACATCTTTTTAATCAACATATTAACACTCAAGTAGCCCTCATTTAAACCATAAGGTCCATACAAGTTTTAAAATGCACTTCTATCCAATTACAAAGTCCGTTCTCTGTTCATTAAAACGAGGAGATGCCTGTGCGCCTGCTCTATGGGCCCATAGATGCAGAAAATAAGGGATATTTTATAAACTGCGCAAATGAGCAACACCTCCAACAGGGTATCCAGTTCTCTTTATTTAATCGTGGCTAAAGCTAGTTAGCTCGCTGAAGTTAGCCGCCTCCACACATTCGATCTCTGTCCAGCATTTTATGAAGGAGGACATCTTCTTTTGATCATCTATAAATTCAAATCAAACACCAAGGGGATATGTGCTGAATTATTAGCCGACATTTTTGTTATTTCTGGTTTGGGTCAATGTTGGGTTGCAAAAGTAAAATGTATTTTCAGTTTGTCAGATAATAAACCTCAACCTAGTTTGAATGCTAGTTTGATATCTCTAGTAGCATTTTGCCGATAAACAAGTTATAATTTATATAGCTCCAGTTGAAATAGAGTGGTGCCGCAATTTGTATTTTTGAAAATGTGCATCTTCCCGTTTCCCTTTAGAAAAAGCCAATGGGATTTCTCTATTGGATTATTGCAGAAAATAATCGCTGTGGCAAACTAAACTAAAGGAGGCTAATGTTGGGCTATAAAGGAACTACAGGACGGTCACATGACTTCACATCACCACCGCTAAGCTAAAGGAGGCTAATGTTGGGCGTGATGGTGTTTAGTCGTCTCATTCAGACTCTTGTTAGCAACCGGCGTTTAAAATTCACCAGTGGGGTATTTACTGACGTATTTATTGTGGTAAAATAAAAATCTCTTCAGCTTGTGTTAACCCCAGCCCATTGATTTACAGAGGGAACAGGAAGCGCTAAAATGTTAACTCATTCCTGCACCACTCTTTCAGGAATGAAAGGCCCTAAAGTTTGCTTCAGAGGAAAGCTTTCTCTTCTCACTAGCTTTTCAGTTTTGTTACAGAGTCCTTGTGTTTCTAAAAGCATCGAAGGGGAAAATAAAACAATAAAAAACCTTCAGTATTGTCAACACCACATTTACAAAAATAAAGAACCAAATACTTCGGGAAGGGTCTCAGGAGGAACCGAGCTTTTCTGTCCCTTGGTTTCTCTTTGTTTGTTTTTCGGATCGCAAGCAGTCACGGCATCGTTTAGAAAACTTCTTAGACAAAGTGTCTGTTGTCATTTTCTGAGTACGGTCTGAAACCTATGCATGCCATAGTAAAGTGGTGGTAAGATCAAGTTAGATGTCTCTTATTTTATTCTTTTTTGTTTCTCCTCCTGTTAGCCGGTTAACGGTGTGTAAGGAAGATGTCAACCAGTAAGTTGTCCACTGCTGACTGTGTGTCCATTTGGAGAAAAAAAAAGTGCAATTTGTGTGAGGGTGAAAAGATTTATATTAAAAAAATGACAAACGATGATTGACGAGTCTGGATGCTGCATGACGCCTGGAGAGGGAACGGTTTTATCCTGTTTGACAAACTTAAAAAAAGGTGATTTTATTCTAATGACACTTACCCACACACTACAAAAACTCGAAATCTTGCCCAGTATATGTGTCTAATATCTAGTCAGAATATGTCTCTACACCTGATATAAGACATAATAACTGCAGAAGTAACACTGCAGTGAGATATCAGGTCTTGCTTTTAGACAACGCATCATCTTGTTGAGTCAAAACATCTTATTTTGAGTTGTATCTCAGATGAAACACATTTATTTTTACATATTTATTAGAAAATCACCAACTATCAGAAAACTGAAACACTTTTGAGCATTTGCGGCTTATATTGTAACAACACTTCCTGATTCTGGTGAAATATAGTTCAAAATGAGTTCTCCAGCTGATTACAAGATCAGATTTATCTGAATATCCCTTCTTATTTCAAGGAATCTTACCAAGCTAATGTTCACTTGTTCTATTGGCAGATGTTTGTATTTATTTCGAGTGAGAACACCTTGTTTTCATTATTGTTTAACTTGTTTTGAAGCAGCATTTTTTTCCAGTGCATATGTATCCTTAAAGGAAAAGTCCACCTATAAAATCTGCACCCTCTAAATAACTGACCAAACATATAAAAATAAGCCTATAATTTAAATTAGTGTTCATCTGTGAGTCTGTAATGGGAAAAAAAACGTTTGCATAATTAGTTGTGACATGAAAACCTGGACAATATTACATTTTTAAGGCCAAAACTAACATTTGAGTACCAAAAAACTATAAGCAACTTAAAATTAAATGAATAACTCTCCTTTAATTTGCTAAATCTCACCAATATATGCATTTTTTGGGGCATGTTACTGTTCAAAAATAAGGTTATTTGTGTTATATGTTGGACAAACTCTGGACCCTCTAAATAACTGACCAAACATCGATAAATAAGCCTAAAATTTAAATTAGTCTCAATCTGTGAGTCTGTAATGGGAAACAAAATTTGCAGGATTAATTGTGACATGGAAACCTGGACAATATTACATTTTTAAGGCCAAAAGTAACACTTGAATACCCAAAAAATGATAAATAACCTAAAATTCAAGTCCTTTAATTAGCTTCTCACCAATAAAAGCATTTTGTGATTCATGTTACTGTTCAAAAAATAAGGTTATTTGAGTTATCTGTTGGACAAACTTAAGTGAAAGTAGTAGCGACAGTTTCTAACTTCGCTCAAACATATCTTTGGCTTTCATTATGTTACCTGATTCAAGATTTAAAGGTTTATCGTCATTACATACTAAACGACGGCGTCATTATGTAATGCATGAACAACTTAGATCACAGTCCTCAACAGTGCAATTAACAAATAAAGATAGCTCTGCTCAGGTGTTTAATAGTATCTGTACGTCTCTACTTAAAGAGCATGTTTTTTTTTATGAACTTGATCCCTAAGTAGTCTTTAAATGCTTATTTAGACCAATAATATATTGAATTAGCCGGTTTAAAAGATGAGGAAACGTGATCTTAGAGAAACTGTTTTATTGTAGACCTTAGCATAAAAACAAGTCTCAACTCTTCTGTTCATTTTTCTCTGAGCTTTTAATCACATCTCAGTCTTTCAAACATATTTACAGAATAACAAGCTTTTAATGAAACACATTATACAGAAAACGAAGAGCAGGTCATGTGATCTAAACGTGGAAAGTCTACAGGTGGAAATTCTACCTGTGAATCCACACGTCCTGCTCTTTAATGAACTGATGTAGAAACGTCTCCGTTCAGGAACAAGAGGAACAAACGTTTTGAAAAATACCAAAAATGACTTGCTGCAAATGTTCCTAGAAGTTTCTTTTTCTTTTTCCTTGAGTTAGGGCTAGACAATGAATGAAATTATTTAAATATTGTAATAGAAGAGCAGATATCATCTTGGATTTGTGATATCGGAATAGGCTGCATTAAAGTAAAGTATCAGACTATATCAGACTGTTTATTATTCAAAAACAATAGTCAACCCTACAATATATTCACACGATGGATAGAGATGTACGAACAGAAATATCGTGATATTTGATGTTACATCATTTCGAACAGATGCATCTTGAATCTTCGCGAGGAACTGAGGGATTTGAGTTGGTGCAAATCCCATAATAAGTCAGTATCAGTCTGTCCACCGCCTTTCCTGAGGTCTTCCTCCAGGTTTCTGTGCGTTAAATTCACCGTAAAGGCTCCTCTGGTGGATGTTATTTTGATGTCGTCAGCAGGGGATCTGCTGCTTGTGGATCCATCTCTTCTTCAGCTTCTCTGCTTTGGCTTTCTCACTGCAGGCTGAGCACAGACACGAGGGATTAGACACTGAGAAAATATAGATTCATCCAGATATATTCAGTCTGCATATTGACTCATCTGGGTCAGTGTGCCATCGGGACACACGTCGCACTACAACAACACATTGAGCCATAACAGGTCACTGCGTTATGTCATTGAACCGGCTTTTCCTTCAATCATCTGATAATCATTTATTTATAGAGCGCTTTTCTAGAAACTCAAAGACACTTTACAGAGTCAAATTCATAAAACACACTTAAAATATAAAACACAACATTATATAAACGCTAAAGGAAAGGATTAGTGAACCTGTTCATTGTTATTTTGTAAAAGATATTGGATCGTGTAATAAAAGCACAAACGGAGATTCTTGCCCTGTGTAAGATTCGCTAACTGGCTAACCTTATTTTGAGCTATTTTCCTATCCTCTGGAGAAATCCCGTTGCTTTTTAGTCGAGGGAACCAGCAGCTTACTTCCGGGTCAATACGTCCTCCCTGCTCCGCTCTATTGCACTAAATATTGACTCATTGATAGTAATAAAAGGTACCAACTATGTACAGTCTAAAAATCAGGATTTGGGGGTTTCTGACCATTTTTGGATGATTAAAACATGCACTGGGTCACATTGAGCCAGGGATATTATTGATTTGACAGAGAAACAAATATAACAGGAGGGTTAAAACGTTCAGTCTGCATAGTGACTCAACTGGGTCAGTGTGACATCGGGACACACGTCGCACTGAAACAACACATTGGGCAACACAAGCTCCCTTCAGTATGTCATAAAACCGGCTTTCCTTCAATAATCTGACGTATATTGGGATTAAAATGCTCGAGCAGGAGACGCATTACTGACACTGTTGGAGCTATATTTTGCTTTATATTATTTAATAGTTAAATGTTTATTTTCTTGGCATTTATAGTGAATGTATTCTTAAATCAGTGTTATTATTTAAGTGAGTTAAAGTCGTTTTTATGCTTTTTTTTTGAAGGCATGTTTGGGCACTGGGTGTAATTGTATATATTGGAGACAGGTGGAGGAGGGAGAAGAGAACCAGTGGGATGCAAGCAGGATAAAGAGGAAGGAAAGACACTAAGGAAAGGCTTAAGGCAAGGACTCTAGGAAACCTGTTCATTGTTCTTTTGTTAATGGAATTGGATCATGTTATAAAAGCACCCTGCGTAAGATTCGCTAACTGGTCCCTCATTTTAAGTTAATTACCTGTTTTATTTCTATATGATTTGGCCGCTACAGACTTTTTAAAATAACAAATAGCAGGCTTTACAGACGCTAAGTAAAAGAAGATATTAAAACATCTTATATTTCATTCTTGCAGATAATACGTGAATTTAAGCACCTTCGATTAGCTATCTAATCTATCTACCTTATCTAATTCTAAAATTCTATTTAAAAAGCCCAAACTGTGGCAGTTATTCCATAATGAAGTCAAATGATGTGCACGGTGAAAAACCTTACCCCAGTCTTTATTGACAAACGTCACCGCTGCACTTTTGTTCCTCCCCTTCTTGTTCTCCAGGGACAGCAGCTCGTTACCTGGAGCAGAGACACAAACACTCAAATACACGCTTACATATAAATATCCTTTATTTAACCAGGTAGGAGTCTCATGAGATTAAAACCCTTTTTTAAGAGCGACCTGTCCAAGAGGGCAGCATGAACAAAGTTACAACACAGGCAGACGAGTACAGCTGTAAAACACTAATGAAAGGCACATTAACCAGTCGATATGCAAATAAAAGAAACTGTTATAATTTAAAAAGACTTGAATGAGGGGATATAAGAGCAATCACGTCGACCAATGGATTCTTGTTCTGTCCTTTAAGATGGACTTGACCCCATAGTGATACAATCTGAGTTTCTGCCCCTTCTGTTTTCCAAGCAGAAGGGGCAGCATATCAAAATAATATTCATTTATTGATATTTATTGATATTAATGTGGCCGTCTCTCTGCAGGGATCGGATCAGAACTCAAATTGAGACAGATCATCGTCTGAAACAGAGTGTAGCCTGCGTTTAAATCACTTTTCAGGGTAAAAACACATCACCAAATTGCCGTTAATAACTGTGCTATACACCTGGCTGCTACATCCTCAGAACTGTTACAGGATGTGTTTTTTGTAAATCGTCTAACTTTTATTATATATCTTTTTAATGCGTGCTACTACGTGACATTACGCTGTCTGTGGCTCTTTTCTGCAGAGCCAAAGACATGTCCCCCTCTGTGGGACTAACGAAGGTATTCTGATTCAAAGGAAAACCCTTATTAACTAACAGGTGGTGGAAGTTAGCAGGAAATAATTAGGGTTGAGATATATCACATTACATGTCCCTTTTTGGACACTTTTATCCAAAGCTACTCACATGCAACCCCCACAGGAGGGACTTGGGGTGAGGTGTCTTGCCCCAAGGACACAACGACATGCTTAGGGATTGAACCAGTGCTCCCCTGACAGGACGATCAGCGCACCATTCCACTGAGCCACAGTCTCCCTACTGTTGTCTTTACCTGCTCAGTCATTAAAGGTCTCCCATCATGTCTTTTCTACATCAGTATGTGTCCCCGGTGTGTCGGGAGACTCACGCAGCGTCAGGAAATAAAACCCTCTCTTTTCCTCCGTACCCACATCTCTAAAAACGAGGGAACAACGGAGCTGATCCCGATTTGCTGCGTCATGACGACATTACTCAAATGTGGGATGGCTTTACACCCACGGGCCAATCAGAAACGTTGCTGTCAGAAACAATGTACAACGTTGCTGGAGAGAGCATGTGTAAAAAAGCAGAATATATATATATATTTTTTTTTACAGCTACTGACCCAGAATCAGCACTTTTGTAACAGGGCTAGAATGGGTGATCTGTTTGGTATTTAGAGCAAAACACATCATAGACATGTGTTTTTATAGATTTGTATATATCTGAGACCCATAATATATGCCTAAAAATAGAATAATAGGAGACCTTTGAATCTACATTACTGATCATTAGCGTTTCTGAAGCGAATGTTCCTGCAGGATCCTGCTGGTTTATTGCACTTATTGTGAGTTGCTTTGGATAAAAGTCACATCTAAATGGTGTTACTCTGTCAAAGCGTCTTTGGAGTTTCTAGAAAAGCGCTATATAAAAAGGTGTCATATATTATTATTATCTAAATAAAACCACCAGACTCAGACAGTTTCATCCCACAGGCCAGAAGACTTTGAACACCTGAACTTTTGAAAGAACATCCATCACATTCATCTGCTTGCAGCTTACAAATGATCTAATATCTATTCCAATACTTGTATATAGACTCTCCTTGCACTATTATCTGTTTTATTGTGTTGCTCTGTGGGAGGAGCCTGTGACCTCAGATGTTCACTGATATATCTACACTGAAGCTATGAACACATGACAATAAAAGCCTTGCATGAGAATGTAAATGAGCTGTAAAGAGTTGTTACTTGTGGTCCGGCAGCTCCCCGCTCCATAGAGTCTGCTCTGCAGGAAGTCCTCAGCTTTCTGACGCTGAGACGCCTCGGAGGCTCCGTGCTTCACCGTCTGCACCGTGTACTTCCCCTTCAGACTGAAACATTACATTACATGTCACTTGTTAGATGCTTTTATCCAAAGCGACTTACATACTCAATACTGTGGACAATCCCCACAGGAGCAATTTGGGGTGAAGTGTCTCAGGGACACAACGACATGCTGACTGCAGTGGGGTTTGAACCTGTGCCCCCCTGATCCCAACACCAACGCACTACTCCACTGCGCCGCACTACTCCCCGTTTCAATAAACAGTCATTAGACAAAGTTTCCTCTTATACACATTAACATTTAGAGGTACATGACAACCCAAACAATGCAATACAGCCATAGATACAAACACAGAGATAATATAACATGTTTCAAAAGAGAGTCACATTCTCATTTGACCATTTGTCAGAACAGTTCCTCTCAATCAGTCAGTATTACTTTTTCTCTTCATAATGTTTCTTTCTTATGACTTTTTAATGCAACATTAGGAGCAACAACTTACTAAATGTAGATATTTCCAGATACAACAGCAGAGGAAATGTTTTAACTTGTTCTGTAACTAAACATACTTTTCTTGATTAACTAAAAGGGCACTTCAATGTAAATAGTGCAGCGGAAACACGTTATAAAATGAACCTCATCACAGAGTCATGTCTTCAAAAATGATAATTTGGATCAACCGCAAAACTGCAACAGTCCCTAAACCAAAATATATTTAATTACCAGCTTCTATGACAAAAAAGGGAAGCTAATACTCAAATTGGAGAATCTGGAACTAGCAAATGTACAGCCGGATTGCTCCCCTTCAGACGGACTCACAGGAAACAGTAGAAAGCTTTTCCCTAAAAACAGCTGGAGAGTTAACCCTTAGTTAAGCTACTTTGATGATCAGTTAAGAGTTCAAGTCATCCAGCAAGTCCATGCTTTCAAAACAAGAATTTAGATAAAAATAGATTGACATACTTTCTGGCATTAGCGAGTTTCCCACTCTTCTTCTTCCTCTTCTTCGTCTCTTTCTCCTCTCCTTCTTCCTCTTCCTGCTGCTCGTCTTCAGCTGGAGGAACAAAGAGTCACACAGATCAGAAGCTGCTTTTACAAACTGTCAGAAAACACTCTCAGAAAGACCCTAACTCAGCACTAATGTTTGTAGTAGAGAGTCCTGGATTAGGAGTATAGCGTGGTGCAGGAATGAGTCCTTAAACCAGGAAGTGAGTCAGCATTTCACCACTTCCTGTTCCCTCGTCTCAGAGCCAATGGGATTTCTCCATAGGATTTGGGAAAATAGCTGAAATAAGGTCTGTGGTTGAGACACATTGAAGAGACGGATCACGTTTTGTTCTAGGACATTAAATCCATCAGCAGTGACCCCACTGGTGATTTCTGAAGAGTTGACGTGTCTGAAAAACGATGGTTGTTACCAAGTGGCTGAATAGGACTACAGAAGTTGTGGAGGACGTTGTTCGTCATTACGCCGAACACGTAAACACTCCTCTAAGTTAGTTTCTGTTCTGCTTGAAAGCAAGTACCTGCCTCCTGCAAAGTGTTCAAACAAACGCTTCAACTCGTTCCATTTAGAATCTGTATGTTTGAATATGGATCTTAAGTTGGCGTGACGTTGAAGTCGTGCTGCTGGACTCGGCTGCAGTTCCTTTATAGCATAACGTTAGCATTTTGCTTCGATTCGATTTATGATTAGAAAAGTATAAAAGTAGAGAAGAGATGTGGAGATTATCCGGCTGAACAAAACGTGCATTTATCAAACAGACCTTATTTCCAGCTCTTTTCCAAAATCCTGTGGAGAAATCCCGTTGCTTTTTAGTCGAGGGAACCAGCAGCTTCCTTCCGGGTTTTAGGACGCGTCACTGCACCGCTCTATAGGAGCCGCATTTAAGTTTATTTTGTTTTGATCTACTTAACTTTTATTAATGCATTTGAGCCTCAGTGAACAGATTAAAGTTTAAGCTCCATTTTGATATTGTTTTCGTATTTTGATTTAGTTTTTTTGGCAATAAATGTTCAAGATCAATACATCAAAACGACCAGTGGATGTTTTACCCACTGATAACACTCTCCCAAGCTCTCCACGTGGCCAACAAAGGAACATTTAGGAATAAGGAGTTACAAAATAATCTCATGGGATTTTAGCCACTACAAAGAGTGATTTGGGGAAACTCTTAGGAGCAGGAAGGGGGGAAACTTTGACCTTAGTGAGCAGGCGGAGAGGTGTGATATCAAATGAATTCTATAGTTATAAAGACCCCCAAATTCAAAGCAGTCCATCGTTGAGGACATTTTGGACAAATTTGAGGATATTCCCTCAAGATGTTCCTGTGAAAGTCTAAGCAGAGGAAGAGTCGATCCTGAGGGCAGAAATCTTCCTCACCTTCGTCTTCAGACGGTTTCTGCTTCCTGTGAAATAGAGCAGATGTTAGCGTTTGAAATCAGAGACGGAGGAGAAACGGTTTGAAAAGAAGAAGCTGCAGAATTAAATCAGACCGGTAAACTCACTTTGAATCGATTTGCTCCAACACGGCGGCCGGTAAGAGCTTCCTTTTCTGTTAAAACAGCAGAATGACAGGATCCTTATTTCATTGCACATTACAATCACATCGGTAATGTCACTTTCTGTCGCTATACATATGACAATTTCAAAAACAGGGATTTATTAATACCTGCCATGGTATATTAATTATTTCCCAAAATAAGTTTCCTAGTGCCTGAAATCAGATTGCTGTTAATGTAAAGGCCAAGGCTATTCTAATGGATACTAAAAAACACATTTAGACAAGAAGTGTCTTTAAACAATCAATAACAGTAACCACTGTGAAATGGTTTTAATGGACATTTTAAAACACACTTACCTTCTGTTCTTGGAATAATTCCTGTCTCTTCTTCCTCTTCTCTTTCAGCAGCTCTTTGTCCCTGCAAACAGAGAAATGCAACCACATTATGTTATCTAATATGTTCTGTTATCCTGGTTTAATATTGGTCTGTTCTCTCTGGACGAATTGTCAAACCAAACTCCATTTAACAAACGGTCAAATATGGTGGATCTTGCTCCTACACACAAATGTAAATGCCTCAACTCGACTTTTGAGTGGGTTCTGTTCATATTGTCCCAAAATAGAGCTTCACTAAAAAAAACTACATAGTATTTTCTGTCTTCCTAAAACCTGCACATTATGGTAGCGGTGTGCATTTGTGAACCAAACACACACATAAAGAGCTGATCAGTGATAAATATTGAAGCCGAAGTGTCAAATATTTGCAAATAAATCAGATTATTTGATAAAATTCTCATTTTGGTGATTTCTTTCTGACTTATCACGAAACCCCTTAAAAGTGAGATTTTTTTTATGAAGTTTGGCTGGTTCTTTACATTCCGGAGCTATTAATGTACCTAGTTACTTCCCACCTGGGTCAATTACACATATATATGGAGCTGATCAGTGCTATATATTGAAGCCGAATTATAGTGTGTTTCCAAATAAGTCAGAATATGTAATAAATACTTGTTTTGGTTAATTTTTTCTGACTTTTATCACGAAAAACCTTAAAAGTCTGGGATATTTTAATGGAGTTTGGCTGGTTGTTAACCTTCTGGTTCACACATGTATTTATAAAGAGCTAATCGGTGCTAAATATGACCGCCGACGTGTAAAATGTGTCCTAATAAATCAGAATATGTGATAATATATTTGTTTTGGAGACTTTTCCGGACTATTATGAATAAAAACATTGAAAGTCTGTTTTTCAAATGGAGTTTGGTTACCTCCTCGCGGTGTCCAGCGCGAGCTTCATGCTCTTCAGAGCCTGAGCCTTTGAGTCTTCAAACGTCACTTCTTCTGGAGCCTCATCGTCGCTGGACTCAAGCATCAAATTGAAGTTATCCGAGTGTTTCTCCATCGTTAGAGACGAAGATGTTTCCCCACGTTGTTTCTTCACCATGTTGGCTGGAGAAGAGACGTCATAAGCCGCGTGGTGACGGGGTAATCATGCGACAAATGGGAACGACTGCCCCCTAGCGGTCGAGAAGAGAATTACCAATAAAAACATAAACAATACAAAATAAAAAAATCTACTTTAATTGGAAAGTCATTAGTGCTGTTTTTATTAAATATATTGTTTTCAAATATTATCATTATTCTATTATTATTATTATTATTATTATTATTATTATTTATAATTTGTTTTAATATAACTGTTTTATTTTTTTTATATAATTGTTTGTATTATTTATTTATTTATTTATTTATTTTATTTATTTTATTCATTAAAAATGATTTGTCGTAATTGTTTGTATTTTTTACAAATGTTTGTATTCATGTATTTTTCATTTATTGTACCTTTTATTATAATTTTTTGTATTTTTTGTTATTATGAGTTTATTTATGTATTTTTTATTTGTTTATTTATTATAATTTTTAGTTTCTTGTTATTATAATTTGTTTATTTATGTGTTTTTTTTCTCTCTTTATTGTATTTTTATTATAATTCCTTGTACTTTTTATTATTACCTCTCATTTTAGTTTTGTCCACAGGCTTTGGGAATAAAGACCAAAATAAGAACCACGTTATTGATGTCAGTTTATTTGTAAATCTGCAGTTTGTTCACACATCAGGAAAGTCTCTTCATAGATTTCATCCACACTGAGCTCATCAATCCTCTCCTTATTGATTATGATCAGGATGATTACACCTCTATAATACCTACAATAACAAACACATGTGGTTATTACATATATTACATATTATTAATAATACATATCATTTAGCTGATGCTTTTATCCAAAGCAACTTACAATAAGGGCAAAAACCATAAAGAATGGACTCCGAACAACAAGGAAAGTGCAGATACATTCACTTCAATCAAGATCATACCATAATAAGTGCTGGTGAATCAGTTAGAAGGCCTAAAGTAACTCAACAAGTGCTTCGTTTTTTTTTTCAGCAATAACTTAATTGCCGAGGTAAAGTTGAAATTGATGTGTTTTCGGTTTGCGACGTTATAGACGTCTTTACAAATGATCACAGAGAGAACAAGGTGTGCAGGATAAAGGAGGTCTGCTGCTTCCTCTCTGCAGAGCCCTGCAGTGGAAGAGAGACAGCAGCAAAGAAACACATGAATACAAATCTTCCTCCGACATGTGGACGCAGAGAAGAGTTCCTGCAGAGAAACACACACACACAGCTAAAGAGTCAAACACTTACACAACAACTATAGAGGTACCTCCCCTAGCGTTTGATTGACAGCTTAAGAAACACCACAACAATCAGCCAGCAGTGTTAGTTCACTTAATGATAACAAAAAAAATGGTCCCCTATTATACTCTTTTTCAACAATATATTACAAGTCTCAGATATATACAAACATGTCTCTGAAGTGTTTGTCTGAAACACCAAACAGATCATTGCAGCATCCCATAATCCCCTCTGTTTCAGCCCTGTAAGAAAGCTTACACATCTTCCGGCGCAGACTGAAAACTCATCTCTTTCGACTCCACTTCGAGCAATAGAATTACTAACAAAGCACTTATATACTAACAAAGGACTGGCTTATCTAAAGCCAGTTGAGTAGCACTTGAAATCTTTTGGCTCTATGAAACCTGATGTACTTATATGATTCTGTTTTCTTCAAGTTTGTATCTTCTTGGTCGAATGCACTTATTGTAAGTCGCTTTGGATAAAAGCGTCAGCTAAATGCAATGTAATGTTTCAAAAGTGCTCATTCTGTGTCTGTAGCTTTAAATGCTAATGAGCTGCTGCTGGCCACGCCCCTCTGAGAGATGATTGGTTAAAAAGAACACAATGGTGCTCTAGGAGGAGATTCAGGTGATAAGGTGGGGGGGGGGTGTTACCTTGGTTGGTGATTGGCTAATGGTTACACAAGCCAAAGAAACATTATGACATCACAAAGTGGCCAAAATCTGATCAGCTCATTTTCAGACAGGTTTTTATAGAAATGGATCAGGAGAAAAAGAGAGAGAATCTTTGTCCCTGAAACTTTCAGAGTCTCTTTACACAGAGGGGACACATGTTGATGTAGAAGAGACATGAAGAAGAGGGGACACATGTTGATGTAGAAGAGACATGAAGAAGAGGGGACACATGTTGATGTAGAAGAGACATGAAGAAGAGGGGACACATGTTGATGTAGAAGAGACATGAACAAGTGGATTTTGCATAATAAGAGATCTTTAAGGAAAAAGTCTGAGAACCCAGTGATTCACTTCTGTCTACATGAGTTTACAGAACTCTGCATTTTTTCCAGAAAACACATAAATCCGAAGTCCAGCATGTAGCGGCTCAGTGAAGATGGTCTGCACTCTGTGGAGGAGGGTCATGGTGTCATCGATGATGCTGTAGAAAGACAGAACACCTGCATCGTGATCCAGGTAAACTCCTATCCTGTTGCACCAAGGACCTGAGAGGGGAGTTTTTACATCGTTGTGCCAGAATTTATAACTTTTTTTTGTCGACCTCTAACGCCCAGGATTTGTCATTGTATCCAAATCTACTTTTTTCAGAGATCCATGACCTGCTGGTGTTCTTGTATGAGACGGCTATAGAAAGACCTCCTCTCCTCTCCACCTCCCAGTAACAACGACTAGTCAGACCCTCTTTACTCAGGACCTGCCAAACAAAATCCTTGTATCTGTCTGAGTGACTGGGATAGGACTGTGGGTGTCTCGTTACTGTAGCTTTCCTGTTCCCCTCAGATAATAACAGCTGTGTGTGTGCTGTGTTTGGATCCAGAGTGATTTCACGTGAGTATTTTAAGAATCCAGCTCTGGTCTCTGGCTCTGGTTGTGGCAGTAAAACATCCACTTTACTCACATTCAGTGAGACGTTTGTCCATTTGTCCCTCAGGACGTCCTGTAGTTTATCCCTGAGATCTGACACGGCTGCTGTGACGTCCTCAAAGTGTCTCAGAGGACGGACGTTGATGCTGAATGATTCTGTAGATTCACTCAGAGGTGGCAGTGAGGGGTAGCTTTGAAGAAACGTGTTGAGATCCTCTTCCTGTGAGAGCTGCTCCAGCTCAGCGTCTCTCTTCTTCAGATCAGCCATCTCCTGCTCCAGCTCAGCGTCTCTCTTCTTCAGCTCAGAGATCTCCTGCTCCAGCTCAGCGTCTCTCCTCTTCAGCTCAGAGATCTCCTGCTCCAGCTTCCCCTGAAGTTCTTTGACTCGACTCACTTCACTGTCCTTCTGGGATCTGAGCTGCTGCTTCAGATCAGAGCTTCTTTTCTCCATGAAGCGGATCAGCTCAGTGAAGATCTTCTCACTGTCCTCCACTGCTTTATCAGCAGAGCAGTCTATAGCCTCCTCTTCCTCTTGAAGCAGCTTCACCTCCTTCTCTCTGTCCTGGATTCTCTGCTGGATGTTCTGTCGACTCCCCTCCAGCTCTCTCTGCCTCTCAGTCCTCTCTGCTGCAGCGGACACTGTGTCGTGGCCTTTATGTTCGTCCACAGAGCAGAGATAACAGATACACTGCTGATCAGTGCGGCAGAACAGCTTCATCACCTCGTGGTGACGAGAGCAGATGTTCTCCTGGAGCTTCTTGGAGGGCTCCACCAGCTTGTGTTTTTTAAACGTAGCTGCGTCATAATGAGGCTGGAGGTGTTTGTCACAATAAGAGGCTAAACACTGCAGACAGGACTTACAGGCTCTCAGTTTTCTCCCAGTGCAGACATCACAGGCCACATCTTCAGCTCCAGCATAGCAGAGATCAGCAGGAGCTTCTTCAAGTCCAGTCTTCTTCAGCTCCTCCACTAAAGCTGTTAACATGGTGTTTTTCAGCAGGACAGGCCTCGGTGTGAAGCTCTTTCTACACACAGGGCAGCTGTAGATTAGCTTTCCATCCCAGAAGCTTTGAATACAGTCCATACAGTAACTGTGTCCACAGGGAATAGTCACCGGGTGCTTCAGTAGATCCAGACAGATCGTACAGCAGATTATTTCTTGGTTGATGTGATTTCCTCGCTGCGCCATTTCACCTCTCAGTGTTAATGACTGTGAATTATTTTCTCTGAACAGAACCAATGTGTTCTCCGTCTGCTCTGGTTAGCCTGCAGCAGTGAGTGAGGAATCAGCTGAGAGGAGCTTTATGAGAGGCAGGGTGTGTTATCTGTCCTTTACAACATGCCGTTAGCAAAGCCGCACTTGGACCTTTGACCGCCAGCTCACACGAGTCAGGCTTTAAAGGGTTTTCAGCAGAGTCTTGGGACTTTTACAGAGAAACAAAACAGTGGTGCTTCATTTGTTTAAATTCTACTTCCTACTGTGAATTTGCACAACAAAATCTGTAGACCTGTTCAAGAACTTCGATTCACATGAGTTACAGGAAGTAGTCACCTCAGCAGATCCAGTCATTTTGGTCATATGGTATATGTTTTAATTCGATTTAGTGCATGCCTTGGTCTCAGGACAGATTGTATGCTGTATAGTTTGTAAAGCCCTGTAAGACAAATGTGTATCAAACTTTAGGAGAGTCCTGGAAGAGGAGCAGCACTGAACTTTGGTCCTTATTAGATTCTAATTGTATGAGTAAGATAAGGTGTGTATAACATGTGTTTACAATGGAGCCCATGTCTCTTTAAAGGTAGAACCATACCCTAACCCTTCACAGTTATACAAATCACTGAGTTGTTCTGTAACACGCTAAGTCAATCAACTTATGCTAAGAAGCAAGGTCAGCCAGAAGCAAGGTGCTACCAGTGTAATGAGTTTGGCCACACGCAATACACATGCCCAGTGGCTAGGCAGAGCAAGCCCTCCCTCATTTGCACTGTTCCCAGACCCACCAGGCAATCAGTGGTTAGGCAGGGAAAAGCATGTATAGTTCCGGTACTCATCAATGGTCAGCGTGAGGAAGCACTTGTGGATAGTGGCAGTTTCCAGACAGTTGTGAGGTCAAGGTCAACACCTCTCAGTGTTAATGACTGTCAATAATTTTCTCTGAACAGAACCAATGTGTTCTCCGTCTGCTCTGGTTCACCTGCAGCAGTGAGTGAGCAATCAGCTGAGCTTTATGAGAGGCAGGGTGTGTTATCTGTCCTTTACAACATGCCGTTAGCAAAGCCGTACTTGGACCTTTGACTGCCAGCTCACACGAGTCAGGCTTTAAAGCAGGGATGGTTTATCATTTGTTTATTTATGTATTTTTTATTTGTTTATGTATTATATTTTTTATTATAATTCTTAGTTTTTTTTAATTATTATTTATTTAGTTATGTATTTTTTTTACTTCTTTCTTTTTTATATTTTATATAATAATTTGTTTTTTATATTTTATATAATAATTTGTTTTGTATTTTTTATTATTATTTGTTTATTTGTGTCTTGTTTAATCTTTATTTATTGTATTTTTTATTATAATTCCTTGTATTTTTTATTATTACCTCTCATTTTAGTTTTGTCCACAGGCTTTGGGAATAAAGACCAAAATAAGAACACGTTATTGATGTCAGTTTATTTGTAAATCTGCAGTTTGTTCACACATCAGGAAAGTCTCTTCATTGATTTCATCCACACTGAGCTCATCAATCCTCTCCTTATTGATTATGATCAGGATGATTACACCTCTATAATACCTACAATAACAAACACATGTGTTTATTACATATATTACATATTATTAATATTACAAATCATTTAGCTGATGCTTTTATCCAAAGCAACTTACAATAAGGGCAAAAACCATAAAGAATCGACTCCGAACAAAAAGGAAAGTGCAGATACATTCACTTCAATCAAGATCATACCATAATAAGTGCTGGTGAATCAGTTAGAAGGCCTAAAGTAACTCAACAAGTGCGTCGCTTTTTTTTTCAGCAATAACTTAATTGCCGAGGTAAAGTTGAAATTGATGTGTTTTCGGTTTGCGACGTTATAGACGTCTTTACAAATGATCACAGAGAGAACAAGGTGTGCAGGATAAAGGAGGTCTGCTGCTTCCTCTCTGCAGAGCCCTGCAGTGGAAGAGAGACAGCAGCAAAGAAACACATGAATACAAATCTTCCTCCGACATGTGGACGCAGAGAAGAGTTCCTGCAGAGAAACACACACACACAGCTAAAGAGTCAAACACTTACACAACAACTATAGAGGTACCTCCCCTAGCGTTTGATTGACAGCTGAAGAAACACCACAACAATCAGCCAGCAGTATTAGTTCACTTAATGATAAAAAAGGGCCCTTATTATACTCTTTTTCAACAGTATATTACAGGTCTCAGATATATACAGAACATGTCTCTGGAGTGTTTGTCTGAAACACCAAACAGATCATTGCAGCATCCCATAATCCCCTCTGTTTCAGCCCTGTTTCAAAAGTGCTCATTCTGTGTCTGTAGCTTTAAATGCTAATGAGCTGCTGCTGGCCACGCCCCTCTGAGAGATGATTGGTTAAAAAGAACACCATGGTGCTCTAGGAGGAGATTCAGGTGATAAGTTGGGGGGGGTTACCTTGGTTGGTGATTGGCTAATGGTTACACAAGCCAAAAAATCGTCATGACATCATAAAGTGGCCAAAATCTGATCAGCTCATTTTCAGACAGGTTTTTATAGAAATGGATCAGGACAAAAAGAGAGAGAATCTTTGTTCCTGAAACTTTCAGAGTCTCTTTCCACAGAGGGGACACATGTTGATGTAGAAGAGACATGAAGAAGAGGGGACACATGTTGATGAAGAAGAGACATGAAGAAGTGGATTTTGCATAATAAGATATCTTTAAGGAAAAAGTCTGAGAACCCAGTGATTCACTTCTGTCTAGATGAGTTTACAGAACTCTGCATTTTTTCCAGAAAAAAAATAAATCCAAAGTCCAGCATGTAGCGGCTCAGTGAAGATGGTCTGCACTCTGTGGAGGAGGGTCATGGTGTCAGTGATGCTGTAAAAAGACAGAACACCTGCATCGTGATCCAGGTAAACTCCGATTCTGTTGCACCAAGGACCTGAGAGGGGAGTTTTTACATCGTTGTGCCAGAATTTATAAAAAATGTTGTCACACTCTAACGCCCAGGATTCGTCATTGTATCCAAATCTACATTCTTCAGAGCTGGGGTACTTGTATGAGACGGCTATAGAAAGACCTCCTCTCCGCTCCACCTCCCAGTAACAACGTGCAGTCAGACCCTCTTTACTCAGGACCTGCCAAACAAAATCCTTGTATCTGTCTGGGTGACTGGGATAGGACTGTTGGTGTCTTGTTACTGTTGCTTTCCTGTTCCCCTCAGATAATAACAGCTGTGTGTGTGCTGTGTTTGGATCCAGAGTGATTTCACATGAATATTTTAAGAATCCAGCTCTGGTCCTGGGCTCTGGTTCTGGCAGTAAAACATCCACTTCAGTCCCCTTCAGTGAGATAATGGTCCACTCTCTCATCACGTCCTCAAATTATCTCAGAGGACGGACGTTGATGCTGAATGATTCTGTAGATTCACTGAGAGGTGGCAGTAAGGAGTAGTTGTGCAGATACTGGGTGTGATACACAATGAGTTTAAGAAGTAGAAGAGTTCCTCAAATGACTTCAGGCTATTTCTGTTTACACAACTCAGCTGTGGTTTCATAATAAAGCAAAACTCCAGCATGTAGTGGCTGAGTGAATGTGGTCTGGACTCTGTGGAGGAGAGTCATGGGTTCAGAGATGCTGTAGAAGGACAGAATACCTGCTCTGTGATCCAGGTACACTCCTACTCTGGAGGACTGAGGACCTGAGACGGGAGTGTCAATACTGTTGTAACTAAATGTATAACTGTTTTGGTTACACTCTAACGCCCAAGATTTGTCATTGAATCCAAATCCACTTCCCCATCCTGCTCTGCTGATATTCTCGTATGCGACTGCTACAGAAACTCTTCCGCCCCTCCACTCCACCTCCCAGTAACAACGTCCAGTCAGACTCTCTCTACTCAGGACCTGAGACCATACAGTGAATCTGTCTGGATGACTAGAATAATACTGTTGTTGTTCCGTGAGTGTTGCTTTCCTGTTCTCCTCAGATAATAACAGTTGTATGTGTGCTGTGTTTGGATCCAGAGTGATTTCACGTGAATATTTTAAGAATCCAGCTCTGGTCCTGGGCTCTGGTTGTGGCAGCAAAACATCCACTTCAGTCCCCTGAAAGGCAGGAGATTCATAATGAGGCTGGAGGTGTTTCTCACAGTAAGAGATCAGACACTGCAGACAGGACTTACAGGCTCTCAGTTTCCTCCCAGTGCAGACATCTTCAGCTCCAGCATAGCAGTGATCAGCAGGAGCTTCTTCAAGTCCAGTCTTCTTCAGCTCCTCCACTAAAGCTGTTAACATGGTGTTTTTCAGCAGGACAGGCCTCGGTGTGAAGCTCTTTCTACACACAGGGCAGCTGTAGATTAGCTTTCCATCCCAGAAGCTTTGAATACAGTCCATACAGTAACTGTGTCCACAGGGAATAGTCACCGGGTGCTTCAGTAGATCCAGACAGATCCTACAGCAGATTATTTCTTGGTTGATCTGATTTCCTCGCTGCGCCATTTCACCTCTCAGTGTTAATAACTGTCAATAATTTTCTCTGAACAGAACAGATCTGTGCTCCGTCTGCTCTGGTTCACCTGCAACAGTGAGTGAGGAATCAGCTGAGAGGAGCTTTATGAGAGGCAGGGTGTGTTATCTGTCCTTTACAACATGCCGTTAGCAAAGCCGCACTTGGACATTTGACCGCCAGCTCACATGAGTCAGGCTTTAAAGGGTTTTCAGCAGAGTTTTGGGACTTTTACAGAGAAACAAAACAGTGGTGCTTCATTTATTTAAATTCTACTTCCTACTGTGTATTCGCACAACTAAATCTGTAGACCTGTTCAAGAACTTCGATACACATGAGTTACAGGAAGTAGTCACCTCAGCAGATCCAGTCATTTTTGTCATATGGATGGTATATGTTTTAATTTGATTTAGTGCATGCCTTGGTCTCAGGACAGATTGTATGCTGTATAGTTTGTAAAGCCCCGCAAGACAAATGTGTATCAAACTTTAGGAGAGTCCTGGAAGGGAGCAGCACTGAACTTTGATCCTTATTAGATTCTAATTGTATGAGTAAGATAAGGTGTGTATAACATGTGTTTACAATGGAGCCCATGTCTCTTTAAAGGTAGAACCATACCCTAACCCTTCACAGTTATACAAATGACTGAGTTGTTCTGTAACACGCCAAGTCAATCAACTTATGCTAAGAAGCAAGGTCAGCCAGAAGCAAGGTGCTACCAGTGTAATGAGTTTGGCCACACGCAATACACATGCCCAGTGGCTAGGCAGAGCAAGCCCTCCCTCATTTGCACTGTTCCCAGACCCACCAGGCAATCAGTGGTTAGGCAGGGAAAAGCATGTATAGTTCCGGTACTCATCAATGGTCAGCGTGAGGAAGCACTTGTGGATAGTGGCAGTTTCCAGACAGTTCTGATGTCAAGTCTTGTTGTCAAGGATCAATGGGCCCATGATAAAGCTACCATCAGTTGCATCCACAGGGATGAAAAGCCTTACCCCACCGCCGAGGTCAATCGACTGTCGGGGTGCAGACTATCTTTCTTCCTGTGGCACTACCATACAAGCTTCCCTATTCAGTCATTTTAGGCCTTGATTTTCCAACTTTGCAAGAACAACCACCCCCAAGTGCCCTATCCGGTCCTACACCAGTTATTCCCTCTGATTCTGAGTGTGTAGAAGTGCCCGGGGAGTCAGAACCCTGTGATGTTGACTTAGAGGTAAGCTCAGACACCCAGATTAAGATGTGTAATGTCGCTACAAGGGCGCAGACGACAAAGGAGACCCTTAGTGAGCTACTATTTTATAACTCTGAGCTAAAGGCAAGTACACACAAGCAGCGCCTGTCCAAAGCCCAGAAGCGCAGGGACACGTTTTTGGCTGCTCCTAGGGAAAGCATTGAGCTTCCTGTACCTAGTCACCTGCTAGACATTCAGATTCCCCCTGATGTAGGTGAGTTGCAGAGGAAAGACCCTTCCCTTACACTGTGGTTTGAGAAAGTGTCAGAGGTTGATGGTGTAAAAACAGCAGATGCAGGATTTATGGAGGATGCTACTCACCTCATTAAACAGGGTATCTTGTACCGCCGTCAGGGTGAGATTGAAGGGTTAGCTTTACCCCAGTCACTCCGAAGCAGAGTAATGGAACTCGGCCACTCAGTTCCTTGGGCAGGGCACATGGCATTTAATAAAACACTGCGTAGAGTGGGTAGTCGTTTTGCCTGGCCAGGCCTGTACACCCAGCTTTCCCAGTTTTGTAATGCCTGTGAGACCTGCCAAATCACGTCCAGACAAAGGGTAGCTAAAGCCCCGTTACAGCCAGTGCCCCTCATTGAAACACCTTTTGGAAGGATAGGTATGGATGTAGTTGGGCCTTTAGAGAGAAGTGCATCTGGTAACGCTACATTCTTGTAATTTGTGACAATGCTACTCGCTACCCTCAAGTGTTCCCTTGAGATCTGTTAAGGCCAGGATGTGGCAAATTGCCTAGTACAGTTGTTCTCTAGGGTAAGCATAGCCAGAGAGATACTCACTGACTGCGCCACAAACTTCCTCTCCAAGTTACTGAAACAGGTGTATCAGCTGCTAGGAGTAAAGGGCATTAAGACCACCCCTTATCATCCCCAAACAGACGGACTTGTCGAGCGATACAACCAGACCTTGAAGAGCATGCTCCGCAAGTTTTTTCAGAGACAGGCTCCGACTGGGACCAGTGGTTGCCTTCCCTCCTCTTCGCCTACCGGGAGGTGCCACAATCTTCAACCGGGTTCTCAGATTTTAACTTTTGTATGGACACCAGGTGAGGGGCCCCCTGGATTTGCTAAAGGCCACTGGGAGAATCCGAAGCCCGCTGGTGAGAAAATGGTGTCCTACGTGGTCAAGATGAGGGAGCGTTTGGAGAAGATAGATGAGGGGTGCCGGCCCCTGAAGAAGGAGATAAAGCTGATATTAGAGCTGGGGATCATCGAAGTGTCAACCAGTGAGTGTTGCAGCCCAGTTGTGCTTGTACCAAAGAAAGATGGCTCCTTACGATTCTGTATTGACTTCAGGTATCTCAACAGCATTTCAAAGTGTGACCCATACCCAATGCCAAGAATCTACGAGCTGCTGGAGAGAGTGGGAAGAGCAAAGTTCATCACCACATTGGACCTCACCAAGTGGTATTGGCAGGTGGCATTGGCACCTGAGGCCAAGATGATGATGGCCTTTACCACACCTTTTGGACTGTTCCAGTCCCGGGTAATGCCATATGGACTGCATGGTGCACCTGCGACCTTCCAGAGGCTCATGGACCAAGTACTGCGGGAGTTTGCAACATTTTCAGCAGCTTACCTGGACGATGTGGTGATCTTCAGCCAAACCTGGGAAGAACACAGGGACCACCTACAACAGGTCCTCCATTGTATCCAAGCTGAAGTTGGCCTTCGACCCCCTGAGGTACTACCTTCTTGGACGGAAGTTCATCCTGGAGACAGACCATCGTGCGCTCCAGTGGCTTCACAAGATGAAGGACACAAACATGCGTATTGCGGGGTGGTACCTTGCCTTGCAGCCATACAACTTTACGGTTAAGTATACATGACAGGGAAGTCAAACCTTGTAGCTGACTGGTTGTCCCGAAGCCAAGACTGATAAGACACTGTGCTTCCTAGGGGGAGGGGTGGGGAAATGTAACGGAGGTGATCTCTAGGGCCGTAGATCTCAGTCTCCGTTACATATTATATAGCTTCGGTATTGGCGAAGCATATTCATTTTGTACGGTAGAATATGATTTCACTGGAAGCATTTGATTTATATAAAAGATGACAAGAGCTTGTGTGGCATTTAAAACCTGTTTTATGGAATGGTTTTAATCGTGTACATATGATTAATAAATTCCCACACTGGGTTGTATTTTGACGTTCTGTCTCAGCCTCATTACTTTGGTCGGGCCGCTCACTTGTCAGCTTCACAGGGGGTTATCAAGCTTTCCTGGAAGAGGAGCAGCACTGGACTTTGTTCTTAATTAAACTTTTTATTGTTTGATAACGATAAACACGCGCTTACATCAAAGTTGATTTCTGGTTATAAATCTGCTCAGGTAAACTCTTCTCATGAATCAAAGGGGTTTGGGTTGTTCTATACTTAAATGTAATCTAACTCTTGGTTTTCAGTCATTAAAATACATTAAATACCAATACATAGACCACTGCTGCAAAGGTAATGAAGTCTAATAACGAGGCATAACAAAACAATGTTAACGTGAACTGTTCAACTAAAAAGGCTAAAACAAAATGTAGTTTGGAGTAAAAAACATATTCTAATGTTAATTACGAGACACTACAGGTGAATTGGTTAAAACAAAACCTGTGTACATTTGTTTTATTTATCCTTTTATGAAACCAGTACACAGAAAAGTGGCTGCAAGGCTTTTTTGAGAATGAACAAGGAAGTTAAACACACTTTTTTATATTTATAATAAAAAGCAATCTAGAATTGCTTGTTGGACTTATTGGAGGCTTTTATGTTGAATTTCCAACAAGAAAGCAAGTCACCCAGACTTTTATTTTGTATTTTCGTCGGAAGCAGAGATCTACAGTGAATAAAACAGAAATATTTATGAACATGTAAAACGGACTGCTCTCTAGTGGCTGAGACGATAATCAGCACCAAAAAATAAACAGCACTTTTTATTTTACTTTTAATTAAATGCATTAGTTCTGCTGAAGTTAAAAACATTACTTTATATTGTTTGTATTTATTATAAAGTGCACAACTAGAAATCCTTTTATTTTGAAATTCCAACAAGAAAGCAAGTCATCCAGGCTTTTATTTTGTATTTTGGTAATAATTGGTAATTATCTTCATAAGAATACATTTACAAGGTAACTTTTACCAATTTCACATAATACAATTAATAAGCAGTTACATTTGTACTGTCACATATTTATTAATTTTATCATTTGTATTTAATTGCATTTATTTATTCATTTATTTATTTATGTATTCATGTATTTATTCATTCATTCATTTATTTTTGTATTCATTCATTCATTTATTTATAAGTCTGAAAAAAAAGTTCATCCAAGCTTTTATTTTGAAATCACAACCGGAAACGCTGTTATTCTAGCAGCAGGTTCAGCCCATGGATGTATAATAAGAACGGTTCTGCCGCTCATCAACAACAACAACAATAGAACCGGAATCAGAACCTAACGGGACTCCGTAGTTTCCAGAGACCCAGAGATGCACCGACTCCTGCTCGTGTTTGTGGCCGCCTCCGGAGCGTCTGTCCTCGGCCTCCCTGTGGAGGATGTGTCCCCCCCCTCTGATCCCTGCCTCGCCCCGCTGCAGTGGGAGGGCCGCTGGGTGAGTTTCGACCACAGCACCGGGAGAAACAGCCGGTCCTCGGTGTCCTACGACGGCCTGAAGCAGAGGGTCCGCGTCCTGCAGCAGAACAAGAAGCACACACCCTGCCAGAGGTAACAGACACATGCATGATAGCACAGGCTGTACTTACATATTTTAGATGCTTACACGACTAACCTCATATATTTCACCTTTAATTAAAAGAAACTGTGCACATTTTGTGTATTTAATGTATATAATACACTATTTATATTAGTCCCTTTATGTAGATTATTCTATTAGAGGGTATTCTGTATATGTGTATGTATATTTTGTTTGTATTTTATTCTATTTTTAAGAAATGTTGCAATTATTCTACATTGACTTTCAAAACTACTATTTAGGAAAAGTTGTCTATCTATCTATCTTAAGGAATAGTATTTATATATTTGTTATAGGAACTTATTACACACTGTTAATATTTTATGTTAACACAGATTAATTTGATTCGAATCTAAACCAAATCAATAACCTAATAAGTATATTGGATGGAATAATAATAATAATAATAATAATAATGATAATCAAAAATAATAAAAATACTACTACTATATAATAATTATTATTATAAAAAAATACATATGAATACATTCATAATAATAAAGTAACAAATATTTAAAAGTAAAATAAAAAATACTACTACTATATTATAATAATAACAATAATAGTAATACAAATAATAAAATAATATTAGCAACAAAAAACAAAAATTAATTATAACATATACAAATAATTAAAAATAAATCTACATTCCTACTACTACTAAATAATAAAATGATAATTCTTAGTAATAACAATAATAATACAAAATAGTATAGTAATCATTTAATTTAATTCAGCTTTAATGTTATTGATGCATTGAACGCACCCCTCTCCCTCTGCTCCAGGATTTTTGAGTATATAATAATACAAATAATACTATAAAAAAGAAAGCATATTAATTATAAAAAATAACAATTACATTCCTATTACTACTAAATAATATTTAAAATAATTGTTAGTAATTATAATAATAATACAAAATAGTACTAGTGTTATTAATGTTTCTCCCTCTGCTCCAGGTTCTTTGAGTACATCTTCCTGTACCAGAGCGGGGTGATGTTCCAGATCGACCAGAAGACGAAGGACTGCTCAAAGATCGCTCTGACGGACGCATTCGATCCCTTCGACATCCCCAAAAACTCCACCTTCGAGGACCAGTACCTCATCGGGGGTCCCGGGGACAGCGTGGAGGTCCAGGAGTGGTCCGACAGGAAGCCTGCGCGCCAACGTGAGTCTGGTTTAAGATACATTCTCTCACATGACGTTTCACACAGAGGTCAAGGAATAGTGGATAGGAAAAGACGATAGGAGCTGATTCTTGGACTATTCCACTGCAACCAGAATATTTATGAACATTTAAAACTGACTGCCCTCTAGTGGCTGAGACGATAATCACCACCAAAAAAATAAACAGTACTTTTTATTTTACTTTTATTTGAAATGCTTGCTAGTACTGTTGAAGTTACATGCATTATTTTTTATATGTTTTGTATTTGGTCGGGGGTTTACACCCTGAAGGACTGCTACAAAAATAAATCTACTAATTATAAAAATGACATGAAATAGCCTGAACATTTTTACTTAAAGTGGACCTATCATGCTATATTTGACAACATATATTGTAGGGCCATACCTATACATGTCTGTGAAGTGTTTTTTTCAAAATCCCAAACAGATCACCCGTTGTAGCCATGCCTCATCCTGCTCAAACCCCTGTTTTGAAGCCCTGTTAGAGAAAGGCAGATTTTGGGTCCTTAGCTTGAAAAAAAAAAGAAGAGGAGGCGGAGCTAATGCCTGATCAGAATTCTACCGGAGATAAAGTTAAAATCGGTTGTGATAAAACGCCATCCTGTTTAAACCATATCAAGGATTATTTCTGAAACAGTATGGAGCTCAAAGGCTTTTTCTCTTGCAGGTTTATCACAAGGTGCGTTCCTTTCTTTATTTCCTGCTTTTTAAACACGTGCTCTCAGTACAGGTTAGCTCTGAGTGTTAGCGCGGCTTGCTAATGTAAACAAAGACGAGATTACGTCCAAAACACGTCAGGCATTGTTTCTGATGGCAACTTTCTGTGGGTCCGCTGCCGATTATTCCGGGCTGACGTCAGCTCGGATGGAATCTGTATCCGCTCGTTGTACACCCGTTTTTAAAAGATTTGGGTACGGAGGAAAAGAGAGAGGGTTTATTTCTGACGCTGCGTGAGTTCCCCGACGCACCGGGGACACATATTTATGTATAAAAGACATCACAAAGTGCATTTTGCATGATAGGTCCCCTTTAAAAACAGTACTTGAGTAAATGTACTTAAGAAAAATCGTCCATGTCCACGATCAACAATTCCTGCAGCTGATTTGAAATTGAAGAAAGATTTTAGCGAGGTTTTTCCAGATTTAAACTGCATCTGTTGGTGATAACGGCTGGTCAGAGGTGGGAAGTAATGGAGTACAAATACTTCGTTACTGTACTTAAGTGCATGTTTCTGGTTTCAGTACTTTACTCCACTACTTGTTTTTCTGATTACTTTTTACTTTGACTTCTTACATTTTGAACCCAAATACCTGTACTTTCTACTTCTTACATGTTGAACCCAAATACCTTTACTTTCTACTTCTTCATGTTGAACCAAATACCTGTACTTTCTACTTCTTCCATGTTCCAAACAGGCTGGTTCCTTTAGTTTGAATGTGTGTTTGGTGGCGTGATCATTATTATTTAGAGACATTGCGTGCCTATTGATTTGAACACGATCCGTGTATCCATCATTTCCTGGTCTTCTCTAAAGAAGAGGGACCAATGAAAACGTTGTCATGTTGCCGTTGTTCAGCATGGAAACATTCATTAGCTAACAATGACATTATTGTTCTATTAATATAAAGGGAGGTCAGGTACTCTTTAAAACAGCTGCTAGTTATGGGTACTTTTTACTTAAGTACATTTCAAAGCCCATACTTCTTTACTTTTACTTGAGTAAAGAAGTTTAGTCAGTACTTCTACTTTTACCAGAGTATTTTGAAACACGAGTATCTATACTTCTGCTTGAGTAAAGGATGTGTTTACTTTTGCCATCTCTGCTGCTGGTCTCTCTGCAGATGAGACCTGGGTGGGGGTCTACACCCTGAAGGACTGCTACCCGGTGCAGGAGACCTACGTCAGGAACAGCAGTGTCACCACCTCCACCCGCTTCTTCAACCTGCAGCTGGGCATCAGTGACCCCAACGTCTTCACCCCGCCCTCCACCTGTCAATCAGCCCGGCCCCAGAGGATGTCCGACTCCTCCTGCTGAGCAAACCCTCTCCTCTTGGTTTAGAAACTTTAGGGGTGACTTCGGTGTTTTTCAACCCTGTTTAAACAGGTTTCAGTGAAAAGGTAATAAAGGGGGAGGGTGTTTCTCGGGGGTTAAAATGGGCGTCCACCAATCGATGGATCAGTGCTTTGATCCCCAGTCTCTGTAATCAACATGTCCAAGTGTCCTTAAGCAAGATACTTAACCCTTAATAGGTCCTGCATGTCTACTGTATAAAAGTGCACGTAAGTCACTCTGCATAAAAGCTAAAATGACTTAAAATATAACCCTTTATCAATGTCCATCCACTAAAGCAGAGGTGGGAGAAGTACTCAGATCTTGTACTGAGTAAAAGTAGAAGTACTCAGATCTTGTACTTGAGTAAAAGTAAAAGTACTCAGATCTTGTACTTGAGTAAAAGTAGAAGTACCAGAGTGTAGGAATACTCTGTTACAGTAAAAGTCCTGCATTCAAAATGTTCCTCAAGTAAAAGTAGAAAAGTATTCTCATCAAAATATAGTTAAAGTAGCGACAGTAAAAGTAGTCATTGTGCAGATTGGTCCATTTCAGAATAATATATATGATATGTTTTATAATGATTGATCATTGAAGTCTTCTCAAAGCTGGTAAAGGTGCAGCTAGTTTGAATGACTTGTCTTTTGAGAAACAGGTCACATGACACGCTAACAAACGGAGAAGATTTGTAATAATGCAGTCGGCACTTTTTGGACACCGAGGGATTACATTTGCAGCATTTAACTGCAGGATTGAAAAACACTGACGTTCCCCTTAAACAGTTTTCTGATTCTGAAATCACTCCCTATACAAAAGGCACTGTTTACCCACAGTGAGCAGAACATGTTTTAGACTCTTAACAATGTTCCTTTAACACCAACAGCTTTTCTATCTGTGAAACCTACAGTCGCACATTGCATTGTTTTTTGGCACAATATACTCAACTGTTTAAATCAAAATTACACAGGGTAGATAAAGTGCACTGTGTAGTAAAGAGGGAGTGATTGTGATGCTTTTTTTAATAGTGTTTTATAGAATTGTTTGTTAAATTTGTTGCTTGTTTTGAAAAACAACAACAAACTAGCCAAACTTAAACGATTAGCTTAATGCTAAAAAGGGGACTTGGTCAGCTCTCTTAATGCATCAAATTGATAATATTAATCGACATCTGACAGATATAGCTTTGTGACAACATACTAAGGACTGTTGCTTCTGTATTTGCACACGACAGCAGTTTAATGAATCAACATCAAACAGGAAGTGCCTCACAAACATGGACAGGCATTATGGTTTTCAGTTTCTTTGACATATTTAACATTTGTATTTTTTGACGTTTAATATATTTTTTTCCCTAATTACAAACGACTGAATGTGCAGCAGTGGGTGGGAACTCTGATCTGGATATTTTCCATGTTTTATTAATAAAGCAACTGGCTTGAAACTTGATGCACTCCCCATTCAAATTCTTGTTTATGTCATGTATGAAATGTTTGAAAAAAATTGAACTTATTTAAATCGAGGGGTCGAGACTAAATACTAGTTTGATCCTTATAAATAATTCTGCGATCTCTATTAGTGGAACAACATCATGCCTCCGAGCTCTGATGTCCAAACCAACAATGAATTCCCTTTCCATCGACAGCTCTTTGCACACAGCTTTATTCATTCATGCCTTACTTGAAATAACCAGAAAGACTCAAAACTATTAAAGAAAACTGGCATCAAGCATCATTAAACCACCATGATATAATAGTTAACCTAACTCTGCAAAGGCATATTTTAGAGACAGCTAGTTTTCCATGTTATTAAGGTGGCTCTCTTTTAAAGTAACTTGTTTGCAATGTTTACTTATGCTGCAGACGTAACCCGATCCGAACCAGATTATGTTTAGAGTTTAGGAGTGTAATCGGCTAAAAGGGGCTTTTTCCCGGACTAAAAAGCACCACTTTATATTCAAAAAGCAAACCCAAACCTTAGCTGACGGAGTCAATTATGCAAACTTGTTTAACGTTGCAGTAATGCCACGAAACAAAGCTTTACAATTACAGTAGCACGTCTCTCGCAGTTCTTGAAACAGCAGCCTATATCAGTCTGAACATCTGAACAAACGATACTGTTTTAGTTTATTTGCAAGGTTTTTATTTATCTTACTGGTCTAAGAAATATATCGCTGTAACCCAAAAGCATCCATCTCCAATAACAACAACCTTTAATCCATTTTATCTTCCCCTGAACGAGGTCTACTATTGGTTTTAAGGGGACAGCCCTGACACCAATGAATACAATGCTGAGATAACCAGCCATTTATAAATACTCACCCTCAGTTTGGGAGCCATGATTTAGGGATTGTTAATGTGACATTGATATAAATCTACCGATGTTTAATCAGTTGTATTTGAAAAGTTAGCTGCATCACTTACACTCTTATATTCCTTTCACATAGTTTTCACCATCTTGTATAATACCCTGGAATAAAGACAAGATCATTCAATCTTGTAAAAACCTTTATTGATTCTTCATTTTTTTCACACAACTTATCAGTAAAGTCAAGATTATAAAGAATTATATCTGATCTCAGGTTAGAAATACCAACACAACCAACTCTCAGCTACAAACATGGAGACAAAATGAGTTAAAGAAGTTAATCTCAACATTTAACCCAATGCCCCTTGAATTTCTTCTGTCTAGTTAAGTCTACAGAACTCAGCATAGTCTCCAAAGTTGTCATAAAAGCAAACTCCAGCGTAGAGAGGCTCAGTGAAGGGGGTCTGGACTCTGTGGAGGAGGGTCATGGTTTCACTGGAGACGCTGTAGAAAGACAGAACCCCTGCACTGTGATCCAAGTAAACTCCTATCCTGTTGGAACGAGCACCTGAGAGGGGAGTTTCCACGTTATTGAACCAAAAGGAAAAATAGTGGTTCTCACATCTCAAACTCCAAGATCTGTCTGTGAATCCTAATCCAATTTCATCCTCGTTCATGTTGACACTCTTGTATGCGAGGGCCAAATCCAGTTGATACCCTCTCCACTCGATCTCCAGGTAACATCGTCCAATCAGAGCCTCTCTACTCAGGACCTTAGGCCAGATATCTAATCCGTCAGGGTGACTGAAATATATCTGTTTTCGTTTTGTGACTGTGACTTTCCTGTTCTCCAAAGACAAGGACAGCCCTTTGGTTGCTGTGTTTGGATCCAGTGTGATTTCACGTGAATATTTAGAGAATTCAGCTCTGGTTTTGGGCTCGGTTTGTGACAATAAAGCATCAACTTCCTCCACCTCCTGTTGAAGCAGCTTCACATCTTCCTCTCGGTCCTGGATCCTCTGCTGTCGATTCACATTGAGCCCTTTTTGCTTCATTTCAACACGAAGGAGTCCAGTCTTCTTCAGCTGCTCCACCAGGAATGCGAACATGGTGTTTTTAACCAGGTCAGGTCTGGGTGTGAAGGCCTTCCTACACTGAGGACAGCTCTCCTTTTGATTCTGTTTCTCTCCATCCCAGTAGTGTTTAATACAGCCCATGCAGTAGCTGTGTCCACAGGGAATAGTGACCGGATCCTTCATCACATCAGACATATCGAACAGGAAATGAATTCCAGATCCAGCTGAGCTCCTTTCTGAGACATTTCTCCTCGTAGCTGTGACTGTGAGAGAGTTTCTGAGATCAGATAAGTCTGTGCTCTGCCTCAAAAACAAACTCTAGTCCTTTTGTTTCTGTTTATTTGCTAATTTACACCAATGGGGATTGTCAGCTTGGTCGCACCCAACTTCACACTTGCATATCAGTGAGGGGGAGGGGAGCTGGCTGGCTGGGTTTAAGAATAGAAGTGTTTGGCTGTGTTTGTAAAATATGTTCTTATTATTGTGTTTTTGAAAGTTTGTTGAGTTGGCTCACATGGATATAGTTAATAAACGTACATGTTCACCTGTGTGAGGAAGAGACGGTGATTGGGTTTCTGTATCTTCGTTGACCGCCAATTTCATCGTGTTTGGGTCATAATCGTGTTCATGATATAATAAGTTCATTATTTCTTACTAAATAAGATTAGTTCAATGTATTTTGGAACTGCCAATCACACTGGCCTCAGCTTCTCAGCAAATGTTTGTTTTCCAAAGTCGATCCAACTGGTTCAGCAAAGTCAGTGAAAGAAGTTGAGAAACTCCAACAGCATTTCTCAACAAACGACAGTTGAGTGATCTGGATAGAAACCAACACATTTACATCTGTTGTATTCATAACGTCAAGAGTTTAGTTAGCTAGCATAGTATCACAGCAACGAAAAATAAGGTTGGAAAAGATAGAAAAGTTTGGGAAGTGAGGACAAGTTTGAAGAGACAAATAACTGGTTTAGCGAGGCAGTGAGAGACGCTGAACCACTCTGAAACTCCAGCACAGTTCTCAGTAAACGACTCCTCTTCTGTCTGAAAGGGTCTCAGGTTGATCACCAATAACAAACCTAAAGCTCCAATCCAATAACGACTTGAGCCGGCCCAACGACCTGAAGGAAATCTACGTCCGTTTTGAAAGACAATGGGACAGTTCTGGTACCCATTAAGACTTTTCTTTATATGGAGAGAGTCGTTAACAGGCGGTTCAAAGAAGCTACTCTACAAAACCTGCCCAACAAAGCAGAAGGTCTGCTGCTTTTTCGAATTGATACGAATTGATGACTCATGTGGCATTTGTAAAGTTATTTGTTTTAAGTTTCACTGATATTTGTAAGGAAGTTGTATTAAAGTATCCATATTCTTTAAGAACATCTTGGGAATCTCAATCATTGCAAACTTTGTTAACACACCCTGAAAAATGGTGTATAAGCATCAGGCGGAAAGTAGTTAATTTTTCGACTTGAAGATCACAATTTTAGGAGAAAATACAATTACTGAAAATGGTAAATGTAGCTATAGGGAAACCAACCAAGACCAACCAAGTGATACATAATTAGATAAGACATTAGATATCACTTCTACCTTAGGAATCACACCTTTTTCCCTTAAGAAATACACTGTTTACGAGTAAGAGCTGTACAGCAAATACTTTCTGACAAATATAATTATACATCTGATTGTAAAACTGACTCGATTTTCCCATGTTAATTCATTTTTCAGTTTCACTTTGTCCCTGCTGTTTTTCACCATAAACTGCCCTATACCATCTTCTACACAAAACACTGTGTGTAGAAGATGAGTGTACTACATGTAAGAGATTTTCAAAGTTTTACTCTGAGGAAACATTACTGCTATTTTCTTACAACTGGATGTAGACTTGTTACTAATAAAACACTCGTAGGTACACTATGAACTCCATTTATGCACACATTAATGGAGTGTCTGATCACTGAGAGTTATTGTTATTGAGTATACCATCAGGGGGCTTTGGCATAATGGAAATGCATTGGCCAGATTTTCCTTTTCTTGCAGACTTTCTCATACATTTTCTTCATTAACAGTGTGGGGGACATGTGAGAAACAGTTGCTACAGACACACTGTTGGAATTTGAAACATGTTTATTCAATAATTTTTTATTTTGTAATGATCAAACACACAGTGAAATCCAAATCACTTCTCTGGGGAAGCACAGCAAGCAGCTTTACATGTGACACTGCTTCACTGACAAATCAGCCATAAATATCAGTAAACAGACAGAAGACTCAAAGTCAACTTTAATATCAATATCTGTGTGTTTGTTGTACAAACAGGGACACCGTAATGCTGTGTCCCACCGTCCCAAAGATACTAATATATAAATATATGTTTGCATAAATACATACACAAAATACAAATCAAAAAAAGGCACAACAATAAATATATAAAAGTAGCAGTCTGGTAGACAAAAATTGATGCATATATGGCAGTGAATTAATATGTATGACAACAGTACACATCTAGTACAAGTAGAGACATAACTGTCAATAGCAGCTGGTAGAAAAACAGTGTCTGCTGCTGAATGTGTGTGCAATGAATCTCAATGAGAAAGATTGAAATAGATATTAAATGACAAACTTTAGAGCTGTTGTATCAGTGTGTCAACTTTAAAGCACATGACTTAATCAACAAATAGCACACATTTTGAAAGAATCACCCCTACTGAGATATATACTTGTATTGTTGTATGCACAGCTACAGTGTAGATATGTAAAGACAATATTTAGGTCCAAGGCTCCTCCAACAATGCAACATAAATATAGGACATAAAACAATGAAATAGTGCAAGAAGAAACAGAGTACAATAAAATTGTGCTTGCTATCGTGCAAGAATAATGGACTTGTGAAATATATGAAAAATAAGTCTACAGTGACCTTTGATTTATTTGGTTTCATATGCAAAAGCACATGCTTTGTACAGAGAATAAAACATATGTTGTATTGATTTTATTGAGTTGATATAAAACATACAGATTAAAGAGCATAAACCAGATATCTTCTGTCTATTTCTGATTGTTTATAAATTAATGTTTCATTTTCAAATTTAGATCAGGGGAGGAGCCCCCTGAACACGAGTCATTGAACATTAACCATTGCTTTGTCGCCGGGGCGAGGGAGTCTGATGCTGGAAGACCAGAAACCCCTAAGGACCCCTGGTGACATAACTGATGTAAAAGGTATATATCATATGAGTTAGTTTTAAATGTGTAATGTATGGCCATCTGTTTGAAGCTAAACATAGGCCTACTGCTAATGAATCTTAAATAAATCTTACATTCTGTTTTAATTTCTCATCAATACAATATTAATGTATACTTACAAGGTGTTCTGTTAACTGAGGTTCAGAGGATGAATGTATTTTAACTAAGAGATGATCTAAGAAATCATTCAGAAATCCCTTTTAGCAAATTACTTTGAAATGTGAATAAACATATTCTTTCAACACTCTTTCAGGAATTCAACATACAAACCCGTTTTATTGACATAAAGTAGTTCAATATGTTACCATTTTGAGATTGTTTCCAATCATGGTAAAACAGCAACTCTCCTCTGGATCCTCTGTTAACAGGGGGATCTACAAACTGAATTAAAGATTTAAGACATTAAAATACAAATAATTAATAACAGAATTGGAAATAAAATAAAAACTACAATACAACTCAACATCCTAGACAAAGTATGGGCCATTAAAGCATATAATAGAGACTTCTTCAAAATACACGTAGCGAATAAGATACACTTTATAGAGGTCACTACAGTGGACAGCTATTCAAAAGGTGTTTTCTTGTATATGCATGGGTTTTGATGGCATGGTTGCACATCAGCCACTACCTAGGACCCTATTGCATCATCATACACTGCCACTCAGTGGAAAGTCAGTGCAAGTGCATGATACATTTCTCTAAACCAAGATGGACGACAGAAAGCCAGATGGACCGAATTACTCGTCGATATCTTGCCAATCCTTTTATGGAAAGCGCCCCCTGCAGGTATAACAATGTTGGTGACATCAAGTAACTCCACTAAAGTGGACGTCATGCATCACTGGCTATATTTCAACTACAATTCATACTGTTACTGCTACTGTTGTTCTTGAAAATACTTCATCTGCAATATATTTTTGGGCCGTAAATCAATATACTTATGTTATTATAATGTAATTTTAAGTTTGCACATCTTTATTTATCATTTTTTCCAAAATGTACATGTCTTCAGTTCAAACTTAAACGCATACTGTCCACCTGAGTGGACATATACAAATGTATTTGAAAAAACTAGATACAAAAAAACTAAAGTTCAAATCTTGTTTTTCCAAAGAGCAATACAAACACTTGGTAAAAAAATCCTGACTGAGGTTTTCATAATTCATGCATGAAAGGGTTAAAATATCAACAATTATACATACACTAAAACAGTGGTTCTCAACTGGTGGGTCGCGACCCAAAAGTGGGTCGTGGACCCTTTTCGAGTGGGTCGCAGATGTGTGAGTGAAAAATTAAAAATAAATTTGTTGTTGAAAAAAGTCAAACTTTTATTTTGAAGGCCCGATGTTCTAACGCTGTGCGCGCAGTAGGCGTTGGACTGGAAGTACCGGGGACCATAAACGGTTTTGCTGATGTTTTTTCGAGTCTTCTGGCCAATCAGAATCAAGATTGTTGCCGGAAGTCCCCACGGAGAATAACTTTGCGGTAGAACAACTCTTTATACATCCATGTGAAAAAAATGAACACGTAATGAAATATGACCCCCGGTTTGATGATTGACAGCTCACAGAACAATGGGAGCTATCTACCCTTACCCACAATTTAAAGTAATTCACACAGACTATCTCCTCTTTGCTCTTCTCTCTGTGAGGAGCAGCAAGCTGTCAGAACAAAGTGAAAAACAAACAATGGCGTAAAATATTATTATAGTAATAGTATTTATTTATTTTCTTCTCAGAGTGTACCAGAATGCGTAGTTTATATGTTGGTATTTCTAAAAATCTCCTGGGGGAGAATCCCCCCAGACCCCCTGCTGGGGTTGAGTTTTCAGCATGTCACATTTTTCACGTGTGGAGAATTTACAGGATTGGCTCCAAGACTGCCTTTTTATTTTTATTTTAAAAGCATACTTTAGTTCTGTGAAGGGATATATGCACTGTACTTCACTTTAATTAATAATGTATGATCAAAAGCGTATATATTACGCGATTTATTGACCAACGAAAACAATGGGTCCCGAGCCCTGACCAGTTGAGAACCACTAAAACATACAATACATGATTATGCTAATTATTGTGTTCATCAAAAAAGGCAGAGGGAATATGGTTCATGCCATTAAATCAAGACAAATACAATATGTTTATAAAGGTAAAACATTAATTTGATCAATACAAAATTGCAATGATGTGCTCTGTGAAAATAAATGTTTTCAGACTATTGTATTGTGTTGGTTTCTCATGTTTATAATAAGAAAACTGTGTCCAATAGTTAACTGCTGGCAGGTCTTGACAGTCCAATCTTAGATACTGGCCTCTCCTGAATACATAGCTCAGGACAAATCAATGTCTTAGAGTCATTTGATTTAAACAGGATTTGAGTGGATATAAATAAGCCCTTCTTCATTAATGTTAAAGTGTGACAATACATTGATTGCAATTCAGACAACCAATAATGATGCTCTGAAAAATCCCTTTCCTGACTATTGAAATAAGTCCTCAAAGCACCTTACATTAGCTAATATTAGACATGTTATACCATGATTACTGTGGACATTACCTTTTTTTTTTTTTTTTAGAAAACTTTATTTTAAATTATTTGGGCAGTACATGATATACAAGAATTACATTAATAATACACATTACACACAATGAATACATATATAAACATAAAGAAAGCACGTTTATATTCCAATGAGACTCAGTTCAGTCACAGACTCAAAATGCTCCATGGCTGAGTCTGGGTATTAAGTATTTGTTTCACAATGGTGTCACTGTTTATTACTGTGGACATTACCCAGTGGCTGACTTGTGTCAAAACCCTGTGGTATGTAGAACATAGAATTGAATTGTACATCTTGGATGACAGATAAACAACATTGTCCATTATGTGACATTTGTAATATTAAGTATCCTAGCAAGAGTTCTGTTGATGGAATTAAGGTTTGATATAATGTGCATGGACTGAAAAATGTGTGGTATTGCCGGTATCGAAAGGAATCAGACTGTTTGAGTAATTTGGGTGGCTCTTAAAAGAGCCGTTGTTTTTCCAGGTATATCAGAGTGTAAATGTTTAACCTCCGAAGCCGTACAGAGTGCGGCCCTGCCTCTTCAGGGCATACACCACATCCATGGCGGTCACCGTCTTCCTCTTAGCGTGCTCGGTGTAGGTGACGGCATCACGGATCACATTCTCCAGGAAGACCTTCAGCACCCCGCGGGTCTCCTCGTAGATCAGACCGGAGATACGCTTCACTCCGCCGCGGCGAGCCAGACGGCGGATGGCGGGCTTGGTGATGCCCTGGATGTTATCACGGAGAACTTTACGGTGACGCTTGGCGCCTCCTTTGCCGAGTCCCTTTCCTCCTTTTCCTCTTCCACTCATTTTCAGGTGTTGCTATGTCGGCTCGTACAGAATGAATGGGTTGACGCAGAATGACCGGCAGTATTTAAATATTCACTGCGGACCTAAGAGAAGACGGAGAGCGGAGAGCTAGGCGGGGCCAACGCTACAGCCTCCACATTATCTTTCAAAACATTTTGTCTTTCTTTAAATATTGTTTATAAAATTCAGTCAGGCTTTGTACTAAGCGTTTGATGATTAAACGTTTGTTAATATGTAATAAAACCCTCACATGTTTAATAACATTTATAATTTACATAAGACCCTTTCTGAGATTAACATTACATTTAAAGTTGATCAAAGTATTCAAAAAATACTCTTTCAGAGGATGAGTCCTGCAGCTGAAGTTACGGGCTGCATGAGCAGATACCTCTTGTCCCACAGAGCCTCTTCATCTTACCTGCTTGTTGCGTATCACAGGAATGAAATGACCAGCCAGCCAAACTACACATATTTGAAGCTTTGGCTTTGCAGCCAGGTGTTTTTATTTACTTGAAGGAGTGCATGTATGACTGTGTATGTCTGTTTGCTAAATAGACATTATCAAAGGACTTTGAAGTTCCAAACAATTCAAAACATCAAGGTCAAGCTGGGTCAAGATCATACATCTGTTTACCTCAAATGAAACAGGACAAATGAAAAACAAAATGCCATGAGAGCACACTTACTTCTCATTCTCACACACACACTCACTCACACACACACATACAAGGTATAAGGAAGTTTAATATGTACGAGTGTGTATGAGTTTGGGAATGAGGGAGGGAGAGAAAAAGAGACAGAGAGAAAGAGAGAGAAAGAAAGAGATATGAGGCGAAAACTGCGACTTGCTGTAAACCAAATCTACTACATATATTTCATAGAAAACGCAAATTCATGTTTTCAAACTGGCAGTTAAAGGGTTAAAATCCTGAAAATAATTTAATATTTGGTATTTTTGATCAGTACTGAAGTTGATTGAAAGATTTAACCCCAAAAAGTAAAAGAAATATTAATCTGTTATCATTTTAGAGCAGTTTTTGGAAGTGGACATTTTTGTCCCGAATGAGTAGTGTGGGAGTTTTTTAGTTTAATCTGATTTTGTGCAAACACTAATAATGCACCAAAATCCATTTTGTTGCTAATCTTTGACATATCCAAGACTGTTATAAAAATAAAAAAGCCATTCCCCAGATATGTATTACATGAAAAACAACAGCGATTTCATGTATTCAAAATGGCATTTAAAGGGTTAAAATCCTGAAAATTATTCAATATTTGGTATTTTTGATTAGGGCTGAAGTTGCTTTAAAGATTAAACCCAAAAATGTGGTGAAGAAAATATTTTAATATGTTTTTATCAGTCTTTTGCAGTGGACATTTGTGTCCCGAATGACTAATTTGCGTAGTCCAATCGAATGATACCCGAGGGTTAAGTGTGTATTTATGGGTTGTGTGAAAAAAAAATGTATGTAGTGGTTTGTGTATGTCTATTATGTATTGACAAAACAATTTAAAAGAAAGTTTTAAAAATAAAAAAGGTAAAATCTTCTAATTGAAGTGGTGTATAAAAGGTTGCCTAGCGTTGTCTGGCATGACACCCAAAAAAAGTAATATTATTGGGCTTGACCAGAATAATAAAAGCAATTGATAATCTTTCCAGGGTCAATGAGGAAGGCTTACGGCTTTCCTGATGCTGATATTAAATAGTAAAATAACCACGTGTTGTGTCCTGTTGTAGCCAGAGGGTGCTGTTGGACAGATATATTGCATTGAGATGAAAAATAGAGGAAATAAAGCACGGCATGTCTCCACGGCTAATAATTTGTACTTATACTGCGAGAAAAAAAACACCACCTCGTTTTAAATGATGCACAAATTGTGTTTTGCCTGAGCCATTGTGGAAAGTGGTGTGTAAACAAGGCCTCTTTGAACTGTTTACGTATCAAATATGTATTTCATGTCAAGTGATTTACATATCATGTATGAGATTCATGGATCGTGCGTGACACTTATTCAAAACAGAGGAACACGTCTATAGATGTAGTGGGTGGCTCTTAAAAGAGCCTTTGTGTTGTTGGTATGTCAGCAGCAGAGTTTACTTGGAGCTGGTGTACTTGGTCACGGCCTTGGTGCCCTCAGACACGGCGTGTTTAGCCAGCTCTCCGGGCAGCAGCAGGCGGACAGCGGTCTGGATCTCCCTGGAGGTGATGGTGCGGCGCTTGTTGTAGTGAGCCAGACGAGAGGCCTCACCGGCGATGCGCTCAAAGATGTCGCTCACGAAGCAGTTCATGATGCCCATGGCCTTGGAGGAGATGCCGGTGTCGGGGTGGACCTGCTTCATCACCTTGTAGACGTAGATGGCGTAGCTCTCCTTCCTGGACTTTCTCCTCTTCTTGCCAGTCTTGCTGACAGTCTTAGCGACGGCTTTCTTTGAGCCCTTCTTAGCCGCTTTTACGGGGGGTGCTTCAGCAGGCATGATTAGAGAGTGAGGTTGGTCAGACTCGGTGCTTCTCAGACAAGCGCGGTCTGTTTATATCCCCTCGATGCAAATATAGCTGTGCTGTTGCTCGCACGGATTGGTTATCGTCTGCGCATGACTGAGCCTACGATGTACTTTGATCTGCACCCGTTTTATGTCTTATCCCTGTAGTTTGATAGCCGCTGGAATGAGCATGTTAAACACCTTTGTCTTTGTCTGATTGAATCAAGGGATCTTATTTAGCTGTGATGTAACACAACCAAGGGTCCTTCTATAATGTAATTAATGATATATATATATATATATATATATATATATATATACATATACATATTAGTAAAATTGCTATTTACATTATATTCATATGTTTAAATGTTATAAAATCAACAACCACATATTTATTATGTAGGTATTTTATGTGTTTTTTTCATTTAAATTATTCCAGTGGGCTGTATTTCCACCTCAAGAAGCACCTCTGCTCAGTGCATTCTCCCAATTTAGGTCAGCACAGTTTTCATTACATATAGTCAAACCAAGTATTTTTATTTCTTGTTTAATTTATTTAATTGTACAGCGCCCAGGGAGCGGTGGTAACCCTTTTTTTTACCTATAGATTAATTATTTTCCTGTATTAGACAAGATATTATCCACACATGTACTCTTCTTTAAATCCCAATGTCTTCACTTGAAAGCACCTCCTTTGCTTTTTTTTTAATACTTTATTTAAAATTATTTGAACAATACATCATTGACATAAACAAAGACTACATTGAAAATACACATAATACATTAATGAATAACATAAATCCAAAAGAACATAGTATTTTAGAGTCCAGAGAGTGCATTGTCTGATTAGCCTCCATGGTAGAGTCTGTGACTTTTCGAGGCTTTTTCTTCACCATAGCTTCGTTTGGATATGTTTTATTATTGTACTACTGTTAATTATTGTTTGGTTTAGCACCATGGTGCATCTGGTCTTCCAGATCTGCATACATGTGATGCAGATGACAAGCTGGAAAAGTTCTCATTTTTTTTATATCCATCTTTTCTGGAAACGCCGCCCGGGACAACAAGAAGAGCCGTATCATCCCCCGCCACCTGCAGCTCGCCGTCCGTAACGACGAGGAGCTCAACAAGTTGCTGGGAGGAGTGACCATCGCTCAGGGAGGCGTGCTGCCCAACATCCAGGCTGTGCTGCTGCCCAAGAAGACCGAGAAGGCCGCAGAGAAGTGAACACCCTGATCCCGCTTCAACAAACAACAAAGGCTCTTTTAAGAGCCACCACTTCCAACTAAAGAACATTCCCCCCTTCACTACACAACTACTCAAAGGCCCAGAACAGTGATCTTCCCCCCTTGCCCTATATGTAGTCATATATTACACCAAGTCCCTCAACTAAAAACACCCACATCATAGAGCAATATAAACTTGAAACATAACCCAAAATTACTATTAATGATATAATCTGTATTTCAGGTTGTAGGCCTATCTCAGTGGCGTGCACAGACATTTATAAGGGCAGGTGCTCAAGAGAAAAAAAAAGGGCACCTTCTGAGGCGTCGTGCCGGATAATGGCGGATTTTGTTAGTTTCTTTTCGGTTTTTGGTTACTTTATTTCGGTTTTAGGGTTAGGGTTATGTTATTTAATTCTTATTTTTGCCTGATTTTACTGATTTATTATCAAAAAATTAATTATTTTAACATTTATTTTTATTATTCTAAATGACTTAGGGGGGTCCAATCTGAAGCTAGGGGGGGACGAAACCCCCCCCCCCCGGGATTGACGCCCCTGGTGGAACCGCCGGCTGCCTTAGTAGTGTGAGATTTATTAAAGGCACATCTTGTATGTCGTAATTGCATATATATTTATTTCAATAACCATATGCTGTCTGATGCAGATGTTTATAATATTCAACAGGTTGGTTTCTGGTAAATTATTGTAACAATTTAAATAAGCAACAACAGAACAAACAAAGATTGCAGTGCCACATTGTGCATGCATGCTTTAGTGTCTATGAAATAAATAACTGACTAAATAATGACTTGAGTGAGCATTGATTGATTGACTAAATACTTTATTAACAAGTGACTTTTAAAACCTTTTTAATACCTCAGAAATAAATAAAATGAAATGAAAAAATTGCATTACTTTATCAAAAGTAATCAACAAACTACTATAAAAACTGGTCAAACATTGGCCAAATTGTCAAATAATATAAGAAAGCCATCTACAAGCTCACAACGCCTCGCATTGCGTGGCATTGTGAGCTTGTAGATCATCTATTTTCACAATATTTATCTGTGGAATCAGGGCGGGGGGCCCCCAGTTCAAATATGATTATTTTGGGGGGTCGTGACCTGAAAAGGTTGAGAACCACTGGGCTAACTCACCAGAGGTCACAGGGATTTTACATAACAAAAGCTTGTGGCATCAACAGAAAATTCCTTAATCAGTCTATTTAACTTAGCTATAAAATAAAGCTAATACACTAAAGTGAATAATACTTTGGATGAATGTGAATATTTTTCAAAGAATAAAGGAGTCTCCATTGTGGTCTTATTATCATTGTCTTTCTCCTACTTTAAAGGAGCATCCTCCTTGGTGCCATGTCTTTGAATATTCTGATGACCTCACTATGTTTGATTTGGATGTCTGTCTCTATGGCAATCAGGAGAAGGTCAGAGAGCCGTTCTTGTCCACACAGACTTCTCAGTTGGTTCTTGATAATTTTCAGCTTCGAAAATGTTCTCTCCACAGAAGCTGTTGTCACTGGCAGTGTTGCATAGATTTGTATCATCTTCACAAAGGCTGGAAAGATGAGCTGGCCCCTGTTTTCCCTCAGTATGGCAAAGATTTCTTTGAGGTTTTCTGAAGGAAAGCTGGAGTGGAAGACCTTCAGTTCTGCCTGCAGCTGGTCCTCGTCTTCTCCATAAAAATCACAGAGGATGTGGACAGCTTCCTTTGCTTCTGCGTCTGGGTTGCTTACCCACTTGGCATGTACTGTTAAGGGGTGGAAGGACTGGATGATTTTGTCAGTGGGACTTCCACTTCCAGGTTTGTTCCCCTTGAATCTCCTCTTAAGCTCCTCAGTCATACTATCCAGAAAGGAGTAGTACACAGTACTCCTGAAGTATGCCTCCACAGACTCAAACTGAGCACCTACTTGAGACACTGTTGGGCCGTGTTGCAAACGCATTGGCACTTTCCGTTTCCTCTGACCAGGCACTTCAGTAGGTACTTCAATGTCGAGGCTCTCTGCCTTCTCTGATGCACATTTAAATATTTCCCCAAACCTCTCCTCAGATCTCATGGTTTGCAATGTGCGAAGCACACCATCAATCACCTTGTAGGCAGTGGAGTGGTCCAAGCCTTCTTCCTGCAGAGAATCTGATGCCACAGCAGTGACTTTGAACACTGGCGTGGCGATTTCCAGGCAGAGAAGGAATATGAAGTTGATCGCATGTCTGTACATCTGAGCATCACCTCAGGCCAGGTCAGGTGGATCGATGTCAATGATGTCATCAAGGAGCTTCAAAACAGCATTCAGATTTCTCTGAAGGGCCTTCAGTGCTGCCTCCCTGCATGCCCATCGGGTATCCGACAGCTGCTGGAGCTCCAGAACACGCTGTCCAGGATACAGAGACTGCTGGCATTTCACCAAGGCAGCATGTCGCTTTGGGGAGCCATTGCAAAAAGCATATAATTTCTCCACAATGTTGAAGAATGTGATAAAATGCTTGTTGGACTTTGAAGCTTCCACCAGGACCAGATTTAGGCAGTGTGCTTTGCAGTGCACATAGAGGGCTTTCTCATTGTGTGCGCGTATTCTGGCTTGAAGACCTTTATACATGCCACTCATGTTGGCTGCTCCATCGTAGCCTTGGCCATACAGATTTTTCAGCTCTAGGCCATTCTTCTGGAGAAGTGAGAGCACAGTTTTCTCCAGCTCCTGACCTGTAGTTGTATCAACAGTGCACACCTCAATGAATCTCTCTTTGATTTCCATCTCATGGAAATATCGCACCACAAAGGACACTTGTTCTTTGCGGGAAACATCTGAGGTTTCATCAAGGAGGATGGAGTAGATTTCAGCCTCTTTCAATTCAGCTCGTATCTCCCCCCTGACGTAAGTAGCCAGCGCTGCAATAATGTCATTTTGGCTCCTATTAGACAGCGCTGACACCTGGGGCCTTCTCTTGGTTCCTTTCACTTGGGCAACTTTCTCTGTATGCATATTCAGCACACTGTCATATTTGGCAAATAAATTCACTAATTGAAGAAAGTTACCTCGGTTGGTACTGGACTCGCTCTCATCACTGCCTCGAAATGCTTGTCCCTGTCGTGCAAGATATAATGTGATATCGATCAACCTGGTCAGGATCTCTCTATTAGTCTGCCTCTCTCGCTCTCTAACCTCCACCCCCTTCACATCTGAGACATCTAATGCAGACTGGAGTGCCTTTTTTTGATAGTTGGTCCAACTAACCATGCTTGTCATGTGCATCTCTGTGCATGAATGTTGCTTGATTTTTTCAAGAGCAGTGTTCCACCTCCTTACGCCATCAGTCGTCCATGCTGTTCTACTTTTGTACTTTTCCTCAGAGTGGAAAAGCCGACAACTAAAACAGTGCATTGAATCAGCAGTAGGTGAGTACTCCAGCCACGCATTCCCAGAGAACCATTGTTTTTGGAATGACCGCCCTTCTGTATTTTTGGGATATGCCATATCTGCTTGACAAGGGCCTACACTGCAGCACATGGAAATGTAGCTGTCATTGCACTTGATGTTAAAGACTTCTACATGGGAAGGATCTGTTGGATATTGCATTATGGCTATCTTTGCAATTGTTTTATCTTGTTCACGAACAGTTGGTTCTTGGCTCTCTTCATCTATGGAGGATTCTCCTTCCATCTCTCCCTCATTTTGGTCATCATCAGAGAGCACTGTTTCTGAACATGGTGCTGCTCTGGACTCTGACATTTCTGCTTCATCTGTGTCTGACTCAGAGATATTTTCTATGGATTTGTCTCCCTCATCTTCCATGCTCATAGATGGACTATTGCAGGACAGCAGGGGGCTGCTTCCCTGAGCCTGCTGTAGCTGCCTAGAATACAAACAATATAGAATATGATGTTTATTTCAATTATTTGGGTAAGGCAATGCAATGCATGACAACATTAAGACTCACCAGACTTTAACTGTCATGGCCAAAATTCAACACCCTACCACATAGTTGTTGTTTTTTTGTCATTTGGCAAGTAGCTTCATGTCTGATTTAGTATCACCAAAGCACTTAGTGTGGTTAAAATAAATTGTGGGCCTCTCAATAAAATTATATTATATTATTATTATTATTATTATTATTATTATTATCACAGTTCAAATCTGAGCATGAAAGGGCTCTAGACAGACAGTTTGTCCCTTAACATGACTCTGGTATTGACTCTGACCTTTCTTCTTCATCTTCATCATTGATGATGGGTAAGGGTTCATCAGGCACATCTGCATCCTCATCTTCCTTGCTGGTAGGCTCAGGCTGCTTTACCCAGGAGAGCAGAGAGCTGCTTCCCCGGGCTGCCTGCTGTAGCTCTCTTTGTTTTTCTTTCTTATCCTGTCTCTTCTTGGCATTATTCTACAAGTGGTAAATGCAAATGAGCTAAATCAATGTACTGCTCTGCTGTGCATGATAATTAAGGGTTAATCTCCTAGAAACATTTAACAGCAGCATTAATGTAAACCTATAAGGTTACTACTACTTATATTGTACTTTTTGAGGCATTTTTACTTTACTTGAGTATTTCCCATTTTCAATACATTTACTTCTACTCCACTACATCTCAGATGCAAATATTCTACTTTTACTCCACTACAATTATTTGAAAACTTTAGTTACTAGTTACTTTGTAGATTTAGATTAAGATTATTACAAAACATACATTTCATCACTTCAGCCCTATATACAGCCATTTGAAAATAGCAGATCTACAAGCTCATAATGACGCATTGTGAGCTTGTAGATCTGCTATTTTCAAAAGTGCACAACGAGACTAAATGGATGGATGCAAGAAAAGAAGTGAAGTTATAGTTTAGTTTGGCATCTGATTTAGGGGATTAAACAATACACTCGTTGTATTTGTTGCGTGGTGGTTACTTACTTGGTCGTTACTAGGGCACTTTTAATCGTGTTGCTGCGTGCTACTGCACCAAAACGCCCGCCGTGGCCTGTCTGACTGAGTGACTGACTGTCTGCTCTGCGCGCTGCGCGTTCACGTTGAGAGCAGGGAAGGGAGGGGCTGCAGCCAGGGCACGTACGGGAGTGCCGCGGGGCACGTGTGGGGACGTCTGACAAAATTACAACGCGCATTTGGGGCATTGTTGTATATATTAGAAGCTTTTAATCCAGAATTGATCGATGTTACCATGAGCCACATACAGTACACTGTAAAAAAAAAAAAAAAAAAAAAAAATTGTAAAAAACGAACTTTCAAAAGGGCACATTGCTGTCCAGAGGGCAAAACGGGCAGGTGCTCAAGCACTACCTAGAGTCTATGTGTGCACGTCTCTGCCTATCCTCTAAAGTAAAGCCTTATTTCAACTAAAGCAAACTCCTTTTCACAATATCCTTCGTACATCCAGCAGGTTAATCACCACATTCTCAAATGAATAGCGGTGTGGTTTCTACATCTGTCTGTCCACATAAATAAAGCCACAACGTGTGTTGGACCCATCATTATAGTTTAACCCAGTTTACACTACACTATATCAGTATTACTTATTGGCAGGTGTCTGCAGTTCACCGATCAATGCGTACGTAACATTTAAGCACTCGATTGTATCTTTTGCCCACACGCACATTGAAATGAATACAACTGGTTATATTTAGTTCCAGCTTTTATCCACCAGATGTCAGTGTTCACCAACAAATGTTTGGAGCAGAACGAAAATAGTGGCTCTATTGTAGTGGATTAGAATTAACACATTTTGTCTTTCAAACAGTTCTTTATTTATTTTTTATCAGCATTTTGAGAAATTAGGTACATCTAGTACATATATTAATGAAGTTATTATCTTTTAGCCAATTAGCAGTTCTTTAATGTGACCATTGTATATTATACCGTTAGGAGTTAGTTTAGTAGCTCTAAAACATACTTGGCACAAACTATTATACAGCACTATTTCAAGATGAGATAAGCATGAAAATATTAACATCTTGAAGAATATTGTTTAAACTAAACTGTACTTTATAGACAGCCCACAGTTAGATGCAAGTGTCCTATCATGAAATGGCACACTGCAAGTGCAGCAGTGTCCACTCGGCAATCGATGTATACACCATTATCGACTATGATGTTCAAACACGAATACTAGTGTGTACACTTGATATGTTGCCTATATATAGATATATATATTCATACTCATTATAACACACACACACACATACATATATATGTGTTGTCATAATGAATTACTATGGACCATCCTTTGATAATCAAAAGGGGACAATTCGTTTATAAAGTTTATTTACACATGTATTTAAGGATGTGTTACTCTGTAAGTGTGTGTGTGGCTCTTAAAAGAGCCGTTGTGTTTCGGTGTTCTGGTCTCAGGTCAGTTTAAGCCCTCTCCCCGCGGATGCGGCGGGCGAGCTGGATGTCTTTGGGCATGATGGTGACCCTCTTGGCGTGGATGGCGCACAGGTTGGTGTCCTCGAACAGGCCGACCAGGTAGGCCTCGCTGGACTCCTGCAGAGCCATGACGGCGGAGCTCTGGAAGCGCAGGTCGGTCTTGAAGTCCTGAGCGATCTCCCTCACCAGGCGCTGGAAGGGCAGCTTGCGGATCAGCAGCTCAGTGGACTTCTGGTAGCGGCGGATCTCCCTCAGAGCCACGGTACCGGGCCTGTAACGGTGAGGTTTCTTCACTCCGCCGGTGGCCGGGGCGCTTTTACGGCAGCCTTGGTGGCCAGCTGCTTCCTGGGAGCCTTTCCTCCGGTGGATTTACGGGCGGTCTGCTTGGTTCTTGCCATGGTTTGTTCGAGTCTGCTTCTCGGTTGGAAAAGCAGTAACGTTTAATACTGCAACAGAGCTGTTTATATATCCAGAGCTGGAGTATCAGCTACGCTGATTGGTCCAACCATATCACGTGATACAGCAGCGCCGAGAAGGAAATAAACTTTTCTCTACTTTATTTAAAACTCAAACACTAAGTACAAGAGCCAAAAGAAGAAACTGTGGCAGAATAGTATAGTCAGATAACACTAATTATAATAATTGTATTTACATTCAATAAAAACAAAAATATTTAGGATTAAAAACTCACTTAAAATAATAAAATATACAAAACATAATTCTTCATGTACGAATTGTATTCTTTAAATACTGTTTATAGCTCTACTATTTTCTGCTTGACTACATTATTGTTATAGATACTTTTCCGTTATCCATTATTCGTTGACTTAATTTGAATATAAAATGTACCCAAAATGCATTTAGATTAATAAGGTCAAGTTTCATTTATTATTTATTCATTTTATCTCATTAATAAATAAAACGTTGATATTGGTCCTGCTTTTCTACTGGCCGAACTTTAATGTAATTATTTATTAACCAGGTATATATATAATTTAAAAATGACCATATTTAGTAGTTACACTGATTGTGAGGAATATACAGTAAAACTTAAAACTAGTAGTCACGTATAAAAACACTATGGTCGATTTCAAGGTGTTTGTGCATTATAGCCAATTCTATGGAAATGTCTATAATAGTTAATAATATACTTTGTATTACATAACATATAACTTATACTTTTGTCCAAGTCAACTGAAAATAAGTGCGGAAACCATATGTTTATATGTAGATTGTGTTGTTAAATAAAGCAAACTAATGTAAATGTTATCCAGTTCAGGTACTTGTACTTCAGATAATATTGAGGTAAATTACATGTGGTATGAAAGCACAACATGGAATATTAGAATATAACATGGAAGCCAATATTGTGTCATGTGAAGTTATGTACGCACATTTATGTTTTGTTCAATAAGTTGTATTTATGCTCAATTAAAGATTATAAAGGAGTGCTCTTTTGGTGTATGTGGGTGGCTCTTAAAAGAGCCTTTTGTAGGTGAAGTTGATGATCTGTTTACTTCTTCGCTGGTTTCTTGGCTGGCGCCTTCTTCGCTGGTTTGGCAGCTGGTTTAACCACCTTCTTCACAGCTTTCTTGGGGGTTACTGTCTTCTTGGGGGTTGCTGTCTTCTTGGGGGTCGCTGCCTTCTTGGGTGCTGCCTTCTTGGCCGCCACCTTCTTCTTCGGGCTCTTTGTGATCTTCTTCACGGGGGTTTTCTTTGCAGCAGTAGCAGGCTTCTTCGCCTTCTTGGGTGTAACTACCTTCTTAGCGGCGGGTTTCTTCGCTGCGGCTGCCGGCTTCTTGGCTTTGGCTGCGGGCTTCTTCGCTACCTTCTTGGGCTTCTCGGCTGCCTTGAAGGAGCCGGTGGCTCCGATTCCCTTGACCTGCACAAGTGATCCATTCTCGAGTAACCTCTTCACGGCGCGTTTAATGTGAGTGGTGTGTTCGTAGCCCTGAGCGGCCAGCGCCTTCTTCACAGCGATGTAAGAGATCCCTTTACGGTCCTTGGAGGCGGTGACCGCCTTCAGGATGAGCTCAGCGGCTCCGGGACCAACCTTCTTGGTCGGCTTGGCTGCCTTCTTCTTCGGGGACTTGGCTGGTGCCTTTGCCGGGGCGGCGGCGACTTCAGTGGGAGCTTCTTCTGTTGCCATGATGCTGTCAGGAGGATTCTCGGGTCTGATGAGACGGAGAGAGAAATCCCAGCGAAGAGAGGAACTTAAACACACCATGAGAACCGTAGAGACTCAACTCAGTGTGGCTCACACAGGAGCTGCCGAAAAACTGTGCCACTTTGTGTTTTCTCTTCAGCTAAAACTGTAAAAAATACACATTTAGAGAACGAGTTTAATTTCAAAGGTTAATCGAATTGATAGCAGATGACTTTATCTAGATATAGAAGCCAAATAAAGCTTTAAATATTGTTGTTTTTTCATTGGGAAGGCTTTAAACCTCCTAAAACTGCTGCCGTGAGTGGTACAGATCTGCGACTTTTCTCTGTAATCTCTCTCTTAAAGGATTTAAAATACATTATAATCCCACTAAAACTTGTAATATAGTGAAATGAAATGTTGGATTAAAGACTCAATGTGAAAAAAATCCAAATGTGTCGACACCTTTTTGTTAAACAGAGGTAATTCTGCTGTCTGCAAACACACTCAGGACAGGCCCTGGCTGTGTTCTAAATACAGTCTTTGTTACTCAACAGTGAGAGACCTTAATTTAGCACAGCTTTTCTCATGTATATCACAATACAACTATATTTATATAGTATGAGTATTATCATATATTTTTACATTCTGAAATGTGTTGGACAGATAGATCTAAACCTGTAAGGTCACAAAGGCTCTCAAACAGACACTAACTCTTGGTAGCAGAACTCCCACTGACTGTCAACATCAGACAAGTATTATTACTTTATTAATTGTAGAAAATCAGAGAAACAAAAACTTAAGTGAAAGAATTAGAACCATACACCAGCACAAAGGCTTGGAATTAGTTATGAAATTATATTATTCATTAACACTAGACTGTTACATCTCAATGTTATCCCAAATGGATTATTAGAATCTCAAATCATTTCCTAAATTTGAGGCAAACTAAATTGAATATAAACATAATGGTGTATACAACTTATCCTGTTTAACAAATCATTTTTTTAACTACATTTTCGAATAAATAACATGACCTCTTAAGCGTCTCATATTAGCTTTATCTCCATCCCTCACAAGGGAAGGTGTTTTACATTAATACAAATGAAAGGAATAAATATAGGATATTTTAATACAAAAAACAGTAAATCAAACAATCAAATGTCCCTAGGATATATCAGGGTTTGTTGTTATATGTGACACAAAATAAAGGAATAAATAAATATAAGATAAAACCCTTTAAGATACATAAAGAAATACACTTATAAAAGTAGGTGAATAATAAAGACTAAAATACCTTAAAGGGCTGTCGCTAATAAAAAGCTAATCTAAAAAGATGTATCTTTAGCTGTCGTTTAAACACGTCCACTGAGTCCTCTGATATTTCCTGGTGTTCCACAGTTTGGGAGTGTAGTGGATGAAAGCCCCAACCATTTTATTTTGGGGGACTTTAGGGATATTTAAAAAGCTGAAGTGGACCTCAGGGCTCGTCCAGGGACATACAACGAGACTCTGTGAGATACGTGGCTGCCAAACCATTAAGAGCTTTAAAAACCACTAAACATTTTTTAAAATAAATTCTAAAAGACACTGGCAGCCAATGTAGTTCAGATAAAACAGGAGTAATGTGCTCTCTTTTTCTGGTTTCTGTTAAAAGCCTGCGGCAGAGTTCTGGATAAGTTGAAGCTTTTCTATTGATTTTTTTGGAAGACCAGCGAAGAGTGCATTACAGTAGTCCAACTTACTTGATATGAATGCATGTATGAGCTTTTCAGCCTCTGGTCGGTTTAAAAATGAGTCACCCTGCTTATATGAGGTATACAATTTAAGTCTGAATCTAATTTCTTTATATACTTTATATACTTTAAATACTTGATAAAGAAGGCATGCATCAGTACTACCATACCTTTATTATGGCAGAAGATGACATGGTATTTTACACGCAGAAGGCAAAGAATACCAGGATGTTGTACTGCATCTGGTTGTATTGTGTAGCATCATTTTTGGGGATTTTCTGTCCCTCAATTCTTTGCATGTATACATTTGAGAAAGAGGGTCAACCTTCCAGTTGCAATTGTGCGTCTACATATCCATACTACATATGTACTGTAATAGGAGGAGACCTGAAACTAAAATGTCTTCCCACATTGGGAGCACCAGGAAAAAAAGCACAATTGATTTTAAAGAGAGCAATCTCTGAACTTAGATAAGTAGATACTGTGGAAGCTAAACCCAACAACAAATATATTATTTGTTTAATGTTCAAAATGGGTGTTGCAACATGCTCAAATGAAACCTAAAAGGGACAAGGAATCAATCAGATCTTGCCACAGATCACATAAAATATATAAGAATATATGATAAAGTATTGCAAACTGTTTAGATTGAATGTTTAATTTGTGTTAATGTTATCTTTTAGATGCTTCATAACATGTCATTTGAAACAACAATGAGTTATTTTCAGCTTCAACTGAGACAAAAAAATACAGTTACCATTTAACTATAAGTGCAAGAGCTGTAAAGAGCAGAGTAAATCATGTTTGGAAAAGGACCAGTAGATTCAACATTCAAAGGCTTTATTGTCATATGCACAGTAGCTACAGTGTAGAAATGGCAATGAAATCTTAAGTCCCAGGCCCTCCAACATTACAACATAGTTATGTAGGACAAAAAACAATACTGATTAACGAAACAAATTAAATTAAAATAGTGCACAATAAACAGTAGAATCGATTAGAATAAAATAGTGCATTTTATGTTGCAAGACAAATGTGAGGTGAAGTAAACTTGATACATAAATAATAATAATAATGAAACATAAATAATAATTAATACAATAATCTCAATAATGCAGAGAATGCTTTAAGTGACCAAGTAAATGAAAGAGTCTATATAGATGTAAATAGAATAAGATGGACAAAAACAGAATTTACAATTAAATATTGTTTATTGTAGTGATATTTATTTGGGCTCAGGCATTAAGCCTGGAAGAGGCTGTCTGTTTAAAGACCCGAATCACCCAATTACAGGTGTGTTCAAGTTGGTGCATCACAAGATTCATGTAAGAAGTATTTAAAGGCAAAAAACAAAAACATACATAGATTAAGTTATTTTAAAAGGTTTTCAGGTTATGCGTCGACTAAATATAGAAAAGTGTACATCTTCTTGTCCTGCAATTTATGTTATTTCTAATGTTATTTTGTTAGCCGCTCTACTCCCTGTCAGATCTCCACTCCTTTAATAACCGCCTGCCTCCGGACTGCATGGACATCCTCGCAGATAATGAAATACTCCGCAAACGCCGTCCTTCACACAGAGGCTCTGGCCGTAAGTTTTTCTTTCATTCCACGTCTCCACACTCCATCCCGTCCATTTGGTCCTGTCGCATGCCCACACTACGCCATCACAACAAACAACACGTGAATCTGACCAATCTCCTTCCACTCCCCCGGTCCACACAACCCCTCCAAATGCAACGTCCCCTCAGAGCAGCCCTGCTCAACACACGCTCCATCCACAATAAAAGCCACATTCTGAAATAATTCATGAAAGACAATAACCTGGACTTTCTGTATCAGACCGAAACGTGGCAAAAACCCCTGGACTATTTTTCTTTAAATCAAATCACCCAGCAGGATTCACATACATTGACAAACCTCGCCCACAAGGGCGGGGTGGTGGTATAGCTGCTATTATCAGAAAGGAAATAAAAACTACCATAATCCCCATCCCTGATGTTTCTTCATTTGAACACCTGATCTTCAAACTCTCTGGTCCCAATCCCCTGGTCACAGCCATCATCTACCGTCCGCTGAAGCCAAACACCTCCTTTCTCTCCGACCTCGCTGACATTCTCACTCAGCTTTCTGCCATATCCCCATCTGTTCTCCTCTTAGGTGATTTTAACATTCCTGTTGACCATCCGACCTGCAAATATGCCTCTGAATTTAAGGAAACCCTTCACTGCTGCAACTTCTCTCAACACATCAACTTCCCAACACACAGCCGTGGTCACATCCTGGACTTGGTCTGCTCCACTGGTCTCACAATCCATCATCTGTCCAGCCTCAATCTCCACATCTCTGATCACCTGGCCATCATCATGGACATCAACATCCCCATCCCCATCCCCGCCCAAAAGCAAAAACGCACAATAACCTACAGAAATCTCAAATCCATCTCACCTTCAGCAATCACTGCATCCATTACCTGCAAGATGTCTGTCTCCCCCCCCCCCCCCACTTTCTGAAAAACTTGTCAACTCTGAACTTGTGGACTATTATAACAGCACCCTCTCCTTCTGTCTCAATGAACTGGCCCCCACAAAAACAAAAAATGTCTCTTTCATACACTCCACCCCCTGGTATACCCCCGAACTCCGCCAAATGAAATCAAGGAAGAAAACCACACTAACAGTCCATCTACACATCCACAAAGACTATCTCCAGCAGTACAGTAGGGTTACAGTAACACACTCAAAGCAGCCCGGTCTAATTACTACTCACAACTCATTCAGTCTGGCTCCAGCAACCCCAAGCGTCTGTTCTCCACCATCAGCAAACTTCTCAAACCCTGTGACAACGCCACCTCATCCTTCACCACCGAACAGTGCAACTCCTTCCTCTCGTTTTTCAAACCAAAATCAGCAACATTTACAGCAATCCGACACCCTCATCAGCACCCCCCACCTCCCCTCCTGGCTCCCCCCCTTCACCTCACAGCCCCTGTCCCACTTCTCCCCTGTGACGCCCATGCAACTGTCCAACTTCATGACTGGAATTAACTCCACCTGCACACTTGACCCAATGCCCTCCAAATTTGTTAAAGAGAGCCTCCCTGCCATCTCCCAACTCATCGCCACCATCATGAACTCCTCCCTCAGATCTGGATCAGTTCCCCCCTCTCTCAAACTGGCTGCTGTCACACCCATTCTCAAAAGACCTGGACTCACACCTGACATCATGTCTTATGGCCACACTCTATCCCCCCCCCTCACATCTGCAACCTCGGAGTCATCTTCGACAGTCAGCTCAAATTCAATCACCACATCAATCACATCACCAGGACCACCTTTTTCCACCTCAAAAACATTGCCCGTCTCCGCCCATCACTCTCCTCCTCTGCTGCTGAAACCCTGATTCATGCATTCATCACATCACGACTCGACTACTGCAATAGCATCCTCTACGCCGGCATACCATCCAACCTCCTCAATAAACTCCAACATATCCAGAACTCTGCTGCCCGCCTCCTCACCCACACCCGCTCCCGAGACCACATCACTCCCGTCCTCCAGAACCTCCACTGGCTCCCCGTCCGTCAAAGAATCGACTTCAAAGTCCTCCTGATTACTTACAAAGCCCTCAACAATCAGGCCCCCCCCTACCTCACAGACCTGCTGCACCACCACACCCCTTCCCGCTGCCTCTGCTCATCAGAAGCCAACCTCCTATCCATCCCCACTGGCATCAAGCACCGGACCTGGGGGGACAGAGCCTTCTCCGTCGCTGCCCCCTCCCTCTGGAACTCACTCCCACAACCCATCAGAGACTGCACTGACCTCACCACCTTCAAAAAACTCACAAAAACTCACCTCTTCAATCTGGCTTTTAATATGTGATTGTTTTTGTATTATTTGACTTTAACTTTAACTATATATATTTATTTGTTGTTCTTTTCTTTTCACTATATCTGTAAAGCGTCTTTGAGCACCTGTAAAAGCGCTAACAAAATAAATCTATTATTATTATTATTAACATTTCTGAATAAAAACAATGTATTGTGGTGAAACTGCTGGTCATTCATCGTGACCTTAAGAATACATGTGATAAACAGTCAGAAGATAATGCTTTATTTTAAGAGTATGCAGAATACAAATACATGAGAGAAAGAAACAAGCACCTTTAACCTGTGTTAAATCATAAATAAAGTTAAAATCCTATGTGTCAGACATGTGTGGAGCCAAAACACCTAAGAAGTCTATTTAAAGTCCCTAATCTTCTGAGTCTAAAGTTTATTAAAGGTGTTTATTGGAGCAGATTTAGTGATTTTAGTCTTTAATGAGTGTAACAAATAACTCTAAAGTAATCAAGTTTCTCAAAAACAGTCCCCGATTTAAATGTTCCAACTGTTTGTGTGTTTTTTGTAAATGCGTTTCTGCTGTATTTTAAAGTTAAACATACGAAATTAAAAGACGCAAAATGTATAAATAAAAATCATAAAAGTGATATGATAAATTATAGAGGAATACACTTTATATGATTGACGTGTTATCGGAAAAAACAAGTGTACTGGCATACTGTAAATCACTCCAGCAGGCAAACGGCAGGTTACTTAAGAAAAGATAGGCCTACATGTTATCAAAGTGTTAAATTAAGTTAAATCATCCTAAATTAGTGAAGTGTAAAAGAAAAAATACCGACTCTCTATCAGAACCGGAGTACAATCCCACGACTCTTTTGAGTGTGTTTGCAGGGACAAAACTAACCTCTGTTTAACATTAACATATTTATATTAGTAACCTTTTTTTAGGTTAGGTCTTTAACAAAACATCTTATTTCTATGCCCAACTAGTTTAAGTCGAATTTGAAAGTATTTTAAAGCATTAAGAGGGAAATTAGAGAGGAAAGTCACATATTATGACTCACACGGCAGCATTTGAGGGAGGTCGAAAGGCTTCCCATTAAAATAATAACACAATATTGAGGTTAATTTCACTTTTACATGAAGAGAAACTCCTTTGCTATCGTTTAGGGTGCATTTCAGAATATATTGTTTCCTCCAGGTGTGATTTTATTACATTTGTTCGTGAAGAGAAAACACAAAATGGGACATTATGCCTGCCGCTCCTGTGAGGCTGCGATTGAGTCTCTACGGTTCTCATGGTGTGTTTAAATTCCGCTCTTTGCTGGGATTTCTCTATCAGTCTCTCACCAAGTCCAGAGAATCCACTTTGAAAACAACATGGCAGAATCCGCTCCCGCCGCACCGGCCAAGCCCCCGAGGAAGACAGCCACCAAGCCGAAGAAGGCAGGCCCCAGCGCCGCTGATCTCGTGCTGAAAGCCGTCACCGCCTCCAAGGAGCGTAAAGGGATTTCCTATGTCGCCCTGAAGAAGGAGCTGGCCGCTAAAGGCATTGACAACGCCAACCAGTGAAACGTGCCGTGAAGAAGTTGGTGGAGAATGGAGCCCTTGTGCAGGTCAAGGGAACCGGAGCCAGCGGCTCCTTCAAGGCAGCCAAGACCGCCGTGAAGCCCAAGAAGGTAGCGAAGAAGCCCGCAGCCAAAGCCAAGAAGCCGGCAGCAGCAGCAGCGAAGAAACCCGCCGCTAAGAAGCCAGCCGCCAAGAAGGCAGTAACACCCAAGAAGGCGAAGAAGCCTGCTACTCCTGCCAAGAAAACCCCCGTGAAGAAGATAACAAAGAGCCCGAAGAAGAAGGTGGCGGCCAAGAAGGCAGCACCCAAGAAGGCAGCGACCCCCAAGAAGGCAGCAACCCCCAAGAAAGCTGTGAAGAAGGTGGTTAAACCAGCTGCCAAAGCAGCGAAGAAGGCACCAGCCAGGAAAGCAGCGAAGAAGTAAACGGATCATCTACTTCTTCTTCTATCGATTTTTGGCGGATTGCAAACAATGATCATCTACTTCATCTCCAAAAGGCTCTTTTAAGAGCCACCCACATATACCAAGAGAGCACTTTCCTGTTTTAATATTACATGTTTATATTTATATTTTGCAACACCAGAGTACCTTAAGTTTTACAAGAAGTTAATTAACTGATATAAAGATGACTTGAATGAAACATGAATAACATGTTACCTGGTATACCACGTTCATCTACTTACATATTCTCTCTAAAACATTATCCCTCACATGTACATTATTTCCTATATGACATTGTTTTAAAATACATATTTCATAATTACATACTATCATTAGTATGCCCTTATACTATCATTATATTAAAATGTGTCTTTACTACACATGAACTAGTACCCTGACCACCCTCTCCACCTGCAGCCGGACAGACAGCAGAGCTCCTTCTTCCTGCAAACTGATCCAGCGTCTCTAGCTGGCAAAATAAGTATTCAAATATCAAAATATGTATAAAAGTGAAATATGAAAATAAATATTTTATTCAAAAAAATTGCTGAACTGAATCAAAATAATATTCAACCTGAAAAATTATTTCAAATACTTTTTTTTTTAATATAACATTGGACTGCATGGACAAATTTGGACTTTCAAATAAATTGTATTTTTTGGAATGATCAAAACAAAAAAATTATTCCAACTATAGTTGACCGTTGATGATTCGTTCTGAACGACCCGTTCCAACAGACTCGAAAATGATTGGAAGAGGAAAAGAAGGAGGTGAAAAGGTGAAAAAAATATATACAAAAAAAAATGTCTCTTCCTGGAAGCGTGCCATGTTTTGCTTCATAATTTGGACAGTTTTGGGTTCGCCTGAACTTCACAGGCTCAGGAGAACCCCCAAGTCGTGAATATGTTGGAGAATCACTATTATTTGATACCTGCTGGATCAATACAAATGATGTGTATTCCTTCATTGCACTGCCAAACAGAAAGGAGTTTGAACTCTGCTTTTTGCTAGAAGCTCCTCTGAGACGTTTCCTTGATGTTCTCACAACTAAAACCTCAGATCCCAAGTGGAAAGACTGGACTTTCGAATCTTCCATTCAAATAGACATCTTAAACATCATTGTTAAATTCTGGACTGGCCGTATTCCAGACCATGATGTTGAGACCTATTTGAAGAGAGATGAAGATATAATCAGCAAATACAAACCAATAGATACATTTGGGATATGGTATGGAGTGAGAAAATACAAAATTAAGATGAACAGAAACAGTGATGGTGAGATCCAAAATCTCCCAAATTCGATATCTCTCGGCCCCTACAATGGGAGAATCATTTATCCAGGGCAATCCGTCACCTGTTTCATCTGCAACTCAGCTGACCATCAGGTCAGAAAATGCAGCACAGTGAAGTGTTGGAGATGCAATGAACTGGGCCACAAGGCTAAAGATTGCAATTCAGACAGTCTCTGCAACTTGTGTGGAAAGATTGGGCACACCTTCTTCAACCGCCCATCTTCTTATGTAAACAAGGCAAAAACCCAGCAGCAGCCTGGTCCTCCCTCAGTCACCCAGCAGCAGCCTCGTCCTGCAGCCAAGCAGCAGCCTGGCCCTGGTCCTCGTCCTGCAGCCCAGCAGCAGCCTCGTCCTCGCCCTGCAGCCCAGCAGCAGCCTGGTCCTCGTCCTTCAGCCCAGCAGCAGCCTGGTCCTGATCCTTCAACCCAGCAGCAGCCTGGTCCTCGTCCTTCAGCCCAGCAGCAGCCTGGTCCTCGTCCTGCTGCCCAGCAGCAGCCTGGTCCTTCAGCCCAGCAGCAGCCTGGTCCTTTTCCTTCAGCCCAGCAGCAGCCTGGTCCTTTTCCTTCAGCCCAGCAGCAGCCTGGTCCTCCTTCTGATCAACATCAGCAGCCTGGTCCTCACCCAGCCCAGCAGCAGCCTGATCGTCGTCCTGCCAGCAAGGATCTCCCTCTCCCTGAAGATCAACAGCCTTCAACTCCTGAAGACGACTCTCCATCCCTGTCAGGTGAGGGTAGATTAACTATTGACAGTGATGTAGAGAGTGATTACAGCTCTGAGAGTGAGATTGAAGATGAGAAATATTATAAGAGTGTGAGCGAAAGCCATGGCTCTGATTCCAGCCCTGTCAGCCTTACAGCTGGTCAGCGAGTCAGCATGCCCCTCTACTCGCCCCCTGAGAGTAACTCGGGGTCTTTTTCACCCCGCCTGAGGTCACAAAAAAGAGACCTGCAAGCAGAAACTTGAACCCAAAAGAAAAACGGGCAAATTTGAATACATCATCGTAGTTCATTTCATAAACCAAAATCAGCTTCTTATATGTCGCTACCTGGAATACACGTGGTGTTCAGTCTAAGGACTTTCGAGAAAGGAAAATTAAATATTTATTAGACACTAATTATGACTTCCTCTTTACGCAAGAACTTAGACTGAATACCACCAGTGATGTTGACGATGTGTGGAAACGGTGGCATAAGGGCACATATATCCATCGGAGAGAATAGAGCTGACGCAGTTGGCATTTTCTTCAAAGAAAAAGACATAACTATTATTAGAAGAAGGGACATAATCCCAGGAAGACTGCTTATGGTGGATTGTTTTCATAAAAATGAAAAATATCGACTTATCAATATTTATACTGCCCCTGAGGTGAAAAATAAGCTACAATTATTAAGAAAACTTAGAGAACTATTAACAGTGGGTTATAAAATTATATTAGGTGGGGATTTTAACACAGTAACAGAAGACATAGATAAGTGTAGTACAGCTGTTTATAAACTAAGGGCGGAAGGAAAACTGTTGAAAGAAATCTGCAGCGATGCAGGCCTAATCGATGTCTGTCGATCACTGAATCCCACTGGAATGGATTTCACGAGATATGACAAAACAACTAAAACCCGCATAGACAGGATTTATGTATCGAATCACTTCCCTGTAACTTACTATAAAACAATCTTTAATAACTTCTCGGATCATCTCTTGGTCCAAACGTCATTGTCCTCCGGAGCCCCTTCCACTAGAGGCTTCTGGAAACTGAACACACAGTGCCTAAAAAATACTTGTTTCAACAGAATTAAAACTGGAAATACTAAACATATTACAATTGAGATGTTTAACAACCTTTGACATCAAATTATGGGAAACATTAAAAATTAGGTTAAAACGTTTTTTCAAATTTAAATGTAGAGAATTAAATAAAGCATAAACATGAATCATTAATCAAACAATATATTCATTTAAAGCAGATTGAAGTTAAAACTAAAACGGTAGAAGAAAATATATCTAAATTAAAAACTGAAATTGATCAATTGAACCAGGAATCATTATATAATATTCATACAACATCTGAAATAGATCAAAGAGGCAACTTGGCACAAGCCATTAAAACCAACCAAAAGCAAATTCAAAGTAAATTCATCAAATGTATAAAAAATCAAGAAGGATGTATTGTATATAATGAAAAACAGAAACGAGAAGTGATAAGAGATTTATGTTCTGAAGCATAAAAAAAATAGACATTGAAACGGACTGTGTTAAAACTCTGTTGGGAACGATCCCTCCGTACAACATCCAAGACTTTGATTTCCTTCTCGGTGAAATTAGAAAATACGAGGTGATCCAGGCGGTGAAAGAGCTGAATGTTGGTAAGAGTCCCGGTCCTGATGGCCTGCCCACTGAGTTTTATCAACTATTATCTGATGATGTTTTAAACTTACTGACCTCTATGTTTAATGAAGGTCTCAGCAGTGGTTGTATGGAGGACTCATTTTATGAAGGTGTCTTGACTCTACTATATAAAAAAAACGATGAAATTGATTTAGATAATTACAGACATTTAACTATAATGAATACTGATTATAAGATACTAGCAAAAATAATAATGAATAGATTAACAGATATACTAGATAAAATAATAGATAAAGAGCAAACATGTGCTATAAAAGGTCGCCTTATGTGGGACAACTTATCCATTTTAAGAGAAATCATAAATAAACCAAAAGAAGAAAAAGTTTTTTTTATTATTGGACTTGATAAAAAAAAAGCCTTCGACTATTTGTCCAGAGATTACTTATGGTCGGTGATGAAGGCCTACGGATTTCCTGAAGCCTTCATAAACATGATTAAGTGTCTGTATTTTAAATCTTGTGTCTGTGTAAATGTAAACGGTGTGTTAACAAATGCATTTAATGTTGAGAGAGGGTTAAGCAGGGGTGCCCTCTAAGCGCAGCTCTATACGTGCTAGCCATAAGTCCATTATTAAAATAATAAACAATGATAGGTTAATATCAGGAACACCAGTTGGCCATGCGCCCAAAATAACTGCCATCGCCTATGCAGACGATGTCACTGTTATTATAAAAAACCAACAAGAAATGGATGTTTAACAAACACCTAAACTTATATTTGGCATCAGGAGCTAAATTAAACCACAACAAAACTGAAGGTGTTTGGATCGGCACCGACGATGCCAAATGCGACATAAACATTCAAGTGAAAAAAGAAATTAAAATACTTGGAATAAGTATTTGTAGCGGCAACTGTGCTGAACTCAATTGGGAGAACAAACTAAGTGAAGTCAAAGAACAAGTTAAACAATGGGAAATAAAAATACAAATTATAAATCAAGAATAAACATAATAAATCATTCATACTTAGCAAGATCCTTTTCTAGCAAACATTTTCCCCCCCACCAGCCCAAATAATTATGCAATTAAACAAACAGTGTGTCAATTTGGTGTGGGGTACAACAAGGGAGGTTACTAAACGTAATTTGTTATTTAAAAGTAGGGAATATGGAGGCCTGGGAGCCATAGACCTGGGCATTAAACTAAAAATTACCTTTGTAAAAAACATCTCAGCTGCAATCAATAGGAAAGCCCTTGGGTTGAGGATGGAGAAATGGGATGGAACAAAAGAAGAGGAGAGCTAGAAACGGACCATATTACAAATAGTTTATGGTGACTTTACAACTGAATTCGGCATTTAGGGATTGATTGGATCGGACTACCGAATAAGTATTTTTAAATGGTAAATGATTTCAAGTATGGAGGTGTTATAACATACAAATACCTAACACCTGACGAAGGTAACGAAGTCTTAAAATTAGTGAAAAGTAAACAGTTATCGGAGAGCATGAGAGACGTGAGGTGGCTGATATCGGTTAACAGACTTGCGGTCAGAGCTGTAGTCTCATGGAGCTGCTATGTTAAAACTAGAACATGTCCCATGATTAACTGTGAGGAGACGAACTTACAGCACCTCCTCATGGACTGTTACAGAGCCGAGGAGGTGTGGTCGCTCCTACGGGGCATCTTGCAGTTCAATGTAGAATATGTCTCAATCATGTATTGTATTCTGGATGAGGGGATGGACATAAAACAAAGGGAACTTTTTCAGCTGGTAATTTGTATAACATGTATGAAAATCTGGAAAACAAGGTGCAAGATGACACTAAATCAGACAGTAATAAACAGTGACACCATTGTGAAACAAATACTTACTGAACTAAGGAGAAGAAAAACCCTGGACAAATCCCAGACTCAGCCATGGGGCATTTTGAGTCTGTGACCGAACTGAGTCTCATTGGAATATAAACGTGCTTTCTTTATGTTATTTATATATTTATTCATTGTGTGTTATGTGTATTAGTAATGTAATGTTTGTATATCATGTACTGCCCAAATAATTTAAAATAAAGTTTTCTAAAAAAAAAAAAGCAAGGGCGGAAAGGGACTCGGCAAAGGAGGCGCTAAGCGCCACCGTAAAGTGCTCCGTGATAACATCCAGGGCATCACCAAGCCCGCCATCCGCCGTCTGGCTCGCCACGGCGGAGTGAAGCGTATCTCCGGTCTGATCTACGAGGAGACCCGCGGTGTGCTGAAGGTGTTCCTGGAGAACGTGATCCGTGAAGCCGTCACCTACACCGAGCACGCCAAGAGGAAGACTGTGACCGCCATGGATGTGGTGTACGCTCTGAAGAGGCAGGGCCGCACCCTGTACGGCTTCGGGGGATAAACTCATCTGACTGAATCACACAAAGGCTCTTTTAAGAGCCACCCACTTTTCTTAAAGAGGCAACTCCTTTTACAATATTTTAAGAGTGACTCTTATTGCACACAACAATTTTGAATCTGAGTGGTGCCGTTTGTATTATTACGTTATTGGCTGATTTATTCCTGTATGTTAGTCATTTCGTTATAGATGTTTGTTTCGAGTGTAGTGTGGTAAGCTCCACTGTACAGTATTATTATGGTATGGTAGTACTTAGTCCCTGGTGAGAGAACATCGATAACCTAAACTCGGTGCGTGCGCATGCTCAGTATCGAGTTGTCAATATATATATATTTTTAATCCTACACTGTAACAAATAGCTGTAATAGTACGGAGAATTTGGTACCGTAATCTACCGGTTTTAGTAAATACAGATTGATACTGTTAGTGTCACGTCGATAAACAACGTATGAACAATAAATTACTGGGCAATATTACGATATGATACAGTATGTAAATAACCCATACACAAAAAACACACGACTCAACCCAGCGAAAAACCAGTCTTGCGCGCAGCCTTTCGTTCAGAATTTCCTAGCAAAATAAAAAAATGATATTAAACTAATCTTTCAACATAGTTTAATACAAAAATAAATATTAGGACAAAGCCCTAACAATAACAACAATAAACATAATAATACAAAAATTAAAATGTTTTATTCAGCCCTGATTAAAGCAATTTCTTCATCTTTCATTGCCAAAAAAAGTTATAATCAAATTAATACTCAAATTTCACAACAGCTGTGACAGATGATTCAGGTCATCGCTTTGCTTATAAATAGCTGACTCCATAGTAGGAAACTCAGATAACATATACTTTATTTTCTTCATATAAAAGACATTATTTTGTTATTAGAGAATCAGAAATCATAACCATAAACGGGTTGTTGCCAAGTAACACATACTTAGAATTTGTCTTGGTGTTTTATTTGCATACATAATATTAGAACACTGTTAAAAACTATTTGAAGAATGCTATAATAACATTAGAAATATAGCAATATTTACATAAAAATATGTATGCATTACAATATGCAGAATTCAGAGTTTATGAATGTATAGAATCATTTTTGCATCATTCATATTTGCTGGACTTTTGTATCATAGACAAAGTGTTAAAAAGCTGTATATTTCACACATGGATGTATAATAAGAACAGTTTACCAAATGAGCGCGAAATTTGAATTTTCCAATCTCTACCAACCAATAGTTGAGCTGCAGTGTCACGTGCAAACAATCGACCAATCAGCGTCGTTGCCGCGCCTGCTCTTGCTATATAATAGACACACAGACAAGTCAACGGCGTTACTACTTTTCGTTCAAAGAAGCAGACTTCGCTAACCATGGCAAGAACCAAGCAGACCGCCCGTAAATCCACCGGAGGAAAGGCTCCCAGGAAGCAGCTGGCCACCAAGGCTGCCCGTAAGAGTGCCCCGGCCACAGGCGGCGTGAAGAAGCCTCACCGTTACAGGCCCGGTACCGTGGCTCTGAGGGAGATCCGCCGCTACCAGAAGTCCACCGAGCTGCTGATCCGCAAGCTGCCCTTCCAGCGCCTGGTGAGGGAGATCGCTCAGGACTTCAAGACCGACCTGCGCTTCCAGAGCTCCGCCGTCATGGCTCTGCAGGAGTCCAGCGAGGCCTACCTGGTCGGCCTGTTCGAGGACACCAACCTGTGCGCCATCCACGCCAAGAGGGTCACCATCATGCCCAAAGACATCCAGCTGGCCCGCCGCATCCGCGGGGAGAGGGCTTAATCTGAACTGAGACCAGAACACCGAAACACAACGGCTCTTTTAAGAGCCACACACACTCACACTTACAGAGCAACACGTCCTGAAATACATGTACATATACTTTCTAGACTAATTGTCCTCCTTTGATTATTAAAGCATGGTCCATAGTAACACATTATAACATGTAGTGTATACAATGTTGATCCATATTGCTACTACCACTGGGTTGTAATGCAGGCTCTCGTTTATGGCTAGACATTGACATCTAGTGGTTTGTTGAGATAAAGCCCATACAAAAACAACAACTAATTTAATATATCATTTTGGTCTGTGAACATTAAGTTTATAATTATTATACCTGAGTTATATGTATATATGAACAAGTCCTGAAATATACCCATTTATTTGTTATTTGTTAATCAAGTGTACACACTAGTATTCGTGTTTGAACATCATTGTCGATAATGGTGTATACTTTGATTGCCGAGTGGACACTGCTGCACTTGCAGTGTGTCATTTCATGATAGGACACTTGCATCTAACTGTGGGCTGTCTATAAAGTACAGTTTAGTTTAAACAATATTCTTCAAGATGTTAATATTTTCATGCTTATCTCATCTTGAAATAGTGCTGTATAATAGTTTGTGCCATGTATGTTTTAGAGCTACTAAACTAACTCCTAACGGTATAATATACAATGGTCACATTAAGAACTGCTAATTGGCTAAAAGATATGAACTTCATTAATATATGTACTAGATGTACCTAATTTCTTAAAACGCTAATACAAAATAAATAAAGAACTGTTGGAAAGACAATGTGTTAATTGTAATCCACTACAATAGAGCCACTATTTTCGTTCTGCTCCAAACATTTGTTGGTGAACACTGACATCTGGTGGATAAAAGCTGGAACTAAATATAACCAGTTGTATTCATTTCAATGTGCGTGTGGGCAAAAGATACAATCGAGTGCTTAAATGTTACGGTACGCTATTGATCGGTGAACTGCAGACACCTGCCAATAAGTAGCTACTAAAGTAACCTGTATAACCTGTTTCAATAACTATAACCTTGGCCCGACATATTCTTATTATTACATTATTTGCTTACTGTGCTCATTGTATGTGCCGTGACTTAGGAATAAATGAACCCAATCACCCCCCCAAGTTTTGATGGGGTGGACAGGAACGTAGGGAAAAGTTACATGAGAAAGTGTTTAGCTTGCAATATTGAAAGTAGCAAGGTCATGTGCAGAGACTTAGAGAATACAAAGAGGTAGTCAGAACAGCACATCGCACCGGCCTTGACTCTGTATGGGAGGCTCGCTGCCTTTTTTCACAGGTGCTACATTTCATGCAAAGATAAAGATTGTCATGTTCACCCAAAAGTAACCCCACATCAAGAACACGCTCTGTCTCGGAGTGGAAGACTCTGCTCCAGGAGTGAATCCTCCTGGCTGACTCACTCTGATTCGCTGCCTAGGGCTCGCCCAGGAGCAGATCCACCAGTAGATAACACCTAGGGAGGAGCAACCGACACAACTCCTCCCACACAACTCCTCCCCGCTTATGTGTATAAAATACTGTAACATTCTTACACTCGGGACCCTGTTCTGTCTGACTGTCCCGATACTTATGGCGCGTTTCCACTACAGCGCGGAGCCCGGCTTCGCTCGGCCTCGTTAGGCCTTGTTAGGACCAGCTCACTTGATGGCGCGTTTCCATTACAGTTTAGGAACTGGGGCAGTAACTATAGTAACGCAGTGTAGGCGGAGCGATCGGCTTTTTGGTGGGCGGAGTCACGCTGCTTAAAACTGCCGTGACGCCATCTTCAATGCGAACATAAATGTAAGGATAAAATAGACTTATTTGTTAGAAGTGAGCTTTAGAACAGATAGGGACACAACGCTTTCAAGCAAATAACAGAGCGTTAGAAAAAACGTACCATGCAGAGACTCCAGTAACGCCGTTGCAGAGTCCAGGCCTCCATCCCTCCCAACGCTAGCCGGTCTATGGCCGTAAATGGTGTCCATTAGCTCAAACCACTTCCAGTTTTTCCTACTGGCACCACTCGTGTTGTTATTATCTTTGACCAAGCGATATTCACTCTTCATCTTTTTGAGTTTTTCCCTACACTGCACGACAGTCCTCGAGTAGCCGCTTGTGGACATCTGTGTAGAGACCTCCTGAAATACTTTAATATTGCGAGTTGTCCCGTCGAGCTCCCGCTGGATCTTATCATCTGCAATGTAATGTAGGAACGTCGTCACTTCCTCGACCAACCACGGCGTGCTTTTCTTTGCCATTTTAGCTCCTCTGTTGACAAAAATGCTGTTTATAAAAATGCTGCAAGCTTCGCTATATATATATATATGCGACGCCAGGGATTATCTCGCGCGCCGATTGTGACGATTCTCTCTGACCAATCAGCAGTCGAGAGTGTTGACGTCACAACTCAGCCTGGTTGTTCCTGGCCCTAGAACCACGATTTTATGAGGCCAGAAAAACTGTGAATTAGGACCCGCCGGCCGGTACTAGGCCAAGTGGAAACGCAACCAAAGTCGGGCCGCTGACGTCACAGCCCTCTTAAACCGGGCTCCGCGCTGTAGTGGAAACGCGCCATTATATCGCACGGTAGTAGAACCAGGGCCCGAAGTACTTCGTTATATTGTACTGTTGCTTTTACCATTAAATCAGCTTATTGTTAACCTCATATCTCGGTGTCTGAGTCCTTCCTCTTATAGCAGACCACTCATCAACGAACGGCGCGGAGCAGCCTCGAACCTTCAACCACTCCAAAGGGTGGTGCTCCAACACTACTGATATAGTGTAGTGTAAACTGAGTTAACCCTTCTCTTGCGTTAGGTCATTCCCCCCTTCCCATGCTATTTTTGGTCAAAATTGACCGGTGTGTTTTGCACAGTGATATCTCTGGAACCCCTTATCCAATTTTGATGGTTGACATCTCGTTTGAACAGTCAAAGCAAGTGGAATCAAGGGGTGACATACAGAATGACACCAGGGGTGAATTTCATATTATTTTTTGCAGTAAGTTCAAAGATAGTGCTTATTTTACATTACTGTATATTATAAAAATGCTTGCCATGTAGGCTGTGTTTACTGGAGATGGAAATGCTTTAGTTAGTGTTGTAGCTGAGATTCTTCCCGTTCCAATGATGTATGGGATGTATTGATTTGATACAAGCAAGCCAGTGTTTCATGTCATGGTGCGTGCGTTCACACACATAGTTGGCAATGCAAAATTGTGGATTGTCACCTCAGGCTCCTCTCCCTCAGGGGCTTCTATCTCAGGGGCCTCTCCCTCAGGGGCCTCTCCCTCAGGGGCCTCTCCCTCCTCTCCCTCAGGGGCCTCTATCTCAGGGGCCTCTCCCTCCTCTCCCTCAGGGGCCTCTATCTCAGGGGCCTCTCCCTCAGGGGCCTCTACCTCAGGGGCCTCTACCTCAGGGGCCTCTCCCTCAGGTGCCTCTTTCTGGTCTGTTGTAGGCTCATAGTCTGGATCGCTGTTGTCTTCCATTTCTGAGACATCTTCCTCTATCTCCTCTTTATCTGGTTCAATCTCCTCTTCATCTGGTTCAAAAAATGTGTCCAGAGCCTCTCGTACAGAAAATCGCGTAATCGGTCGCCTGCTCATTGTGTCAATGAGTCAAATGTGAGCAAGGCACAAATATAACTGCTTGAGAGACAGTAAGGGAGGCGCATTTAGCGCGAGAGAGTGAGAGGTTTGTGTTTCTCGAGGGGCACAGAGCTCGCACCTGTGAGAAGGTATGATACATTGTATCATACAGCGCGAGAAAGGGAGAGGTTCCCGTGTGTGTGTGTGTGTGTGTGTGTGTGTGTGTGTGTGTGTGTGTGTATGGGTTCAGAACAGTCTCATAATACACACATGCACACAGAAGGATTCACACTTATATTTCATGATCCGCAAAAGGATTCACATTTGTATTTCCGAATCAACACTTGTGTTTTTCAATGCACACACAAATGTGTTCCGTTTCATATACATGTAAATAAAATCTAAATACAGAAAAAAGTTTTACGTGTGTATTTTTGATCCTCACATATTTGTTTTCCGTTTAAAACCTCTGAACCTGCAAACACAAACCGCTTTCTGTGCATGGATCGCTGTGCATTCGTGTGTGGGTTTTTTGAGACTCCCCTATGGAGCCAGATTTGGGTCAATATTCTAGCGCGCAAAACAAGTTACTCACGAGCGGAAAATGTGCTTTTACACGCGCATAAAATCACCCTCGCGCGCAGATTAAACCCCCGCGAGCGGCTATGCGCTCGCTCGCGAGAGAGACAGCCCTCTTGCTCGCTCGCGGGAGTGTCAGCCTCACTCGCTCGCGCAGTCTGTCTGCTCGCGCGTGAAAAGTTTCTGACACTTTGGGGCGGAGCCACTGGACTTTGATTGACAGCTGCCAGGAAGCTCGGAGTTGCCAGGTTTGATAAATGCCTGAACTACCAAGAGCCGTGGAGTGGCAGCAGCAAGATCAGTTGGACGAGATTGAATGGTAAAGTTGTCCATAAAAAACTATTATATTCGTAAAGTGTACAGCTAATATATATATATATATATATATATATATATATCATACTGATATAACAACAACATACTACCACGCTTCGTGTGGGGTGAGCACCAAACGCTGTCTCCTGGTACTCATCTGAGTAACTCACAAAAAAAGTTATGTGCGCCCCTGGTAATAGTGTTATGGCCTGTGGTCATTCCTCCCTGTACTAAATAAGCCAGCTCATTAGCTTCTGTATTGTGAATTGTTTACAATACTGCTCCAAAATGCTTTGTTTTTTAACCCTCCTATTATTTTGCTGGCTACTTTCGCCTCATTATTTGTATTACTATTAAGCTATTGGACCGGCTGTGAAATGGTGACGCAGCTTCAGTCCTTCGACTTCTAATTGGTCAAGGCTCGTTTGAGGAGCGACTCTGCCAGAATCCGCCGCTTATTGGAGGAAAATCCTTTCAAAAAGTGCCGCCCTCTGCTGCGAACCATCCCGCGCTCCTCGAACATATAAAGGAGGGTTTCTTCGGTTGAATTAGTACTTTATTTTGTACCGACTTCGAAAGTACATCTGAAAATGAGTGGAAGAGGCAAAACCGGCGGAAAAGCCAGAGCAAAGGCTAAGACCCGCTCTTCTCGTGCCGGGCTCCAGTTCCCTGTCGGCCGTGTCCACAGACATCTGAGGAAGGGTAACTATGCTCATCGCGTCGGAGCCGGAGCCCCCGTCTACCTGGCGGCTGTGCTGGAGTACCTGACCGCTGAGATCCTGGAGCTGGCTGGAAACGCTGCCCGCGACAACAAGAAGACCCGTATCATCCCCCGTCACCTTCAGCTGGCTGTCCGCAACGACGAGGAGCTCAACAAGCTGCTGGGAGGAGTGACCATCGCTCAGGGCGGTGTGCTGCCCAACATCCAGGCTGTGCTGCTGCCCAAGAAGACCGAGAAGGCAGCCAAGAAGTAAACTACAGGAACCATCCTCTCATAAACCAACGGCTCTTTTAAGAGCCACACTCACCTCTAACTAAAGATCGCCTTCCTTTTATTATTTATAGTTTTTATAAAGGTTTCATGGGGAATTCTCCTTCCATTATACATTAGAAATATCCCACTGTTCATCAATCATTCACCTTGTTATGATGAAAAACTGAAGGAACACTACTGCACATTTAATTCCCACACAGATATGGTGGGCTACCATGCGCATTATTCTGATGTTTGAACTGTCTTGTAGAGCCACTCTGCTGGGACATAGACATGTAATACATTAGCTATATAATAATAATACCTGTCATTTATATAGCACTTTCCCGATGCTCAAAGCGCTTTCATATATAATTGTTAAATCTCTCGCTGTTCCAAATATTACCACATGAACCAAAGAACATTAATTAACCTTCATAAATGCATTTAATGCAGTGCTAAAGGGTTGGAGTTCACTCATTTGTGTCTTATCTTTGACAATATATGAACAGAATGAGTGATGAAAATGGGAATAATAAAAAATTGTTACCAAAAAATGAGACAGTTAATGACTGAAGACATTTCCATAAAAGCTCGTCACTTTACTTAATCACAAAGCACTGCAACAGCGTTATTAACTTTATTTAAATATGGAAGTTTACATTTAAATGTCTTTAAATTAAATATCTTTAAAAAAGGTAAATCATACAGTCAGGAGAGAAGAGTCATAACTTGTTGTACTTGATTGGAGCAAAAATAGTGCTCAGCATCAAAAACGCTGAAAAGGCGTTTAAACTTATTTTTACTAAGTGTTTTCACAGCTCAGTCCAAAAATCAAGCATGTCTGAATAAATGAATGTGCTCAATTAAAATGATGAACAAGTTTGAATTATTAAAAAGACACTTAATATGAGACACTCTAATTAAAAACTGTAAAGAATGCACGGAGCAGAGGTGCTACTTGAGGTGGAAATACACTGGAATAATTTAAATGAAAAAAACACATAAAATACCTGAATAATAAATATGTTGTTGTTGATTTTATAACAACATTTAAACATATGAATATAAATGTGAATAGCTATTTCACTAAATATATATATATAGGCCTACCATGAATTTAATTATAGAAGGACCCTTGGTTGTGTTACATCACAGCTAAATAAGATCCCTTGATTCAATCAGACAAAGACAAAGGTGTTTAACATGCTCATTCCAGCGGCTACCAAACTACAGGGATAAGACATAAAACGGGGGGGCACTGATCAAAGTACATCGTAGGCTCAGTCATGCGCAGACGATAACCAATCCCGTGCGAGCAACAGCACAGCAATATTTGCATCGACGGGATATAAATAGACCGCGCTGTGTCAATGTAGCACCGAGACGTTGGTCGGCTTTCCGAGGAAAATGGCGTCTTTGAGTCCTGGAGAGGAGGTTATGGAGAGTGCATCTGAAGGAGAAGGAGGATGGAATAAAGTAAGGAAAAAGACTTCAAGAAAGAAGATAGATATGTCAAGTGACAGTCTCAGTGAATCTGATTCACCGAAAGAAATGAAGAGAACAAAGAAAAGGCTTGAGAATGAAGAGTGGAAAGTGATTGTGGAGTTTGGTGAGCAAGCCGCAGCTAGCTACATCCAGTGGCCCTGACTAAAGCGATTCACAAAGAACTTGGAGCAATAAAGCAAGCAAGATTTCAGAGCAAAGGACGGATGTTGGTAGAAATGATAAATGCAAAACAGGAAAAGTTACTGAAAATGAAGACCTTGAATAAAGTTCAAATTAAATGCCATGTTCCTGGAGCAAATCGGAAAATACTTGGAGTTATCAGTGGAGTTCCGATAGAAATCAGCATTGAAGAGCTCAAGAAAGAAATTAAAGGGGGAAAAGTGTCTGTAGTTAAGCGTCTTCCTACTAGGTATCAGGGTAAGCTAGTGGATAGTTTGTCAGTTCTTCTTCAGTTTGAAGAAATAATTCAACGGAAAATAATGATAGGTTGCATGAGCTTTCCAGTAAGAGAATTCATCTCTAAACCTCTGCGATGCTTTAAATGCCAAAGGTTTGGGCATGTGGCAGACAAGTGCAAAGCTACTAAGCCCAGGTGTCCAAAATGTGCGGGACAACATGAATATGGTAGTTGTGCTGCAGGTGCTAAGGTGAAATGTTGCAACTGTGGTGGGGAACATAGTGCTGCGTATCAGGGCTGCGAAGTGCAGAAAAAGGCCAAGGAGGTGCAGAGATACAAAGTGCAAAATAAAGTCTCATATGCTGAAGCAACAGAAAAGGTATCATTAAACATAGCTAGGAAATCCCAAGTAGCAGCAAGTATATTCTCTTCAAAAGATTTTCCAAAACTCCCACAGGCAAAGGAAAGCCCCACAAAGTGTTCACATAAGTGTGTGATAGGATGCAGCAGTATTCACTCTCTCCACTAAACGGCTCGTTGCAGCTCTTGCCCCCCCCTCCCTGTGAGCACAGTGTGCTCTGATTGGTCGGGACGTTGTGAATCGCGCTGAGCTCCATGGAGGTGTGGTTTCCTTGTTTAGGGATACACAGCGAAACACAGCCAAACTCACAGCCGAAGTAAAAACAATAAGTGTTGCTTGATATTGAGTAAGAAAAAGGTTGATAAACGCTGTGAGAATGGGTCTGCAGAGAGAATTTCGCCGCGATCCCAACTGTCTGTTATCAGCCTGCAGCCAGTGATGAGAAATCAGCAGAGCTGCCTGCACTGAGTGTTTGTGTGAGGAAGTCCGTGGATTGGTCAATTTGGACCAATCAGCAGAGGCGTAACGTAACGGCTCCACGGATTGGTCCATTTGGTTCCGGGTACGAGCTGACGTCAGCTCGTACCCGGAACCAATCCGTGGAGCAAAGAAAGAAACTGAGAAATCTCCAACGAGGCGTTTCGGGGAGGAATTTTCTATGTTAGAGTTTTACTCGCTACAGGGTGTACTTTGAGGGTTTGTGACTCTGCAGACCGTTTACATGCATAAAAACCTACATAACACACAAGGTGATGGGTAATAACCAGAAAAGCATGACATGGGCCCTTTAAATAATGAATTACGTTGAGTAACCTCCCTCGTTGTGCCCCACACCAAATGTACACATTGTTTGTTTAATTATTTGGGAGGGTGGGGGCAAAATGTTTGCCAAGGAAAGGATCTTTCCTAGTATGAATGTTTTAACGATGTTAATTCTTGTTTTATAATTTGTATTTGTATTTCCCCTTTTTTTATTACTTCTTTGACTTCAATCAGTTTATTCTCCCAATTTAGCTCAGCACAGTTTTCATTACAGTCAAACCAAGTATTTGTATTTCTTGTTTAATTTAACTTAAACGTTAATGGCATAAATTAAGTTTCCTCTATTATCTATTTCAGATTTGTTATGTATTGTATATTATACTTCCTGGTTTAGTTTATCAATTTCAGTTTTTAAATGAGAAATATTTTCTTCCCCCGTTTTAGATTTAACTTTAATCTGTTTTAAAATAATATACGGTGTACTCTGTCAAACTCCCCTCTTGAGTACAATAATGCATGTTTTCTGCTATCTTTGATGAGAGATAAAATGATGTTCTGCCATAAATTCTTAATGAGAGTGATATTGTTTGACTCAGTATACTAATTTAATTACACCAACAAGTACTTTTTCAGGTATTCTTTTTCAAATTCTCCTCCTTAGTACAATGCATCTTAAATAAAAATGTGTCATTAGACTTATATTGTTGGACAGAGTATTTTAAGAGGATATGGTAGACATGGTATCAGCACTACTTCCGGTCAGTACTCCAGTGGCAGCTTTTACCCCTTGGGAAATCTTCAGAGAATATCCTGGATAGCTGGTCTATCCTTCAGCAAAGTGACACACCCTGTCACTCTTGTTGGCCTCTTATGATGGTGCTGTCTTAACCTTTAACAGCCAGCGCCACCATTTGGTAGAGCACATTTTGTGTCTTGATATCTTGTTGAAAAATAAATAAAAAAGTGTAACTCCATTTGAGTCAGCCAGCTCTATCGTTTGGTTGACATGTTATGCACAAAACAACCTCTAGATGTCACTGTGGTTCGAACAGAATGCCCTTCAGTAGCTTCCACTGAGAAAGTTGGCATGCTAAAAATCACTCCTGAAGAAATCACTCTTTTTGGTCAACTTTTGTAAGATAACCATATCATTTTTGACATATTTTAGTGTCAGAGCACTTACTGAACAGAATTATATAACTTGATTCACAAAACATTTTTGTAACAAGGGTGTAATTTTTTTTTTGAAAATATGCTCAACCAACCGGTCTAATTGGCCTTCATATTGTAAACTAGCAATACGACTTTTTCAGAGTTTCAGAGATGTTTTCCAATAAAATATGGTAAATAGCTAGATTCATGGTAATATTACTAAATCTAGTACTGCCTTATGAGTCTCAGAGTGAAAGAGCGATGATAATTTATATAGCACCTTTCATGCATGAAATGCAGCCCAAAGTTGCACACAGATGAGCAAGTTAGGCCAACACAGGATATAGACATTTGCTTTTAGGCCAGTTGTTTGTGTTAGGCCAATTCAGCATATACAGTAAGATGAGCAAGTTTTTTTTTTTATATATATATATAATGAAAAACACTTTCCATTACTTTTTTCCATTTCTTTTTTTTTTTACAATTATAATTTATTATTTGTTATGAATATATCTGGTTGTATATATTGCTCATCTTCCATAAAAGAAAAAAATGTATTTGAGTTTGTTTTTTATTTGAGTTTGATGCATACAAATACTGTACTATATGATGATTGTTGAAAATGCACTTTTGCCAAGGCCAGCTCGACCAGTTGGTAGAGGCTCATAAAAACAAAACTGTGTGGTCAGTAAAAAAAATAAAAATGGTTTGTGGTTATTTGTCCTATTTGATAAAAAAATGAAAATAAATAATTTGTCCATAGATTTCTTCTTGGTCTGGCAATTAAAGGGTTAAAATATGATTATTTCTCTGCCCCTAGTTCGTTCCTCGCAGATTCTTCAGTCTCATCAGCCTCATCTTTCCATCTGTCCCAGTCAACGCATCAGCCTCCAGAACACTTTCAGTGTCTGACTCCATAGAGATATTGTCCTGATGCTGTACAAGGGTGATGCCCCATGATCAAAAAATTACCCCTGTAGAGTCTGAGTTCAAATGAACTCTACATGTCACTTGTTAGTTGCTTTTACCTTAAATCGACTTACATACACTCAATACTGTGGACAATCCTCACAGGAGCTATTTGGGGTGAAGCCCAGGGACACAACGACATGCTGACTGCAGTGGAGATTGAACCAGTGCCCCCCTGATCCGAAGATCAACGCACGATCAGCCACAGCCTCCCTAGCCATATTATGTCTGTCATTAATGTTACATCACCCCTTATAACAATTTTCTTTCCTTTCTTCTCTTTCTCTTCTCTTGACTGAATTAAAAAGTCCAGTCTTTAAGTAATATTTGAAGTCCTTTCCTGCACCTTTTTAAGGCTATGTTTGCAATGTATTCAAAGGTCACTTATTTAAATAAATCAATATCTGAGGTTAGCAAACAGATACTGCCTTTATCTAGAGAGCCAATGACACCCATGAAGAATTGCAAATATTTTCATCTGCTGTATTAATAAAATTGCCATGTGTTTTCAAATTGAAAATAAGGCACTATCAGCCCAGAACATTATACAAAATATATATATTTTGTTAAAAGGGACCCGTAAGGCTTAATCAATGTTATATATAGATCTTTAGATAATATCAATATTATAATAAACTTCAACCAAAGTCAATTTCAGGAGTGGTGTTGACATAGTTTACGTTTATTTTCAACTATTTTAGTCTTATATTGACTCAACCTTTTTAAATAATTTACTTTAATTTAGAAAAGGTTTTTCTGAGAAAAATGTACTAAAAAATGGTCATGCTTTTCCGGTTATTACCCGTCCCCTTGTGTTATGAAGGTTTTTCTACATGTAAACGGTCTGCAAAGTCACAAACCCTCAAAGTACACCCTGTAGCGAGTAAAACTCTAACACAGAAAAGACCTGTCTATGCTGCCCCAGAACGCCTCGTTGGAGATTTCTCTTTTTCCATTGTTTTCTACCTGGGTACAGTGATGTGCCCATACCCAAATGGACCCATTGGTCCAAATGGACCAATCCGTGGAGCCGTTAAGTTACGTCCGCGGAGCCGTTACGTTAAGTCCATGGATTGGTCCAAATGGACCAATCCGCAGACTTCCTCACACACAGACACTCAATCTTTTCTCAGTAGCAGCTCCGCCGATTTCTCCTCCCTGAGAGGACGGGACGCGGCGAGGCTGTGAGTCTGTGTGTGAGCACACACACAAACTCCCAGCCAGGCTGCGGGTGTGTGTGTGTGTGTTCGGGCTGGTTTCGGCCTGGGTTTCGCTGTGTCTCGCTGTCTCGCAGACGGCCACTGGGCTCATAGGAGGGGGGGGGCAGGAGCTCCAACAAGCCGTTTAGGACAGAGAATGAATACACATACTATACAGAGATGCTGTATGAGAAACCAATGTGAGTTTGGAACATTGCACAATATAAATCTATTCTAGTACCTCAACAATGGAATTATGATCAGTAGAAATGGCCATGACATGGGACCTTTAAATGTAATGAAAAAGCCAACTCAATAGTGTGTTAAAAATAGACTTTAGGATATTGTAAAACAAAAATCTACTATATAATGTATTCTTAACCCTCCTTTATCTTTACATTTGCTTTACACCCTTTATCCTTGGTGGTCATTTTGACCCCAGGAGTTTAAAGCTCAAGAAAATTATCATATTCAAAATTGTTACCAAAATGTATGTGTCAAGTACTTTATGTTTCTTAGTTGACTATCTAAATATCCATTTAAATAAAACACTACCCCCACCTCCCCCTCCACCCACAGCATTATACATCCATAAATCCTATTATGTGAACATTGTAAAATATATAAATCACCATAAAATCTCACTGATTGACGTAACATTTGAAAGGATGATCTTTTTGCTGTTGTCAAAGGATCTATATTTATTACCAAGTACAATTTTGGCATTTAAGAAATGTACAGTATATTATCAAGGATAGTAACAATATTTCCCTTCCAGTGTCAGCATTCCAAAGGCATGCCGTTGCGACCCTTTTTGATTTCTACACTCAATGTGGGCTTGTAAGTGGTTCCCACCCAACTCCTAACTGTCCCATGCATGCACCTCACCTTTAAATTCACAATCTCAAGTATATTGTCTATCAATCCTCTATTGATGGTGTTATGAAGAGCTCAATGCTGACTTCAGGTCTTAGACATGGCTGACAGCGTATCTTGTGGGGCCTGGAGCCATTTTCATTACATTAGCAGCACTAAACTTACCCTGTTTTTCACGTGGGGAGCGGGACCAAGATAACTTTCCATTTTTGGAAAGTAATGTTTCTGCTTGTGTTTGACAGACAACAGGAACATCTGCATGGGGTATTCAGGGTGGACAATTTGACAGAGGATTTCTCTGTACAAAATAAAAGTATTTTATAGTCTTTGCGCTATAGTCTAACTACTGAGTCCAAAATGATCAGTCTTCTTAAGAACTTAAAAGTATTTTTATTGCTCATCACATATAGCAGCAAGACAGGCATTGTTGTACCATGGAGGGGACTTTGACAGGAGAGTATCAAGAAGTACACAGTAAAAGTATTTCATAGTATTTGGGATAGTTGTAACTACAACTGATTCCAACTTCATCAGTCTTATGAAAAACGTATGGCCAAAAATAATGTTATCGCTCATCAAAGATAGCAGAAGCCTGTCATTTTTGCACTGTGTAAAGGCAAAGAGTTAGAACCTTTATTTTGAAGAGTACAGCGCAAGCATAGGGCAAACTAGCCAATCAGAAGCAAGGAGGCACTCGAGACACACCCACCTATGGAAACGAAACATTGAGTGGTATACTTGTTTTAACAGTAAGAACAGAAAAACGAAAAAACGAGCTGAATTGCCGTTTTTCCGTTTTGGGGCAAAATTCAAAAACAAAAAAACGACCCATTTCTGTTTTTTTTTAAGTTTAAATTAGAACTAAAAACAAACGGTTAAAACGTACCTTCGTCGTTTTAAAATGCTTTACAAATAAAGCTATATTTGTGCTGCAAATATAATAATGTACGTACAGTGTATATATACGAATGATAATAGGTTTTATTACCAAGTAGGTAAACACATACAAGGAATTTGCTTTTGTATATATTGTGCATACAAAGACACAGAATGAAGAATACCTTGCAAAACAATTAAAATCAAAATATGAAATAAGAGATGTCCTCAAAATATTAAAGATAAAAAAAATAGACATTACACAAATTACAATCTACACAAATAAGTTACAACTGATGATCATTTTTTTCCCGTTAAATGTTTAGCCCAAACGTGACATCTGCATGTATTTAGGTGGGTGTGTAATTTGAGTTATAATACGAAATATATTATTTAATAAGTTAATTACACAATGTAAATAATCATAAGTATGACACCTTTTTGAATGTCTTAATGTTCTCTACACATTGAGACTTTTGCTTCTTAAATTACAGGAGTATATATTCATCTTTGAACGGGTGAAAACAATTTCAGAAAATTCAGTCTCATTCTGAAAAGAATTCAGGCGGCAGACCGACCTGTTTTCTGATTGGACGATCATAGTTACGGATCAATCTGACCAATGAGCGTACAGCTGCGCTCCTATATATCTGGTGAGAGCTGTGATCGAGTTACTTTCTTCTTAACGTCGAAGAATAATCACATAGAAAATGTCTGGTCGCGGAAAAGGCGCAGGAAAGGTTAGGGCGAAGGCCAAGACTCGCTCCTCCCGGGCCGGGCTCCAGTTCCCCGTCGGCCGTGTCCACAGGCATCTGAGGAAGGGTAACTACGCCCATCGTGTCGGTGCAGGAGCCCCGGTGTACCTGGCCGCTGTGCTGGAGTACCTGACCGCTGAGATCCTGGAGCTGGCTGGAAACGCCGCCCGGGACAACAAGAAGACCCGTATCATCCCCCGCCACCTGCAGCTTGCCGTCCGGAACGACGAGGAGCTCAACAAGCTGCTGGGAGGAGTGACCATCGCTCAGGGAGGCGTGCTGCCCAACATCCAGGCTGTGCTGCTGCCCAAGAAGACCGAGAAGGCCGCAAAGAAGTGAACACCCTGATCCCGCTTTAACAAACAACAAACGGCTCTTTTAAGAGCCACCACTTCCAACTAAAAGAGATTACTCCTTTATTTACAGTTAACCCTTTTATTGTGCAGTACTGTACTAGAGAATCCCTGATCTCCAGCCACAACATCATGACTCCATCCACTATCACATGATAAAATGTCTGAGTAGATGAAGTATATTTGATTAAGATCATTGCTTTGCTCTATGTAACTTATAAATAGCTGACTCGATAGATAATAACATTTAAATCTGTCAATGTCAAATAATATAGGTGAATGTAGTGTTGTAGATCAGGACTCAATGACACCATATTACATCACATAAAATGTGAACTTAAAGAATGTGGGAAACATAATTAGTTGATAATGTATTGCTATGATGTCGAAGATTCATTGTAAAAATAGAAATAATTAACAAAAGGGTAGTGAGAAGAGCTGTCTTTTACTATTATTGGTGGACATCAGCTTGTTGGTTGGTTGGTGTAGTTTTTTGATGAAATGCTTGTAATTAATTTCCTCCACAGGTATGAGTGGAAGTTCACAGGCCCATTATTGGGCCTGTGTTCATCGTCAAATACAGATAATAGAGACCTAGTTCTTTCCATGATGAAATGTTTAGCCTTAAAAGCATTTTGGTGCCTAAAACACCATTATCATTTAATATGTAAATCAGTCCTGTTATCTAAACTGATAATGTGTGATATCTGATATTTAGTTGATATTTAGATTTCTGTTATATGTACAAGATTATAGAATTAAAATAAAGAACAAATAACTGATGTGTTCAAAATAATTTTCTAACACAGTAATTGTGTGATATACTGGATAGTCAAAGAGAATTTTAAACATTTGTGTAGTTACAAATCATCCAGACGACCTTTTCTTTAAATCTCGGGAATCATTAGATACAGAACTGAAATGGCTTCAAACCACGTTGATGACTGTGGAGTGGACAATACCAAATGGCTGGCTTGTGACAAAACCCAATGTAGTATTTAGAACATAATTGATTTGTACATCTTGGATATCGGATAAAAAAAACGTTGTCCAATAGGTGACATTTTTAATATCAAGTATCCTATTAAGAGTTCTGTTGATGGAATTTAGGTTTGATATAATGTTCATCGACTGAAAAATGTGTGATATCGCGAAAGGAAAGTCTTTAAGTAATTTGGGTGGCTCTTAAAAGAGCCGTTGTTTTCCAGGTATATCAGGGTGTAAATGTTTAACCTCCGAACCGTACAGAGTGCGGCCCTGCCTCTTCAGGCATACACCACATCCATGGCGGTCACGGTCTTTCTCTTGGCGTGCTCGGTGTAGGTGACGGCATCACGGATCACATTCTCCAGGAACACCTTCAGCACCCCGCGGGTCTCCTCGTAGATCAGACCGGAGATACGCTTCACTCCGCCACGGCGAGCCAGACGGCGGATAGCGGGCTTGGTGATGCCCTGGATGTTATCTCGGAGCACTTTACGGTGGCGCTTGGCGCCTCCTTTGCCCAGTCCCTTTCCTCCTTTTCCTCTTCCACTCATTTTCAGGTATTGTTATGTCGGCTCGTACAGAACGAATGGATAGAAGCAGAATGACCGGCAGAATTTAAATATTCACTGCGGACCTAAGAGAAGATGGAGAGCGGGAAAGCTGCTAGGCGGGGCCAACGCTGCAGCCTCCACATTATCTTTCAAAAACATTTTGTCTTCCTTTAAATATTGTTTATATAATTCCGTCAGGCTTTATAATAAGCGTTTGATGATTAAACGTTTGTTAAAATGTAATAAAACCCTCACATGCTTAATAACATTTATAATTGAAATAAGACCCTTTCTGAGATTAACATTACATTTAAAGTTGATCAAATAGGAGATATTCATTCTTAACTGTTTCTGATGAGTCAAGACATACATTTGTATACACAAAACATGTCAACAATTTGACATAAAAGTAAGAATTAGTCCAATAGAAACACCTGAATCTATACACTGTATTTAGGTTTGGTGTGGCCATCATCAAAATGATTAAATAAAAAAATCAAGAAATGTACCAAATAGTTAAAGACAAATAACCATGGACTTCTTCAACTTATAACATATTTCAGCTCTCACAAAATGTTATAAGTTTGGTCAATTAAAGCTTTTCAGTTACACATTTAAAAACATTACATGTTACTTGTTAGACGCTTTTATCCAAAGCGACCTACATACTCAATACTGTGGAGTTTGGGGTGAAGTGTCTTGCCCAGGGACACAACGACATGCTTCGAACCTGTGACCCCCTGATCCCAACACCAAGGCTCTATCCACTGTGCCACACGCCTCCTCAAAGAAAAGAAAAAGATACTTTTGTAGAGAAAATTATTTATTAGAAAATGGTATTGCCTTACGGAAACATTTTTGACAGATTGTATTTTTTTTACAAGAAAATAAAAACAATATAACTACTCTTTAGCTCTGATAATGATATGCTATCATATCAAGTCTTTAGCAGGGTTTAGATATAAACAATTGAGAAGGGTCAAACTCCTTTTCTGAGAGTATGATTACGATTCAAAAAGTATTTATTTATCCAGTTTATATTTCTCAGAGAAGATTAAAACAAAAATATTCATGATTTGTGTCACTTATGAGATTGAAAATAAGCCGATTTCATTAATCATATAGGGCATGCCTCGAAAGGAAATGTTTGGAATAGGTGTTCAGATGCAGTGGGTGGCAGAGCCTTTGTGTTGTTGGTATATCATAAGAGGGAGATTCACTTGCAGGTCTACAGGAGAGCCAAATGAAAACAGGGCATACAGTGCCATGCAAAAGTATTCACCCCCTTGGCCAGAAAGAAGCCATTGCTTAAGGAAAGAAATAAGAAAACACGTTTGGAGTTCGCCAAAAGGCATGTGGAACATTCCCCAAAATTGATGTGCCAGCTCATAGACACATACCCCCAAGAGACTTGGAGCTGTAATTGCTGCAAAAGGTGGCTCTACTAAGTTTTGACTTTGGGGGGTGAATAGTAATGCACACCAACGTTTTTCTTATTCATTATTATTTCTTGTTTTTTTTCACAATGAAAAATATGTTTTGCATCTTCAAAGATGCATGTTGTGTACATCAATAAAAACACAATCTGCAAAATCAAATTAAATAAATGTTTTCATGCAATAAAACAAGAAAAAGGCCAGGGGGGCTGAATACTTTTGCAAGGCACTGGAATGACACACAGAAGGATGGAGCAAGTATGGAGCCAAGGACACTCCATAGTGTTACTAAACTGCATGACAATAGTATAACATATTGTATATAAATGATAACTTATTGCAGCATTTTATCAAAATTCTGAGCTGACATTTCTCTTCGATTGCTTCGAGCAATACAAATTCTTCTTGTGTATCCACTGAAATTCAGTTTAAAGGGAAACCTATGTTTAAAGTACATTAGTGCTGACTTAAGAGAACTTAAAGATCCATATTCGATAAAGGAAATATTTATAAGAATTAGTGATACTAAAATGTGAACAAGTCCACAATTTCTCAGGATGTGATAATGGTACAATCCTGTAGATTATGGGAAACTTTAAAACATAGGATAAGACATGTATTTAAATTCAAATGTAGAGAATTAAATAAAGCTACACATAGTAAATATGTTACACTCATCAAACCGTATATTATTTTAAAACAGATTCAAGTTAAATCTAAAACGGGGGAAGAAAATATTTCTCATTTAAAAACTGAAATTGATAAACTAAACCAGGAAGTATAATATACAATACATAACAAATCTGAAATAGATAATAGAGGAAACTTAACTTATGCCATTAACGTTTAAGTTAAATTAAACAAGAAATAAAAATACTTGGTTTGACTGTAATGAAAACTGTGCTGAGCTAAATTGGGAGAATAAACTGATTGAAGTCAAAGAAGTAGTAAAAAAAGGGGAAATACAAATACAAATTATAAAACAAGAATTAACATCGTTAAAACATTCATACTAGGAAAGATCCTTTCCTTGGCAAACATTTTCCCCCCACCCTCCCAAATAATTAAACAATTAAACAAATAATGTGTACATTTGGTGTGGGGCACAACGAGGGAGGTTACTCAACATAATTCATTATTTAAAAGAAGGGAATATGGAGGCTTGGGAGCCATAGACCTAGATATTAAACTTAAAATTACTTTTGTTAAAATGTTTACAGCGGCAATATCAAGGAAAGCACCCTGGGTTGGGGATATATCAAGGTGGAAAAAAAGGAGAGGTAGTGCGAGACATTGCCCATACTACAAATTAGTATATGCTGATTTCATAAATGAATATACACCTTTAAATGGAGTGGACTTCCAAATTATATATATATTTGTTTTAAATAAATGAATACAAATATGGTGGATATATTATATACAAAAACCTATCACTTATTGAAAGCACCCAAGTTGTTTCTTCTGCATCCCTTGTATGCAGACATGGAACACCAGATGCACCGTGGTAATACATCAAACAATAATTAACAGTTGTACCATAACAAAACATATCGGAACCGAGCTAAGGAGAAGAAAAAGCCTCGACAAGTCACAGACTACCATGGAGCATACTGAGTCTGTGATTGAACAAATTTACGATGAATTGGAAATGGGGGACCCAGATGTAAACAAGACGAAAGTCTTTCTCTGGTCTACATCCCCTTAACAATTGTGTGTATTGAGCTGTACTGTACTGTACCCATTCTACAATCTGTTAATAAACTTTTCAATCAATCAATCAACAAAGGCTGATCGGACAATTCGCTTTCTGCAGTCTGAAATACTGACAGTATTTCAGACTCATCATGGATAAAAAAGGTGACAAGGTTCGACCCCCTAGGGGGGTCCGGGGGTCAGCTCCCCCTGAAGATTTTTTTGAATTATCAGCTTTAAAATGTGGATTTACAGGCAATTTTAGCAATCAGAACAACAAAACAAGCAGTGGTAATAATAAGAAAAACACAGAATTTCCATTTGTAATATAACAATGCATTTATTTTGTAGAGCCGTACCACTATCTAACACAATTTGCAACTATAGAGTTGAGTCATATCACAGGTGCTAACTTTTTAGCGCCACAAACAGAAAGGGAAATTCTTCTTTCTGCCAAGAATTCACTTTTTCATTTAAGAAAGGGGAGCATTTTAAACCTCTGCACTGAAACACAACAATATTAAGAGTGAGAAGACAAAGTGGTCTTGCAATGAGTGTGTCAGGAGGAATAATTCAATGTGTTGCAGAAAATATCATTGGACGGTGTAAACTCAGTTAGCGGTTGCCTTTTTTCAACACTATAATTGTCTAATTTAGCCAATTTTACAGAGAACATCAGCAGCACACTTTACTGCTTGTGCTCTACTTTGAAAGAGTGCCATGTCCTCTCTGAGAGGAATCAGCATTAACGTGACTGCACAATCATACTTGTTGAATCGTTGCTTCATGAAATAATAGAAAAACAGGCCTTGCACATGTTGGATTGGGACTGAAATGTGACCGATGCTACTGCGCCCCCTTCACAGCTTGCAGCAACACAATAATAATTTCCCTGTCTGGGTCAAAATGTCTCGGTAAAATTCACTTCCTCACACGTAGTTCTCATTTCAAGGGTAAAGACAGTTTTACTATTCTGTAAAGGTAAAAGTAAAGAGAAAGGCAGAAGACAGTGACTCTGACACTTCTTGCGGCACACCTTCCTTTTTCATCGAGATGATTTCTAAAGGGAAAATGGAAACAATTTGTTAGCAGCAGTTCCCTGTTGATATTATATTATGTTATTTGAAGATGGAACATTTATTTTTTAATTAAAAAAGAACAAAAGAAAATATTTTACTTTACCTATGGCGCGAAAATATCTTATATTATGTACATATATAATATATACATTTTTGATATATTATATGATGTTATTTCAAGATGAATTATTTTTTTTTTTAATTAAAAAGAACGAAAGAAAATATGTACACATCTGGTAGCTACAGGTGTAGTCAATAAGCCCTTGGCTAACAATAGCTTCACTAGCTCCCTTGGTAACAGGGGCGGTTCTAAGGGGGGGCCAGGGGGGGCCAGTGCCCCCCTAACACTGACTTTGGACCCCCCTGTGGCCCCCCTGAAAATGAAAAAAAAAAAAAAAAATAGTTTATGATTAAACGATTTCTTGGCTGACGGAATAGGCGAAACTAACGATATTTGTCATTGTAGTCGGACCCATTAGAGCAGGGGTCTCCAACACGTCGATCGCGAGCTACCGGTAGCTCGCAAGCCCTCAATAGCCCCCACTTTACAAATATGTTTTTTTAATTTTTTTAACACAAGCCGTCATCGCCACGGAGGAGCATACAGCCTCTGTGAGCGAGCACCACCTTTATCTATTTAATATAGTTGTAAAAAATTAAGTAAGAATCATTCCAATGTGTACTATAGGTCAGTAAAAAAAAAAAAAACTGTTTAAAAGGGGAGTGATTAGTCAAATATGCATAAATAAAAAGAAAGAATGCTAACTAGGTAACATAAGATAAGAATAAACAAGTTTAAATGATTTGTTATTGGTTGTGATCATATTTTAAAGATTTTGGATTATTGAAAAGTATACAGCTCCCTTTCATACGAGTGTTGAGAGCTGTATCCATAAATTCATTTGTGCTCAAAGTGCACCCGATTGATGCATTTAACTTCAACATTTAAAAAAACATCTTCCCCCTAGAGGATGTGAGGTCCAACCCCAAATACAGCAGGTTCAAATAATTTAATTGCATACAATTTATTTTAGTAAACACTGAAAACGGGTTCCACAGACCCAAACAGCACACAAAGGTTAAAGGTAAGCATATAATAATGTGTAATGAAACAAATACCAATAACTATATTGCATTCTTTTCTTATGCGCAATTACTTCATACTGTCTTTGTCTTTTTCGTCCTGCATTTATTGTGCCCCCCTCAGAAAATAACTGGCCCCAGCCTGGCCCCCTCAGTCAAATTGGTCTAGAACCGCCACTGCTTGGTAAGCTAAAAAACACATCAGCAGCTAACCTTAACTAACTCATAATAACTGTAATAACAGATTGCTTACCTTGAGAGCGTGTTCCACGTTCTGCGACAGGAATGTAGGCTCGTAGGTAGCTTCCTGTAGCTAGGTTATACGGCTATCGACTCCGGCGCAGTGAAGTCCGAGAAGCGTAGTTCCTAGAAAGAGTCGGAGATGACCCCCCCCCCCCAAATATTTTTATTGCAGATCTACACGAACCACACAAACGACCTATTTTGGTTTCAAAACGGCGAATTTCGCCGAAAGGTGACACGTTTGCAGCCCTGTACTGTTCTTTTGTGTTTAAGTATGTATTTGAGTTGTATGTACATGCTTTTATGTAGTGGTTTGTGTATGTCTAATATATATTGACAAAACAATTTAAAAAGACAGTTTTAATAATGAAAAAGTAACATCTTCTAATTGAAGTGGTGTATAAAATGTTGCCTAGCGTTGTCTGGCATGACACCCAAAAAAAAGTGATATTTTTGGGCTTGACCAGAATAAAAAAAGCAATTGATAATCTTTCCAGGCTCAATGATGAAGGTTTACGGCTTTCGTGATGCTGATATTAAATAGTAAAATAACCACGTGTTGTGTCCTGTTGTAACCAGAGGGTGCTGTTGGACAGATATATTGCATTGAGATGAAAATTAAAAAGGAATTAAAGCACGGCATGTCTCTAAGGCTAATAATTTGTACCTATACTAAGAAAAAAAAAACACCTCGTCTTTAAATGATGCACAAGTTGTGTTTTGTCTGAGCCATTGTGGAAAGTGTTGTGTAAACAAGGCCTCTTTGAACTGTTTACCTATCAAATAGGCATTTCATTTAAAGTGATTTAAATATCATGTATGCGATTCATGGCTCACGCATGACACTTATTCAAAACAGAGGAACACGTCTATAGATGTAGTGGGTGGCTCTTAAAAGAGCCTTTGTGTTGTTGGTATGTCAGCAGCAGAGTTTACTTGGAGCTGGTGTACTTGGTCACGGCCTTGGTGCCCTCAGACACGGCGTGTTTAGCCAGCTCTCCGGGCAGCAGCAGGCGAACAGCGGTCTGGATCTCCCTGGAGGTGATGGTGCGGCGCTTGTTGTAGTGAGCCAGGCGAGAGGCCTCACCGGCGATGCGCTCAAAGATGTCGCTCACGAAGCAGTTCATGATGCCCATGGCCTTGGAGGAGATGCCGGTGTCGGGGTGGACCTGCTTCATCACCTTGTAGACGTAGATGGCGTAGCTCTCCTTCCTGGACTTTCTCCTCTTCTTGCCAGTCTTGCTGACGCTCTTGGCGACGGCTTTCTTTGAGCCCTTCTTGGCAGCTTTAACTGGGGGTGCTTCAGCAGGCATGTTTAGAGAGTGAGGTTGATCAGACTCGGTGCTTCTCAGACACAGCGCGGACTATTTATATCCCCTCGATGCAAATATAGCTGTGCTGTTGCTCGCACGGGATTGGTTATCGTCTGCGCATGACTGAGCCTACGATGTACTTTGATCTACGCCCCCCCGTTTTATGTCTTATCCCTGTAGTTTGATAGCCGCCGGAATGAGCATGTTAAACACTTTTGTCTTTGTCTGATTGAATCAAGGGATCTTATTTAGCTGTGATGTAACACAACCAAGGGTCCTTCTATAATTTTATATATATATATATATATATTTAGTAAAATAGCTATTCACATTTATATTCATATGTTTAAATGTTGTTATAAAATCAACCACAACATATTTATCATGTAGGTATTTTATTTATTTTATTTATTCCAGTGTATTTCCACCTCAAGTAGCACCTCTGCTCCGTGCATTCTTAACATTTTTAATTAGAGCTGAAGTGTCTTTTTTATAATACAAACTTGTTCATCATTTTAATTGAGCACATTCATTTATTCAGACATGCTTGCTTTTTGGACTGAGCTGTGAAACCACTTAGTAAAAATAAGTTTAAACGCCTTTTCAGCGTTTTTGATGCTGAGCACTATTTTTGCTCCAATCAAGTACAACAAGTTATGACTCTTCTCTCCTGACTGTATGATTTACCTTTTTTAAAGATATTTAATTTAAAGACATTTAAATGTAAACTTCCATATTTAAATAGAGTTAATAACTTTGTGATTAAGTAAAGTGACGAGCTTTTATGGAAATGTCTTCAATCATTAACTGTCTCATTTTTAGGTTCCACTTTTTATTATTCCCATTTTCATCACTCATTGTGTTCATATATTGTCAAAGATAAGACACAAATGAGGGAACTCCAACCCTTTAGCACTGCATTAAATGAATTTATGAAGGTTAATTTATGTTCTTTTGTTCATGTGGTAATATATAGAACAGCGAGATATTTAACAATTATATATTTAAGCATTTTGAGCATCGGGAAAAAGTGCTATATAATTGACAGGTATTATTATTATATAGCTAATGTATTATATGTCTATGTCCCAGCAGAGTGGCTCTACAAGACAGTTCAAACATCAGAATAATGCGCATGGTAGCCCACCATATCTGTGTGGGAATTAATTGTGCAGTAGATATGTGTTCCTTCAGTTGGCCATCATAACAAGGTTGGTGACTGATTGATGAACAGTGGGATATTTCTAATGTATAATGGAAGGAGAATTCCCCATGAAACCTTTATAAAAACTACAAATAATAAAAGGAAGGCGATCTTTAGTTAGAGGTGAGTGTGGCTCTTAAAAGAGCCGTTGGTTTATGAGAGGATGGTTCCTGTAGTTTACTTCTTGGCTGCCTTCTCGGTCTTCTTGGGCAGCAGCACAGCCTGGATGTTGGGCAGCACACCGCCCTGAGCGATGGTCACTCCTCCCAGCAGCTTGTTGAGCTCCTCGTCGTTGCGGACAGCCAGCTGAAGGTGACGGGGGATGATACGGGTCTTCTTGTTGTCGCGGGCAGCGTTTCCAGCCAGCTCCAGGATCTCAGCGGTCAGGTACTCCAGCACAGCCGCCAGGTAGACGGGGGCTCCGGCTCCGACGCGATGAGCATAGTTACCCTTCCTCAGATGTCTGTGGACACGGCCCACAGGGAACTGGAGCCCGGCACGAGAGGAGCGGGTTTTAGCCTTTGCTCTGGCTTTTCCGCCGGTTTTGCCTCTACCACTCATTTTCAGATGTACTTTCAAAGTCGGTACAAAATAAAGTATTGATCCGACCGAAGAAACCCTCGCTTTATATGTTCGAGAAGCGCGGGATGGTTCGCAGCAGAGGGCGGCACTTTTTGAAAGGATTTTCCTCCAATAAGCGGCGGATTCTGGCATAGTGTCGCTCCTCTGGGCGGAGCTGAGCTCCAAAACGAGCCTTGACCAATTAGAAGTCGAAACCACTTTTTCTACAACTTTATATACATCTTGTCTCAAGGGAAGTATATTTAACACAACAAGTGCATGTTTTAGCTTTTTGGGCATGGACTATTTGATTTTTTATATGTGGGACATGAAATGTCCTCCAATTCTGGAATGACCTTGCAAATCTCAAAACATTGCACTGTTTTATTTGTTTTATGTCCGATACAGTATTCATGTTGCACTGTTGGAGGAGCCTGAATATAGTTTTTCATTGCGATATCTACACTGTAGCTACTGTGCACATGACAATAAAGCCTTGAATCTTGAATATAAAGTTTTAATAATATTTGCCTTTGGTGGATTAACGGACGTCTGAAACCTTTCTGATTTGGAGATACAAAATGAGGTCACAGTGTTGTTCAATGACCGTGCAGTTACAAAGATGAATACATGTTTTGTGATGTGCCATAGAAATGGTCAATCAAAACATAAAACCTCACACCTTAAGGTTTTTTTATGAAATTGTTGATTTAAGTAAAGTGTAAATGGTCAAAATACAGAAATACATTCGTGACCCTGGACATATTATATGATTTAAGTCAACATCTCATAGTGTTTGCTCCAAAAACTTCTACTTTCAGCTGTGTGGGGTTTCTTAAACGTTTGAAATATGTTTTAATGGTGATTTACACCGGGATAGATGTGAAGGACTAACACATTTATAATGAATACATTTGTATTTATTTTAAGATCTTAAAATCATACGTATTGGGATTCATGTGGATTAAGATGTGTGGACCAGAGGGTGACAAGCATAACTTTCACCTCACTTTTTTATTTAAATTCCCACCATGGTCATGACAAATATTTGTTTCTCTGTTGTCCACGTTATACATAGTTAAAAGGACATTGATCCATACCGATTTTTTGATGTACTCATGTACAACCATAGACTGTATATATAAAGTGTACAACACATTATAAAACCCCAATAATACAAATACATAATCAATGGGGGGTTCATTTTACATTTTGTCATACAATCTGTTTTGATTCTAAAACTCGTTAAGCGCATGCTCCGTCCTGCTCAGAAGACAACCAATCCTGTGGGAGCAACAGCACAGTAATATTTGCATTTGGTGAATATAAGTAGACCGCTCTGTGACGAAGAAATCATCTGACTCTGTCCAACCTCACGCTCTAATCATGCCTGCTGACGCACCCACCGTCAAAGCGGCCAAGAAGGGCTCAAAGAAAGCCGTCGCTAAGAGCGTCAGCAAGACTGGAAAGAAGAGGAGAAAGTCCAGGAAGGAGAGCTACGCCATCTACGTTTACAAGGTGATGAAGCAGGTCCACCCTGACACCGGCATTTCCTCCAAGGCCATGGGTATCATGAACTGCTTCGTGAGCGACATCTTTGAGCGCATCGCCGGTGAGGCCTCTCGTCTGGCTCACTACAACAAGCGCTCCACCATCACCTCCAGGGAGATCCAGACCGCTGTCCGCCTGCTGCTGCCCGGAGAGCTGGCTAAACACGCCGTGTCTGAGGGCACCAAGGCCGTGACCAAGTACACCAGCTCCAAGTAAACTGCTGCCGCTACTGCTACAAACCAACGGTTCTTTTAAGAGCCACCCACTTCATCTACTGTTGCTTTCCTCTTACTAAGAGTCTAATATACGTCAACATAATTTCCATTTTAATACAACTAAAACAATACTTATTGTGCAAGTGAACACCCATCTCTTTTTTAAGTTTTTTTGAAATTATTTATTGGTGGTAATGACATTAAACTGCCATGGTCACTTGGATCATCTTCCTGTATTTACATTTTGTTCATTTGACTTTTTTAGCAGTATTTTTACATATTTGGTTTGTATTGTGCATCGCTTCTACGTGGAAGTTTTAAAATGCTTTACAAATAAAGCTGTACTTGTTTCTTAAGTGCTGCAAATATAATGTGTATACGAATTCGAATAGGTTTTATTACCAAGTAGGTTAACACATACAAGGAATTTGCTTTGGTATATTGTGCATACAAAGACACAGAATGAATAATACCTTGCAAAACAATTAACATCAAAATATGAAATAAGAGTTGTCTTCAAAATATTAAAGATAAAAAAAATAGACATTACACAAATTACAATCTACACAAAGTTACAACTGATGATCATTTTTTTCCCGTTAAATGTTTAGCCCAAACGTTACAACTGCATGTATTTAGGTGGGTGTGTAATTTGAGTTATAATACGAAATATGTTATTTAATAAGTTAATTACACACTGTAAATAATCATTAAGTATGACACCTTTTTGAATGTTGAGTTTATATTCATCTTTGAACGGGTGAAAACAATTTCCGAAAATTCAGTCTCATTCTGAAAAGAATTCAGTCGGCAGAACGACCTGTTTTCTGATTGGACGATCACAGTTACGGATCAATCTGACCAATGAGCGTACAGCTGCGCTTCTATATATGCTGGTGAGAACAATGATCGAGTTACTTTCTTCTCAACGTCGAAGAATAATCACATAGAAAATGTCTGGTCGCGGAAAAGGCGCAGGAAAGGTTAGGGCAAAGGCCAAGACTCGCTCCTCTCGTGCCGGTCTCCAGTTCCCCGTCGGCCGTGTCCACAGGCATCTGAGGAAGGGTAACTACGCCCATCGTGTCGGTGCCGGAGCCCCGGTGTACCTGGCCGCTGTGCTGGAATACCTGACCGCTGAGATCCTGGAGCTGGCTGGAAACGCTGCCCGGGACAACAAGAAAAGCCGTATCATCCCCCGCCACCTGCAGCTTGCCGTCCGGAACGACGAGGAGCTCAACAAGTTGCTGGGAGGAGTGACCATCGCTCAGGGAGGCGTGCTGCCCAACATCCAGGCTGTGCTGCTGCCCAAGAAGACCGAGAAGGCCGCAAAGAAGTGAACACCCTGATCCCGCTTCAACAAACACCCCAAAGGCTCTTTTAAGAGCCACCCACTTCCAACTAAAGAAAATTGCCCTCTTCACTAAACAACTACTTAAAGGCCCAGAACAGTAATACAACATATAAAACATGTCCTATATTACACCAAGTCACTCATCCAAAAACAACAATATACACTTGAAACATAACCCTACATTACTATTAACGATATTATCTATATCAGGTTGTAGACTCTTAAGTAAAGTCTTATTTCAACTAAAGCAAACTCCTTTTCACAATTTCCTTTGTACATCCAGCAGGTTAATCACCACATTCTCAAATGAATAGCGGTGTGGTTTCTACATCTGTCAGTCCACATAAATAAAGCCACAACGTTTGTTGGACCCATCATTATAGTTTAACTCAGTTTACACTACACTATATCAGTAGCTACTTATTGGCAGGTGTCTGCAGTTCACCGATCAATTGCGTACCGTAACGTTTAAGCACTCGATTGTATCTTTTGCCCAACAAATGTTTGGAGCAGAACAAAAATAGTGGCTCTATTGTAGTGGAACAAATATTAACACATTTGTATTTCTAACAGTTCTTTATTTATTTTTTATCAGCATTTTAAGAAATTAGATACATCTAGGTACATATATTAATGAACTTATTATCTTTTAGCCAATTAGCAGATCTTTAATGTTGACCATTGTATATTATACCGTTAGGAGTTAGTTTTGTAGCTCTTAAACATACATGGCACAAACTATTATACAGCACTATTTCAAGATTAGATAACCATGTAAACAGTAACATCTTGAGTAATATTTTTTAAACTAAACTGTATTTTATAGACAGCCCAGTTAGATGCAAGTGTCATATCATGAAATGACACTGCAAGTGCAGCCGTGTCCACTCAGCAATCGATGTATACACCATGATCGACTATGATGATCAAACACGAATACTAGTGTGTACACTTGATATGTTGCTTTAAATATATATATATATATACCCATAAATGGGTACGTTTCAGGACTTGGACTAATAATTATAAACAAGTTTAAAAACCAAAATGATATATTAAATTAGTTGTTTGTATGGGCTTTATCTTGAACAAACCACTAGATGTCAATGTCTAGCCATAAATGAGAGCCTGCATTACAACCCAGTGCTGGTAGCAATATGGATCAACATTGTAGGCGTTTATATACTATGTTATCATAATGTGTTACTATGGACCATGCTTTATTAATCAAAGGAGGACTATTAGTCTATAAAATATATGCACATGTATTTCAGGACTCGTTGCTCTGTAAGTGTGAGTGTGTGTGGCTCTTAAAAGAGCCGTTGTGTTTCGGTGTCCTGGTCTCAGGTCAGTTTAAGCCCTCTCCCCGCGGATGCGGCGGGCCAGCTGGATGTCTTTGGGCATGATGGTGACCCTCTTGGCGTGGATGGCGCACAGGTTGGTGTCCTCGAATAGGCCGACCAGGTAGGCCTCGCTGGACTCCTGCAGAGCCATGACTGCGGAGCTCTGGAAGCGCAGGTCGGTCTTGAAGTCCTGAGCGATCTCCCTCACCAGGCGCTGGAAGGGCAGCTTGCGGATCAGCAGCTCGGTGGACTTCTGGTAGCGGCGGATCTCCCTCAGAGCAACGGTACCGGGCCTGTAACGGTGAGGCTTCTTCACGCCGCCGGTGGCCGGGGCACTCTTACGGGCAGCCTTGGTGGCTAGCTGCTTCCTGGGAGCCTTTCCTCCGGTGGATTTACGGGCGGTCTGCTTGGTTCTTGCCATGGTTAGCGAAGTCTGCTTATCGGAACGAAAAGTAGTAACGCCGTTGACTTGTCTGTGTGTCTATTATATAGCAAGAGCAGGCGCGGCAACGACGCTGATTGGTCGAATGTATGCACGTGACACTGCAGCTCAACTATTGGTTGGTAGACATTGGAAAATTCAAATTTCGCGCTCATTTGGTAAACTGTTCTTATTATACATCCATGTGTGTGAAATATACAGCTTTTTAACACTTTGTCTATGATACAAAAGTCCAGCAAATATGAATGATGCAAAAATTATTCTATACATTCATAAACACTGAATTCTGCATATTGTAATGCATACATATTTTTATGTAAATATTGCTATATTTCTAATGTTATTATAGCATTCTTAAAATAGTTTTTAACAGTGTTTTAATATTATGTATGCAAATAAAACACCAAGACAAATTCTACGTATGTGTTCCTTAGCAACACACCCGTTTATGGTTATGATTTCTGATTCTCTAATAACAAAATAATGTCTTTATATGAAGAAAATAAAGTATATGTTATCTGAGTTTCCTACTATGGAGTCAGCTATTTATAAGCAAAGCGATGACCTGAATCAAATACACTTTCTGTCACAGCTGGTGTGAAATTTGAGTATTAATTTGATTATAACTTTTTTTGGCAATGAAAGATGAAGAAATTGCTTTAATGCATCTTGGAAATACATATCAATTCAATACATGAACATCTTACTTGGTCCTGATATTCACTGCTGACTGGCTTGCATCATTCACAATGGAAATATAGCATGGTGTAATGCGTGGCTCAGGTATACAGAGAATTTTACTGAATGCTACTTGGGTGAAGTAGAATTCAGCAACATTAATACAGAAGACTTATTGAATAGAGGAAACAAAAAAGTGACATCCAGCAAAAGGGGCTATATCCTCCTGGGAACCGAGGAAACAAAATGTTTTCCAATCTTTATTTTTTATTTCCTACCTATTTAGGGTTAAAAAAAAATATCTTGCAATTTAGACTTTTTTAATTTAATTTGATTTTAAATGTTACAGTATGTCCACTGTAGAGGACGTCAGGACCATTTTAGTTTGAAAAGACAGCCACAATTAACAGATAGACTATGTCACGTATTATTGTTATAGAGTGATATTAATACAAGAATACATTCAGCTTTATTTAAAACATAAATAAGTAATTGATCTGAACATTGCTGTTTATTTGGTCACTAAAAAACTAGTTTGGTTTTTGGTGAATCTTTCCAGATCTTCAAAGACTTTGTAGTCAATGTACTGGGAAAAGTACCTCATTGACTCCAGTCGGCACGGGCTGTAGGGTCATCTTGACTAGTTTTATGGATGTGGTCTCCATTTGACCATGCTCATAGAAACAAAGCTTGGCATTCCTGAGGCAATTCTCATTTTTCATGGCTCCACTTAAAATAAAAACAACAATAAGATATACGTGCTACTCTTGGCTCACAGAGGGCCATGTCTTCCAGCTCGTCCCTATCTGTCTCTGTCTGTATCTGTGCGCTCATGGAGCCTCCTGCATCTCCCCCCCATTCTTCTTGACCCTCTTCTATCCCAGGTGTGAAATCCTCATCTCTCTCATCATCTGAGAGGTCAAAATCTGAATCTCCCTTAACTATCTGGTACAGAAAATGTCTGCTTCAGTTCCGTCTCCTGCAACAATATTGAGTCATAAAGTCCATGAAGATGGTCCTGACGTCCACTAGGATGGACATTTATAAAACAGCGGTTATTTCAAGACTTGAATTGCTTTCAGAACTAATTATATAGTTCCTCACATTTTAATAAACAAGAACATATATGATGTTCATGTTAAAAATAACAATTATTCAACAATATTTGAATTCTCCTCCTGCTTCTATAAAATTTAGTTTTTGGTATGCCAGCCATTTTGGATGAAAAGAAACAGGAACTTCCCAGCATGCAATTTTAACCAATGACATATCACTGGAAAGCCCAGGACGTCCTCTGTACAGTACATCAGAGATTGATAGATTACCTCAAAAGAGTAAAAGGAGATGCATGGTTAGCGAGAGTCTGCTTCTCGGTTGGAAAAGTAGTGACTCTTCTACAGCGACAGACATAGCTATTTATATAACCAGAGATGGAGCACCAGCGACGCTGATTAGTCAGATGTGTGCACATGACACTGAAGCATAACTATTGGTTTGTATGTGGAAATTCAAAATTGGCACTCATTTTGTAATCTGTTTTTAAAAATATTTATGAAACATACTTTGTATATTAAAAACATAAAGTTCCGGGAAAATGAATCATCCAACATATCATATCGTAATATTGCAGTAATTTATTGTTCATACGTTGTTCATCGACGTGACACATTAACAGTATTAATCTGTATTTACTAAAACTGGTAGATTACTGTACCAAATTCTCAGTACTATTACAGCTATTTGTTACAGTGTAGGATTAAAATATATATATCGACAACTTGATACTGAGCCTGCGCACGCACCGAGTTTAGGTTATTGCATGCATTCGGTTATCGATGTACTCTCACCAGGGACTAAGTGCTACCATACCATAATAATACTGTACAGTGGCGCAATAGTACCACAGTAAACTTGAAACAAACATCTATAACAAAATAATTAACATACAAGAATAAATCAGCCAATAACGTAATAATACAATTACTAATACAAACAGCACTACTCACATTCAAAATTGTTGTGTGCAATAAGAGTCTACAGGTGCACCATAGAGTATCCTGACGGGCTGCATCACGGCCTGGTAGCCTACGGCAGCTGCACCGCCCTTAATCGTAAGGCTTTACAGAGGGTGGTGAAAACTGCAGAGAACATCACCAGGACGGAGCTGCCATCCATGGAGGACCTTTACTCCCAGCGGCTCATGAAGAAATCCCTCAGGATTATAAAAGACCCCCATCACCCCAGCTACAAACTGTTCAGTCTGCTGCCGTCTGGCAGGCGTTACCGCAGCATCCTGACAAAAACAACCAGATTCAGAGACAGCTTCATCCCGCAGGCAATAAGACTGTTAAAAAACTGAACTGCTGAAAGAATTTCATAACATTCATCTGCTACTTAGTAATTATTTATCTATTATCTAATATATCATTCCAATAACTTGTATATAGACTCGTATTGCACTATTCCACTTTTTTTGTTCTCACTTTTTTTAAAAAACATTTTTCTTTTTATATTTTATTATTGGTTAATATTGTCTGCTTATCTGTATTATTGTGTTGCATTGTTGGAGAAGCCAGTGACCTAAGATTTTCAATGACATAATTACTCTGTAGCTATGTTAGTTTGACAAAAAAGAACCTTGAACCTTGAGTCACTCTTAAAATATTGTAAAAGGAGTTGCCTCTTTAAGTAAAATGGGTGGCTCTTAAAGGAGCCTTTGTGTGTTTCAGTCAGCATGAGTTTATCCTCCGAAGCCGTACAGGGTGCGACCCTGCCTCTTCAGAGCGTACACCACATCCATGGCGGTCACCGTCTTCCTCTTGGCGTGCTCGGTGTAGGTGACAGTTTTAGAAAACTTTATTTTAAATTATTTGGGCAGTACATGATATACAAAAATTACATTAATAATACACATAACACACAATGAATAAATATATAAATAACATAAAGAAAGCACGTTTATATTCCAATGAGACTCAGTTCGGTCACAGACTCAAAATGCCCCATGGCTGAGTCTGGGATTTGTCCAGGGTTTTTCTTCTCCTTAGTTCAGTAAGTATTTGTTTCACGATGGTGTCACTGTTTATTACTGTCTGATTTAGTATCATCTTGCACCTTGTTTTCCAGATTTTCATACATGTTATACAAATTACCAGCTGAAAAAGTTCCCTTTGTTTTATGTCCATCCCCTCATCCAGAATACAATACATGATTGAGACATATTCTACATTGAACTGCAAACCGATGCCCCGTAGGAGCGACCACACCTCCTCGGCTCTGTAACAGTCCATGAGGAGGTGCTGTAAGTTCGTCTCCTCACAGTTAATCATGGGACATGTTCTAGTTTTAACATAGCAGCTCCATGAGACTACAGCTCTGACCGCAAGTCTGTTAACCGATATCAGCCACCTCACGTCTCTCATGCTCTCCGATAACTGTTTACTTTTCACTAATTTTAAGACTTCGTTACCTTCGTCAGGTGTTAGGTATTTGTATGTTATAACACTCCATACTTGAAATCATTTACCATTTAAAAATACTCTATTCGGTAGTCCGATCCAATCAATCCCTAAATGCCGAAGTTCAGTTGTGAAGTCACCATAAACTAGTTTGTAATATGGTCCGTTTCTAGCTCTGCCTCTTCTTTTGTTCCATCCCATTTCTCCATCCTCAACCCAAGGTGCTTTCCTATTGATTGCAGCTGAGATGTTTTTTACAAAGGTAATTTTTAGTTTAATGCCCAGGTCTATGGCTCCCAGGCCTCCATATTCCCTACTTTTAAATAACAAATTACGTTTAGTAACCTCCCTTGTTGTACCCCACACCAAATTGACACACTGTTTGTTTAATTGCATAATTATTTGGGCTGGTGGGGGGAAAATGTTTGCTAGAAAAAGGATCTTGCTAAGTATGAATGATTTTATTATGTTTATTCTTGATTTATAATTTGTATTTTTATTCTCCCATTGTTTAACTTGTTCTTTGACTTCACTTAGTTTGTTCTCCCAATTGAGTTCAGCACAGTTGTCGCTACAAAAAGTTATTCCAAGTATTTTAATTTTTTTTCACTTGAATGTTTATGTCGCATTTGGCATCGTCGGTGCCGATCCAAACACCTTCAGTTTTGTTGTGGTTTAATTTAGCTCCTGATGCCAATTCATATACGTTTAGCTGGTTTGCTAAAGCATCCATTTCTTGTTGGTTTTTTATAATAACAGTGACATCGTCTGCATAGGCGATGGCAGTTATTTTGGGCGCATGGCCAACTGGTGTTCCTGATATAAACCTGTCATTGTTTATTATTTTAATTAATGGACTTATGGCTAGCACGTATAGAGCTGCGCTTAGAGGGCACCCCTGCTTAACCCCTCTCTCAACATTAAATGCATTTGTTAACACACCGTTTACATTTACACAGACACAAGATTTAAAATACAGACACTTAATCATGTTTATGAAGGCTTCAGGAAATCCGTAGGCCTTCATCACCGACCATAAGTAATCTCTGGATAAATAGTCGAAGGCTTTTTTTTGATCAAGTCCAATAATAAAAAACCCTTTTTCTTCTTTTGGTTTATTTATGATTTCTCTTAAAATGGATAAGTTGTCCCACATAAGGCGACCTTTTATAGCACATGTTTGCTCTTTATCTATTATTTATCTAGTATATCTGTTAATCTATTCATTATTATTTTTGCTAGTATCTTATAATCAGTATTCATTATAGTTAATTGTCTGTAATTATCTATATCAGTTTCATCGTTTTTTTTATATAGTAGAGTCAAGACACCTTCATAAAATGAGTCCCCCATACAACCACTGCTGAGACCTTCATTAAACATAGAGGTCAGTAAGTTTAAAACATCATCAGATAATATTGATAAAACTCAGTGGGCAGGCCATCAGGACCGGGCTCTTACCAACATTCAGCTCTTTCACCGCCTGGATCACCTCGTCTTTTCTAATTTCACCGAGAAGGAAATCAAAGTCTTGGATGTTGTACGGAGGGATCGTTCCCAACAGAGTTTTAACACAGTCCGTTTCAATGTCTATTTTTTTTATGCTTCAGAACATGAATCTCTTATCACTTCTCGTTTCTGTTTTTCATTATATACAATACATCCTTCTTGATTTTTTATACATTTGATGAATTTACTTTGAATTTGCTTTTGGTTGGTTTTAATGGCTTGTGCCAAGTTGCCTCTTTGATCTATTTCAGATGTTGTATGAATATTATATAATGATTCCTGGTTTAATTGATCAATTTCAGTTTTTAATTTAGATATATTTTCTTCTACCGTTTTAGTTTTAACTTTAATCTGCTTTAAATGAATATATTGTTTGATTAATGATTCATATTTATGCTTTATTTAATTCTCTACATTTAAATTTGAAAAAACGTTTTAACCTAATTTTTAATGTTTCCCATAATTTGATGTCAGAGTTTGTTAAACATCTCAATTGTAATATTTTTTGTATTTCCAGTTTTAATTCTGTTGAAACAAGTATTTTTTAGGCACTGTGTGTTCAGTTTCCAGAAGCCTCTAGTGGAAGGGGCTCCGGAGGACAATGACGTTTGGACCAAGAGATGATCCAAGAAGTTATTAAAGATTGTTTTATAGTTACAGAGAAGTGATTCGATACATAAATCCTGTCTATGCGGGTTTTAGTTGTTTTGTCATATCGTGAAATCCTCAGTGGGATCAGTGATCGACGACATCGATTAGGCCTGCATCGCTGCAGATTTCTTTCAACAGTTTTCCTTCCGCCCTTAGTTTATAAACAGCTGTACTACACTTATCTATGTCTTCTGTTACTGTGTTAAAATCCCCACCTAATATAATTTTATAACCCACTGTTAATAGTTCTCTAAGTTTTCTAATAATTGTAGCTTATTTTTTTGTCTCAGTTGAAGCTGAAAATAACTCATTGTTGTTTCAAATGACATGTTATGAAGCGTCTAAAAGATAACATTAACACAAATTAAACATTCAATCTAAACAGTTTGCAATACTTTATCATATATTCTTATATATTTGATGTGATCTGTGGCAAGATCTGATTGATTCCTTGTCCCTTTTAGGTTTCATTTGAGCATGTTGCAACACCCATTTTGAACATTAAACAAATAATATATTTGTTGTTGGGTTTAGCTTCCACAGTATCTACTTATCTAAGTTCAGAGATTGCTCTCTTTAAAATCAATTGTGCTTTTTTTCCCGGTGCTCCCAATGTGGGAATACATTTTAGTTTCAGGTCTCCTCCTATTACTACATATCAGGGACGTGCACAGACATTTCCCCCAAATGTCTGTGCACGTCCCTGATATGTTTGAAAAAATTGTTTTAACAATGCAACACAATAATACAATGTGCTGATGTGTCCAACACATTTCAGAATGTAAAAATATATGATAATACTCATACTATATAAATATAGTTGTATTGTGATATACATGAGAAAAGCTCTGCTAAATTAAGGTCTCTCACTGTTGAGTAACAAAGACTGTATTTAGAACACAGCCAGGGCCTGTCCTGAGTGTGTTTGCAGACAGCAGAAATACCTCTGTTTAACAAAAAGGTGTCGACAAATTTGAATTTTTTTCACATTGAGTCTTTAATCCAACATTTCATTTCACTATATTACAAGTTTTAGTGGGATTATAATGTATTTTAAATCCTTTAAGAGAGAGATTACAGAGAAAAGTCGCAGATCTGTACCACTCACGGCAGCAGTTTTAGGAGGTTTAAAGCCTTCCCAATGAAAAAACAACAATATTTAAAGCTTTATTTGGCTCTATATGAAGATAAAGTCATCTGCTATCAATTCGATTAACCTTTAAATTCAACTCGTTCTCTAAATGTGTATTTTTTACAGTTTTAGCTGAAGAGAAAACACAAAGTGGCACAGTTTTTCGGCAGCTCCTGTGTGAGCCACACTGAGTTGAGTCTCTACGGTTCTCATGGTGTGTTTAAGTTCCTCTCTTCGCTGGGATTTCTCTCTCCGTCTCATCAGACCCGAGAATCCTCCTGACAGCATCATGGCAACAGAAGAAGCTCCAACTGAGGTCGCCGCCGCCCCGGCAAAGGCACCAGCCAAGTCCCCGAAGAAGAAGGCAGCCAAGCCGACCAAGAAGGTTGGTCCCGGAGCCGCTGAACTCATCTTGAAGGCGGTCACCGCCTCCAAGGACCGTAAAGGGATCTCTTACATCGCTGTGAAGAAGGCGCTGGCCGCTCAGGGCTACGAACATACCGCTCACATTAAACGCGCCGTGAAGAGGTTACTCGAGAATGGATCACTTGTGCAGGTCAAGGGAATCGGAGCTAGCGGCTCATTCAAGGCAGCCGAGAAGCCCAAGAAGTAGCGAAGAAGCCCGCAGCCAAAGCCAAGAAGCCGGCAGCAGCAGCAAAGAAACCTGCCGCTAAGAAGCCAGCAGCGAAGAAGGCAGTAACACCCAAGAAGGCGAAGAAGCCTGCTACTGCTGCAAAGAAAACCCCGTGAAGAAGATCACAAAGAGCCCGAAGAAGAAGGTGGCGGCCAAGAAGGCAGCACCCAAGAAGGCAGCGACCCCCAAGAAGACAGCAACCCCCAAGAAGACAGTAACTCCCAAGAAAGCTGTGAAGAAGGTGGTTAAACCTGCTGCCAAACCAGCGAAGAAGGCGCCAGCCAAGAAACCAGCGAAGAAGTAAACAGATCATCAACTTCACCTACAAAAGGCTCTTTTAAGAGCCACCCACATACACCAAAAGAGCACTCCTTTATAATATTTAATTTAGCATAAATACAACTTATTGAACAAAACATAAATGTGTTCACATGACACTATCTGCTTCCATGTTATATTCTAATATTCAATGTTGTGCTTTCATACCACATGTAATTTACCTCAATAATATCTGAAGTACAAGTACCTGAACTGGATAACATTTACATTACATGTTACTTGTTAGATGCTTTTATCCAAAGCGACTTACATACTCAATACAGTGGGCAATCCCCACAGGAGCAATTTGGGGTGAAGTCTCTTGCCCAGGGACACAACGACATGCTGACTGCAGTGGGGTTTGAACCTGTGACCTGTTTATTTAACAACACAATCTACACATAAACATACGGTTTTCGCACTTATTTTCAGTTGATTTGTACAAAAGTATAAGTTATATGTTATGTAATACAAAGTATATTATTAACTATAATAGACATTTCCATAGAAATTGGCTATAATGCACAAACACTTTGAAATCGACCATAGTGTTTTTATACGTGATTACTAGTTTCAAGTTGTACTGTATATTCCTCACAATCAGTGTAACTACTAAATATGGTCATTTTTTAATTATATTTATACCTGGTTAATAAATAGTTACATTAAAGTTCGGCCAGTAGAAAAGCAGGACCAATATCAACATTTTATTTATTAATGAAATACAATGAATAAATAATAAATGAAACTTGACCTTATTAATCTAAGTGCATTTTGGGTAGATTTTATATTTAAATTAAGTCAACGAATAATGGATAACGGAAAAGTATCTATAACAATAATGTAGTCAAGCAGAAAATAGTAGAGCTATAAACAGTATTTAAAGAATATAATTCATACAAGAAGAATTATGTTTTGTATATTTTATTAAGTGAGTTTTTAATCCTAAATATTTGTTTTTTATTGAATGTAAATACAATTATTATAATTACTGTTATATGACTATACTATTCTGCCACTGTTTCTTCTTTTGGCTCTTGTACTTAGTGTTTGAGTTTTAAATAAAGTTGAGAAAAATTGTTTTCCTTCTCGGCGCTGCTGTATCACGTGATAAGATTGGACCAATCAGCGTAGCTGATACTCCAGCTCTGGGTATATAAACAGCTCTGTTGCAGTATTATAAACGTTACTACTTTTCCAACCGAGAAGCAGACTCTGGCCAACCATGGCAAGAACCAAGCAGACGGCCCGTAAATCCACCGGAGGAAAGGCTCCCAGGAAGCAGCTGGCCACCAAGGTGAGGGAGATCGCTCAGGACTTCAAGACCGATCTGCGCTTCCAGAGCTCCGCTGTTATGGCTCTTCAGGAGTCCAGCGAGGCTTACCTGGTCGGCCTGTTCGAGGACACCAACCTGTGCGCCATCCACGCCAAGAGGGTCACCATCATGCCCAAAGACAACCAGCTGGCCCGCCGCATCCGCGGGGAGAGGGCTTAAACTGACCTGAGACCGGAACACCGAAACACAACGGCTCTTTTAAGAGCAACACACACACACACACACTTAAAGAGTAACACATCCTTAAATACATGTGTACATATACTTTATAAACGAATTGTCCCCTTTTCATTATCAAAGGATGGTCCATAGTAACTCATTATGATAACATATATATATATAAGCATATATATATATATATAGCAATCGATGTATACACCATTATTGACTATGATGTTCAAACACGAATGCTAGTGTGTACACTTGATTTGTTGATATATATATATATATATAAATATATATATGCTTATATATATATATATATATATATATATAAAAGCATATATATATATATATATATATATCAACAAATCAAGTGTACACACTCAAACTACAATGTAACTTTAAATGCCTCTTTTTCGTGGTTTGCGTGTATGGTGCATGATGTGCACACCAAGGGCTCGCTACTTTTGCAATCAAGCCGGGAGTGGGGGAAACTGTTGTTGTTGTTGGAAGCAGGAGAGAGAGCACAGCTGATGTGTTGGGTTGCGGTGAGGAAGAGGATGGACCAGGGCAATGTTCAGAAGCTGATGTGGATGGCAACTTGTGGATGGCAACCTGAGGCAAGCCTCCAGGTGTACCTCGTTATCTCCTCTTCTTAAAATTGTTTTTGCAATGGAAGTGAGCCAAGTCTCTGCAGGTTAAATGGCACTTGTAGATTGCCATAACTAAGAGAAAGTCAAGAAAAACAAGTTTGCCAATGACAGACACGAAACAAGAAAAAAAACAAGCACAAACATGTATCAGTATATGTGTGTGTTACCTTTAATCATTATGCAATTTTTTAAGTGCACTTCCAAGTGCTTCTCGAGTCGGGATGGTGCGCAGGGTTTGAATTTGGGGCACAAAGGACAGTGGAACCGTTTGCAACATGTTGTGCAGCGTTTCACTGCAGGCTTTGCAGTGCCACAGAGGATTGAAAGATGCATCTACAAAAAACAGGAATAAATGTTACAAAATGTATGGTTATAGTACTAAAACTTCAATTAAAACAATACTTCATACGGCCAGTCTTTGCACGCTGTTTAAGTGTGAAAACAGCTTATTTCACTATACATTACATTCTACAACTAACGGCCAGAAACGATAGAAACACTTTTAATCTGTATTATCTCTTCTTTCAAAAGACATCAGTGTCATTGCCAACAACAACAAATGCAGACCTACCCTTGCTAACCTCTTTACACAAACGTTTAATAAAGCCGAACTGACAAACACTTAGCCAACAACGTAAAAAGACTATATAAATATATATTTTATTTTATTCAATGTATATTGCAACGCATAATATAGTTGAATCAATGTTGTTGCAATTCTACATTCTTTCAATATTGATCATATCGTAATTGAATCAAGTTTGATTCATTGTTGGGATTGATTGAAAATTCAATGTTCTTTCAATGCTGATCATAGCGAGCACATTCACTGTTCTTTCAATGTCTGACATCAATGTTGATTTCAATCTTCAGCGTGACCATATCTCAATGTTGATTCAATTACTTTTTGCTATCTGGGTAGCATTCGTGTTTGAACATCATAGTCGATAATGGTGTATACATCGACTGCTGCACTTGCAGTGTGTCATTTCATGATAGGACACTTGCATCTAACTGTGGGCTGTCTATAAAATACAGTTTAGTTTAAACAATATTCTTCAAGATGTTAATATTTTCATGCTTATCTCATCTTGAAATAGTGCTGTATAATAGTTTGTGCCAAGTATGTTTTAGAGCTACTAAACTAACTCCTAACGGTATAATATACAATGGTCACATTAAAGAACTGCTAATTGGCTTCATTAATATATGTACTAGATGTACCTAATTTCTTAAAAAGCTAATACAAAATAAATAAAGAACTGTTGGAAAGACAAAATGTGTTAATTCTAATCCATTACAATAGAGCCACTATTTTCGTTCTGCTCCAAACATTTGTTGGTGAACACTGACATCTGGTGGATAAAGGCTTGAACTAAATATAACCAGTTGTATTCATTTCAATGTGCGTGTGGGCAAAAGATACAATCGAGTGCTTAAATGTTACGGTAGACAATTGATCGGTGAACTGCAGACACCTGCCAATAAGTAATACTGATATAGTGTAGTGTAAACTGAGTTAAACACAAATGATGGGTCCAACAAACGTTGTGGCTTTATTTATGTGGACTGACAGATGTAGAAACCACACTGGTATTCATTTGAGAATGTGGTTATTAACTTGCTGGATGTACGAAGGAAATTGTGAATTGGAGTTTGCTTTAGTTGAAATAAGACTTTACTTTAGAGGATACAACCTGAAATACAGATAATATTATTAATAGTAATGTAGGGTTAAGTTTCAAGTGTATATTGTTGTTTTTAGATGAGTGACTTGGTGTAATATATGACATGCTGTGCACATCAATACATATAGGGCAAAGGGGGAGATGACTGTTCTGGCCTTTAAGTAGTTGTGTAGTGAAGAGGGACATTTTCCTTAGTTGGAACTGGGTGGCTCTTAAAAGAGCCTTTGGGGTGTTTGTTGAAGCGGGATCAGGGTGTTCACTTCTTGGCGGCCTTCTCGGTCTTCTTGGGCAGCAGCACAGCCTGGATGTTGGGCAGCACGCCTCCCTGAGCGATGGTCACTCCTCCCAGCAGCTTGTTGAGCTCCTCGTCGTTGCGGACGGCGAGCTGCAGGTGGCGGGGGATGATACGACTCTTCTTGTTGTCGCGGGCGGCGTTTCCAGCCAGCTCCAGGATCTCAGCGGTCAGGTATTCCAGCACAGCGGCCAGGTACACCGGGGCTCCGGCTCCGACACGATGGGCGTAGTTACCCTTCCTCAGATGCCTGTGGACACGGCCGACGGGGAACTGGAGCCCGGCCCGGGAGGAGCGAGTCTTGGCCTTCGCCCTGGCTTTTCCTCCGGTCTTGCCTCTTCCTGACATTTCGTGTTAGTTTCTTGATCGAGCTACGTAAAGAGAATACCGCATCGTGACCCAAGCGGCGACTATATATGCCCTTGTCCTCTCTGATTGGCTACAAGTGATCGTATCTTCAATCGACCAATCAGAAAATAGTTAAGTTCCTGGTTCACAATAGGATTTCCGTTGAAAACTGCTACTTCAAAATAACGTGAAAGACTCAATCAGAATCCCTTTATTCGCCCCACGTAGGGAATCCTTACACTTGGTATGGGGTACAACAAGGGAAGTCACTTAACGTTATCTATTATTCAAAAGTAAGGATAATGGAGGCCTGGGAGCCATAGACCTGGGCATTAAACTCAAAATGACCTTTGTAAAAAATATTACAGCTGCAATAAATAGGAAAGCACCTTGGGTTGAGGATGGAAAAACGGGATGGAAAAAAAGAAGAGGCAAAATACTGCTGCTGGTTTATAAAGCATTGAATGGTTTAGGCCCAAAATACATTTCTGACCTACTGCTAAATTATGAACCATCCAGATCTCTCAGGTCTTCAGGGACTGGTCGGCTTTCTGTCCCCAGAGTCAGAACTAAACATGGTAAAGCAGCGTTCAGTTATTATGCTCCAAATATCTGGAACAAACTCCCAGAAAACTGCAGGTCCGCTGCAACTCTTACTACTTTTAAATCCAGGCTGAAGACTTTTCTTTTTGCCGCTGCTTTTAATTGATATATTCATATCTTACTCACTGTAACTTTTATTATCTTTGCTTTTTATCTTTGCTTTTAAATTAGTGTTTTTAAATGTCATTTTATATCATTGGCTGAAAGCTAAATCTGGCACTGTTACGCTTGACACATTTGAATGTTTTAAGTGTTTATTACAGTGCATTGTCCCTGCGAAATAAACAATTAAATAATTGCTTTTAAATGAGTGTTTCTAGATATCATTTTATAATATGTTTCTTAATGCTCTTAATGTCTTTCATTTTTGTAAAGCACTTTGAATTGCCTTGTGTTGAAAGGTGCTATATAAATAAACTTGCCTTGCCTTACTTGTAGCCTATATGGACTCCTCTTTCACTATTTCAATGTTATTTGAATTTACTTGCACATCTCAAAACATTGTCTTGCACTATTTTCTGTGTTTTATGTCCTATATATTCATGTTGCACTGTTTGAGGAGCCTGTGACTTCAGTTTTTCATTGCCATATCTACACTGTAGCTGCTGAGCACATGACAATAAAGCCTTGAAACTTGAAAAGTGACGATAAAGACTAAACCAATCGTTATTGTGATATAATCATGTATATATACAAAAAAATTGCATTGTGATTTTTATGAATTGTATAAATTGATCTTTGAAATTTGATTAAAAATTAAATTGCATTGATTTAATTGTGAAAACCCTCAAGAAATATTTGTTAAAATACTATTTAGATAAGGGAAGGTAAAACAATCTTAACAGGTTAATATAATACTTTTTTACTACAGTGTATGTACTATGTTTCGGTAGTGACAATTTTGGTAGAGGAAGAACATTCCAATACAGTCTGAAAATACGATATAAAAATGTACGGTTCTTTTACTAGATATATGTAATTTAGATATGGTGCAAAATATATATGGACAAAGTTTTGGAAAAAAAACATACAAAATGTCAAAACTGTTCCAACCTGACTTTGCATCAATTCGGTAGAATGGCCCATATATAACGTATGAATAATATATTTCACACACTGACCATCATTGTATGTTGACACATTACTGTTCTGTAATTTCACATTCTATTTTTGTATCCATTGGTTAAAAAATAACCATACATAATTAGCCATATTTAGAGAAAAAGAAAGAGGAAACTGATTTGGAATATTATTCGTTAATAACTCTCACCAGCCAATTTACAGAACAATCTGAGGACAACATTACGGTGGCCCTGAAGTGCAAGACACCAAAGCATTTCAGAAAACACTACAGCATTTCACAAAACACCACAGCATTTCAGAAAACACCACAGCATTTCACAAAACGCCACAGCATTTCACAAAACACCACAGCATTTCACAAAACGCCGCAGCATTTCACAAAACGCCACAGCATTTCAGAAAGCACCACAGCATTTCACATTGGACGGAAAGGGAGAACACTTCTTGTTTGTGATTGGACAGAGCCAGACAGAGAAGCACTGCTGTGATTGGTATTTATTGCTGCCAGTCAAGAAATGACGCTTTTTTGATTGGTCAGCACCCGACAGTGCAACATGTCCCAACACATCAGCCGTTAGCTGTTAGCATGCACTCAGAGCTCACAGCTCCTCTCATATCTGTTCAGAAACTGGATAAAAGTTAAACATGTACAAACCACAGACTGTCTGTGTCATGGCGAATACAGTCGCTGCTTTATTTATGTCTGTATGACGTTGTTGTGAGTGTGGACGGAGCAGCTACAGGTTAGTTTAGCCTGATCGATCCGATTCCATTCAGAAAACACGCATTTTAAAAGGTTTTTCGCCTGCCGTCTTGTCTGCAGACTTGTCAAAGCATTAATTCATGGTTTTTACTAACCGTTATCAGTATGTATTTAGTTACTTCGGCATCCTTTTGAAACGTGTATTACAATTAAATCACGGTAAAATATGTTCATTTTGTGAACCCTCTCCAGTAAACACAGCTGACAGCGACGGTGAAACTCGAGCGATTAGAGCGATGCGATAAAACCATGAATTAATGCTTTATTAATTCATGGTTTTGAAGGGGCTTATCTCCATGTAAATACTATGGTAGACAACCCAATATTCGCATCGCTCTAATCGCTCGAGATTCACCACGGCTGTCAGCTGTGTTTACTCCTGTCATTCAAACAAGATGCGCTGGAGAGGGGGCGGGGCGTATCTCCATGTAAATCCTATGGGAGATACCAACGACAACAAATATTTGACTGTGATTTAATTGTAATACACGTTTCAAAATGATGCCGAAGTAACTACATACTGATACCGGTTAGTAAAAACCATGAATTAATGCTTTGATAAGTCTGCGGAAAAGACGGCAGGCGAAAAACCTTTTAAAATGCGTGTTTTCTGAATGGGCTAAACTAACCTGTAGCTGCTCCATCCACACTCACAAGAACGTCATACAGACATAAATAAAGCAGCGACTGTATTCGCCATGACATAGACAGTCTGTGTTTTGTATATGTTTAACTTTTATCCAGTTTCTGAACAGATATGAGGAGCTGTGAGCTCTGAGTGTGTGCTAACAGCTAACGGCTGATGTGTTGGGAGTGGGACATGTTGCGCTGTCTGGTGCTGACCAATCCCGAAGCGTAATTTCTTGACTAACCAATCACAGCAGTGCTTCTCTGGCTGGCTCTTTCCAATCACAAACAAGAAGTGTTCTCCCTAAAGGAATACCCTTTCCGTCCAATGTGAAATGCTGTCGTGTTTTGTGAAATGCTGTCGTGTTTTGTGAAATGCTGTCGTGTTTTGTGAAATGCTGTAGTGTTTTGTGAAATGCTGTGGTGTCTTGCACTTCAGGGCCACCGTACGAAATAAACCAATTTCTTTCCAAATAAAGCTTTAACAATAAACACTGTAAACATACACAATGGAGCACATCTACAAAAACTAGACACAACTAAAAAAACCTGTCCCACATGGACAACACACTGCACAGGATACACAGTGGCAGTGGCTCAGTCAGTAGGGGCTTGGACTGGGAGCTGTAGGGTTGCCGGTTCAAGTCCCCGACCAGACCTAAAATATGGAGTGTGGACTGCTACTCGGAGAGGTCCCAGTTCACCTCCTGCCCTGCCGTGGTGCCCTTGAGCAAGGCACTGGACACCCCCCTTCCCCCTCATTCCCATTGCTCCCCGAGTGCTGTACAATAGCTGCCCACTGCTCCTAGTACTAGACTCCTGGTACTAGGAAGGGTTAAATGCAGAGAACACATTTCACTGTGTGTGCTGTGTGATCTGCATGTGTGACCAAGAGGGTTTCACTCCTACCAATTATTCTTCTTCTTCAGGTCACACTCTCACAGAAGAAGGATGTTTTTGTTCGATCAAACTACTAAAAACATTCAATAATGTCTGAAAGAGGCTATGGAGGAATTTGTCTTGTACGACCCAATCTGTGCTGAAGAATGAGTGGAAGAGGGACGGATAGAGAGGATATAGAAATAGATTGGAATGGACTTCCAAATAGAATGATTTTTAAAAATAATTAAGGATTTTAAATATGGTAGCTATATTACATAGATTGTTTAATGGAAGTACCAACACTTCTCAATAACTCAATGATAACTGAGAAAACTAATTGATATCTGTAGATCTGTGAATCCTTTTTGGACGGGGTTCACGAAATATGACTTGAAATTTTAAACTTGTATTGACAGAATTTATGTTTCTTATCATTTCTCAATAAGTCATTATTCCTCATACAGCCCCATTTCAAACAATCCAAACTATCATCATAAAGTCTCTTGAGGTCACCTGCAGAGGAAAATATGCTGATTCAACACATATACAGAGACAGTGACGTGATCCAAGGGATAAAAGAGACAACAGACCTCTGTGTGTCTCTACCTACATGCACAGCTGCCTCAAATGTCTGTTGATATATTACGATTAATGTCAATAAATATGTGTTGAGAATTATGTCTGGTGTTTCTTAAATCACTGTAGTTGTTCAGAGTAATGAGATACAGATAAATAAAGCAATGATCATATTTGTAACCGACTCACAATCTGATCAAAACAAAAAGCTTTTGTAACATTGAACAACATTCAGTACAATTCATTTTTCAAAATGGCTTTATTTAACACAAAAACATAAAAGCATATAGTTCATACTCTTGTGAGGTAAAGTAGAATCTGCCTGAAGGATTTAACAGGAACAAACATATGGTGCAGGTTGGTTAATAGGGTTATGATATGAACTAAAATAAAAGATGGAGAACAACATTTTAAATAGTGTGGTTAAAGCTGCAACGATAGATTATATTCAATATGAATTATCAGAGATTTTTTTTAATTAGAGAAATGTGATTATTTGTGGCCTATTACAGCTTTGTGCAATTACCAAGACACAAACTGGTACTTTTGGCACAATTATTAAAACCACAAACTCAAGTTGCCTTTCATCTATTGAACAGATATGCTAAATCATAAGCACATCGTCTGCTTTACACTAAGTTTGATATTCCAAAATACACTTTTTGCAAATAATTACTCACTCTTATTTAGCCTACATTAGATACATTATTCAAAACCAACGTGTGTTGTTTGCAAAACACTGCCACTGAAATACCACACTCAATTATCAAGCCCCTGCACCCAGAATGCTCATGTTAAAAGCCATGTAACCAATTATATCACTTAGAAACCTGAGCTTGAACACTTTGTTGTGCACAACAATGGAGGCCAATTTTGGAGAGAGAGTAAGAGGAAGAGGTAAATGCAATATACTGTATTTTGTCTTCAGTACCATACAGTAACTATGTTCATGTCATCTTCACTCTTAGTAAAGTCATTGTGTCTGATACTGTTATGAGTATTGAGAATAAACCTATTTGTGTGTTTCCACATTGCATGTGTTCATTCATAGTCCATATTTACAGCATGCTACAAATGAAAATGCCAAAAACTTTGACTTGAATGTGTTATTTATTAATCAACTAATGGACAGTGTTTAAATTCAGTTCATGTAAGCCTTACACACACATTCCTCTTTTGAGCGTCTAGTGATTATGGCCTGCATGTCTTTCTGTTGTAACTCAGCTGTCAGCTTCTTAGCAGTTTAGACAAAAATCAAATTCATAATGTAGACTTGGACAAAATAATGCTTAACAACTGTTCCATTTACTGTGTGAACTGTTTTAGGGGTCGACTGTATGAGATATCGTTCTCCCGCTTGCTGCTGGGTGCCGGTGAAAGTAGGGCGACAGTTCTGTTCACATCGCTGACATTTGTCACAGGTAAATCTCGCAGGTATGCAACAAACATGACGTTGTCACCAGTCTATGGTTGTCACACAACGACAAGCTGGACACTGGATTTACAGACACAGTACAAACCATAGACTGTATATATAAAGGTACAAACTGAAAGTCGTACATACCGGAAGTCAGCTAAATAAAGTTATGCACAGAGCTTGCATACTTGTATTAATCTCTATAAACGCATATCTGCATGTGAATGCAGAAATAAACGTATCCTCGTCAGACTTCTGGGTTCCAGGATTGAACTTTTACAGCATTGCCATTATAACTTTGTGTCTTTTATTTTGAAATATGTTCTTTAATTTGCGGTCCACCGGACTGCTTTTCTTCATTCTTCAATACAAACGGAAAATTGAATGAAGTCAGTAGTACTGAGTCCAACAGGATCAATCTCACGAATAACTAATGGCAACACAAAATAATTCTCTCATCAAACTTAGCAGAAATGGCTTGATTTTGTTCTCAGCAGGGGACTTTGACAGAGGATTTCTCAAAAAATACACAGTAAAACTACTTCAATGTATTGTTAGTAGTAGGCTAACTAATACAAAGTGAAACAGTATCAATTTCATTAGGAACTAATGGTAAAATTATCTTTTTATCACTCATCAAAGATAGCAGAAAACATGCATTATGTACTATGGAGGGGACTTTGACAGAGGATTACTCACAAAGTACACAGTAAAAGTACTTAATTTCATTTCTGGTAGCAGTCAAACTAATACCGAGTCCAACAGTGTCAGTTTTATTAAGAACTTGTGGTAAAAAATATTTGTATCACTCATTGAATATACAGGAAAAAAAATGAAGAGCAGCTGATTTGAAAAAACAAACTCGAGAGACGGCTGGCTGATTTGACCGCAGTGCAGAATCGCTGCAGGCCTATAGTTTAAATCTCCTAACAATGTTGTCCATTTTAGACATAGGCCTATTATATTTACAGCCCTTAATAACATACATTTTCTGTGCTCAATATGTGTCTTGGCTGTTTCCGTTGTGAAAACAAATGGACCGTAGATACAAGGATTGACCGTCCTAATCTGCGCTCTTATTTTGTAAGGTAATTTCCGGTAGCAGAATATGAAAAACCGGTAGATTTTTTGTTTCTGTTTTCTAGTGATTTTATTTTTGTTTTGAGATGTAGAAAATGAAAATCGTCCCGTTTTTTAAGTTTAGTAAATCCCTTTTTGACCATGATAAAGAAAAACGCCTTGTATTTCAATTTTGGTTTTTCAATTTTAAAACGAAAATTAAATATCCAGTCGTTTTTTGTTTTTGAATATCCATTTGTGAAAAGAAAATCCAATGACCAAAACATACACTGACCAATATAACTACTCGTTGGCTCTGATAATGATATGCAATCGTATCAAGTCTTTAGCAGGGTTTAAACTCCTTTTCTGAGAGTATGATTACGATTCAAAAAGTATTTATTTATCCAGTTTATACTTCTGACAGAAGATTAAAACGAATGAGATTGAAAAATGAAGGAGAGCCAAATGAAAACAGGGCATACAGTGCCATGCAAAAGTATTCACCCCCTTGGCATTTTTTCTATTTTCTAGCATTAAAGCCAATAATAATACAATATTTTGATTGGGATTTTATGTCATCACAAAGTCAGTCAAGATTGGTGAAGTGAAAATAAATTATTTAAATAAAGTTAAGTTAACCCACGTGCAATCAAGTGTCTGATTATATCTGTATGTACAGTATACACTTGTTATAGAAGGCCCAAATCTCCCACATCACTTAACAAGTGGCAATACTTAGCAAGAAAACTACAATATGAAGACTAAGGAGCTCTCCAAACAGTTCAGCGACAAAGTTGTGGAAAACTATAAGACAAGGTTGGGTTATACAAACATCTCACAAAGTTTGTACATCCCACAAAGCACCATAAAATCCATTATTTCATAATGGAAAAAATATGCCACGACAACAAACCTGCCAAGAGAGGGACACTGTGCAAGGTGAGCATCGATCAGAGAGGCAACAAAGAGGTCATGGATAACCCTGAAGGAGCTGGTTAGCACCACAGTAGAGAGAGGAGAATCTGTACATAGGACCACAGTAAGCCATACACTCCACAGAGCTGGGCTTTATGGAAGAGTCGCCAGAAAGAAGCCATTGCTTAAGGAAGAGAATAAGAAAACACGTTTGAAGTTCGCCAAAAGGCATGTTGAAGATTCCCCAAAATTGATTTGCCAAGCTCATAGACACATACCCCAAGAGACTTGCAGCTGTAATTGCTGCAAAAGGTGGCTCTACTAAGTATTGACTTTGGGGGGTGAATAGTAATGCACACCAACGTTTTTTCTTATTCATTATTATTTCTTGTTTTTTTCACAATGAAAAATATGTTTTGCATCTTCAAAGATGCATGTTGTGTACATCAATAAAAACACAATCTGCAAAAATCAAATTAAATTAAATGTTTTCATGCAATAAAACAAGAAAAAGGCCAGGGGGGCTGAATACTTTTGCAAGGCACTGGAATGACACACAGAAGGATGGAGCAAGTATGGAGCCAAGGACACTCCATAGTGTTACTAAACTGCATGACAATAGTATAAAATATTGTATATAAATGATAAGTTATTGCAGCATTTTATCAAAATTCTGAGCTGACATTTCTCTTCGATTGCTTCGAGCAATAAAAATATTCTTGTGTATCCACTGAAATTCAGTTTGCAGGGAAACCTATGTTTAAAGTACATTAGTGCTGACTTAAGAGAACTTAAAGATCCATATTCGATAAAGGAAATATTTATAAGAAATAGTGATACTAAAATGTGAACAAATCCACAATTTCTCAGGATGTGATAATGGTACAATCCTGTAGATTATCGGAAACTTTAAAACATAGGATAAACATGTATTTAAATTCAAATGTAGAGAATTAAATAAAGCTACAAATAGTAAATATGTTACTCTAATCAAACAGTATATTATTTTATAACAGATTCAAGTTAAATCTAAAACGGGGGAAGAAAATATTTCTCATTTAAAAACTGAAATTGATAAACTAAACCAGGAAGTTTAATATACAATACATAACAGATCTGAAATAGATAATAGAGGAAACTTAATTTATGCCATTAACGTTTAAGTTAAATTAAACAAGAAATAAAAATACTTGGTTTGACTGTAATGAAAACTGTGCTGAGCTAAATTGGGAAAATAAACTGATTGAAGTCAAAGAAGTAGTAAAAAAAGGGGAAATACAAATACAAATTATAAAACAAGAATTAACATCGTTAAAACATTCATACTAGGAAAGATATTTTTATTGGCTAACATTTCCCCCCCACCCTCCCAAATAATTAAACAATTAAACAAACAATGTGTACATTTGGTGTGGGGCACAACGAGGGAGGTTACTCAACATAATTCATTATTTAAAAGAAGGGAATATGGAGGCTTGGGAGCCATAGACCTAGATATTAAACTTAAAATTACTTTTGTTAAAATGTTTACAGCGGCAATATCAAGGAAAGCACCCTGGGTTGGGGATATATCAAGGTGGAAAAAAAGGAGAGGTAGTGCGAGACATTGCCCATACTACAAATTAGTATATGCTGATTTCATAAATGAATATACACCTTTAAATGGAGTGGACTTCCAAATATATATATATTTGTTTTTAAATAAATGAATTACAAATATGGCGGATATATTATATACAAAAACCTATCACTTATTGAAAGCACCCAAGTTGTTTCTTCTGCATCCCTTGTATGCAGACATGGAACACCAGATGCACCGTGGTAATACATCAAACAATAATTAACAGTTGTACCATAACAAAACATATCGAACCGAGCTAAGGAGAAGAAAAAGCCTCGACAAGTCACAGACTACCATGGAGCATACTGAGTCTGTGATTGAACAAAGGCTGATCGGACAATTCCCTTTCTGCCGTCTGAAATACTGTTCTGTTGTGTTGAAATAGGCATTTATGTGGTGTATAAAAGGTTGCCTAGCGTTGTCTGGCATGAAAAAAAGTGATATTATTGGGCTTGACCAGAATAAAAAAAGCAATTGATAATCTTTCCAGGGTAAAAAAAAAAACACCTCTTCTTTAAATGATGCACAAGTTGTGTTTTGCCTGAGCCCTTGTGGAAAGTGGTGTGTAAACAAGGCCTCTTTGAACTGTTTACGTATCAAATATGCATTTCATTTAAAAGTGATTTACATATCATGTATGCGAGTCATGGATCGTGCATGACACTTATTCAAAACAGAGGAACACGTCTATAGATGTAGTGGGTGGCTCTTAAAAGAGCCTTTGTGTTGTTCGTATATCAGCAGCAGAGTTTACTTGGAGCTGGTGTACTTGGTCACGGCCTTGGTGCCCTCAGACACGGCGTGTTTAGCCAGCTCTCCGGGCAGCAGCAGGCGGACAGCGGTCTGGATCTCCCTGGAGGTGATAGTGCGGCGCTTGTTGTAGTGAGCCAGGCGAGAGGCCTCACCGGCGATGCGCTCAAAGATGTCGCTCACGAAGCAGTTCATGATGCCCATAGCCTTGGAGGAGATGCCGGTGTCGGGGTGGACCTGCTTCATCACCTTGTAAACGTAGATGGCGTAGCTCTCCTTCCTGGACTTTCTCCTCTTCTTGCCAGTCTTGCTGACGCTCTTAGCGACGGCTTTCTTTGAGCCCTTCTTGGCCGCTTTAACGGGGGGTGCGTCGGCAGGCATGATTAGAGAATGAGGTTAGACAGGCTCGGATAAAGCTTGTCAGACACAGCGCGGTCTATTTATGTCGCCTCGATGCAGATATAGCTGTGCTGTTGCTCGCACGGGATTGGTTATCGTCTGCGCATGACTGAGCCTACGATGTACTGTGATCAGATGTATCTACTGTATTGGATTGTAAGAAGGGGAAAAAAGTATTTAAACATTATTCTGCAAACCCCCCCCCCCGTTTTATGTCTTATTTTTTATTTTATTTTTTTTAAACTTTATTTTAAATCGTTTCGGCAATACACAATATACAAAAGTTACATTAATAATACACAAAACACACAATGCATAAATATATAAATAACATAAACAGAGAGCACGATTATGTTCCAGTGAGACGGTCACAGACTCAATATGCCCCATGGCTGAGTCTGTGGCCGTTTCTCATTGTCGAGTAAACCTGCTGCAGAATCACCATTTCAAGTATACCACGTCGTCGAGTGGAGGTACACCCGACATTGAGAAACGGCCTGTGATTTGTCAAGGGTTTTTCTTCTTCTTATATGCGGACGTATAGGAGAACTACATGGGGACATTCACTGAGCGCGGTCCAACTCGGGGCCCTTCCCCATTTTTAAAGTACTTTTGGTTGGTTATGTTTTTTATTTTCCGGTAACTTTTTATACATTGGTAAGGACCCATACGCTTAAAGTGACAGGTATTAAGGCACTTTAAAGTATATTAAACATGATATATATTAGCAGTAATATGAGCATCATAAAAACATTACTAGATCGTGTATATATATTTGTAATTGTATTCCTCTGGATTGTGGGAAACAGTATTTCGATCTCTCTGTCTGTACACAAACTGAAAGATTGACAATAAAGTTGATGTGATGGTTTACAGACTGCTTGGAAACTCAAATAAAAGCTTTGTGATTTCATATTTTATAGAATATAATCAAAAATAAAAGGACCATACACTTGTTCTCTCTTCTGCAGCACAGTTCATTATTGTTCATGTATACAGCTATTTATTTAATGTATAACTGCTCTTTAATATACTATTTACAGTTAGATTATATATCATTATTTAACAATTATCTAAAAAAAAACATCAGGAAAAAAGTAGAGTGTATGAGGGTCCAAGGATAGAGGGGGTCGTATTCATATTCTGTACAAACTCTAGTCCACTGAGCCAAATGAAAAATATGTGATATTGGGCTATATACATAAACTTTGAGTACACTTGAGTCATGATGTGGCTCACTACAGAGGGAGAGTTCTCTACATAGTACATTCAGCCTGCAGTAAAATGTGTCTAAATACAGAAACAGCTGATAAAAAAAGGAGTCAACTCTCTGGATAGAAGCGTGTGGCTCTAAAAAGAGCCTTTGCTGAGGTGGCTGAAGCGGGATTAGGGTGTAAAACGTGCAATACGGATCTGTCTCTCTAAGTACATACCTATAATTCTACAAATAATGTGTTACATTTGTTATTTTCATATATTGTTACTGATCAAACAATAACTTTAAATGCTATGTTGACACACTGGGTCAACTTGTACAGGGGTTTTAAGTGTCAATGAGTATCAGCAACATCAGTTAAAAATACTCTCTCAGAAAAAGGTGGACCTTAATTAGTGAATGTTTGGAAATTCTAGAGAAATGGCAATAAGTGTTGAAAAAGCAGTTGCACTACAATATACATCATTACACATACGGGTAGAGGAAACTACAAATAAGACATTATTGTCGTGGATTAAATAAATATTAAACTGTTAGATGACGGAAAGCTCTCTGGATAGAAGTGTGTGGCTCTTAAAAGAGCCTTTGTTGTTTGTTGAAGTGGGTTCAGGATGTTCACTTCTTGGCGGCCTTCCCTTTTTTTTTTTTTAGAAAACTTTATTTTAAATTATTTGGGCAGTACATGATATACAAGAATTACATTAATAATACACATTACACACAATGAATAAATATATAAATAACATAAAGAAAGCACGTTTATATTCCAGTGAGACTCAGTTCAATCACAGACTCAAAATGCCCCATGGCTGAGTCTGGGATTTGTCCAGGGATTTCCGCCCTTGCCTTTTTTTTTTTTTAATAAATATATAAATAACATAAAGAAAGCATGTTGATATTCCGATGAGACTCAGTTCGGTCACAGACTCAAAATGCCCCATGGCTGAGTCTGGGATTTGTCCAGGGTTTTTCTTCTCCTTAGTTCAGTAAGTATTTGTTTCACGATGGTGTCACTGTTTATTACTTTCTGATTTAGTATCATCTTACATCTTGTTTTCCAGATTTTCATACATGTTATACAAATTACCAGCTGAAAAAGTTCCCTTTGTTTTATGTCCATCCCCTCGTCCAGAATACAATACATGATTGAGACATATTGTACATTGAACTGCAAGCCGATGCCCCGTAGGAGCGACCACACCTCCTCGGCTCTGTAACAGTCCATGAGGAGGTGCTGTAGAGTCTCGTCTTCCTCACAGTTAATCATGGGACATGTTCTAGTTTTAACATAGCAGCTCCATGAGACTACAGCTCTGACCGCAAGTCTGTTAACCGATATCAGCCACCTCACATCTCTCATGCTCTCCGATAACTGTTTACTTTTCACTAATTTTAAGACTTCGTTACCTTCGTCAGGTGTTAGGTTTTTGTATATTATAATACCTCCATACTATAAATCATTTACCATTTTAAAAATAACTCTATTCGGTAGTCCGATCCAGTCAATCCCTAAGTGCAGAAATTCAGTTATAAAGTCACCATAAACTAATTTGTAATATGGTCCGTTTCTAGCTCTACCTCTTCTTTTGTTCCATCCCATTTCTCCATCCTCAACCCAAGGTGCTTTCCTGTTGATTGCAGCTGAGATGTTTTTTACAAATGTAATTTTTAGTTTAATGCCCAGGTCTATGGCTCCCAGGCCTCCATATTCCCTACTTTTAAATAACAAATTACGTTTAGTAACCTCCCTTGTTGTACCCCACACCAAATTGACACACTGTTTGTTTAATTGCATAATTATTTGGGCTGGTGGGGGAAAATGTTTGCTAGAAAGGATCTTGCTAAGTATGAATGATTTTATTATGTTTATTCTTGATTTATAATTTGTATTTTTATTCTCCCATTGTTTAACTTGTTCTTTGACTTCACTTAGTTTGTTCTCCCAATTGAGTTCAGCACAGTTGTCGCTACAAAAAGTTATTCCAAGTATTTTAATTTCTTTTTTCACTTGAATGTTTATGTCGCATTTGGCATCGTCGGTGCCGATCCAAACACCTTCAGTTTTGTTGTGGTTTAATTTAGCTCCTGATGCCAATTCATATAAGTTTAGGTGGTTTGCTAAAGCATCCATTTCTTGTTGGTTTTTTATAATAACAGTGACATCGTCTGCATAGGCGATGGCAGTTATTTTGGGCGCATGGCCAACTGGTGTTCCTGATATAAACCTGTCATTGTTTATTATTTTAATTAATGGACTTATGGCTAGCACGTATAGAGCTGCGCTTAGAGGGCACCCCTGCTTAACCCCTCTCTCAACATTAAATGCATTTGTTAACACACCGTTTACATTTACACAGACACAAGATTTAAAATACAGACACTTAATCATGTTTATGAAGGCTTCAGGAAATCCGTAGGCCTTCATCACCGACCATAAGTAATCTCTGGATAAATAGTCGAAGGCTTTTTTTGATCAAGTCCAATAATAAAAAAACCTTTTTCTTCTTTTGGTTTATTTATGATTTCTCTTAAAATGGATAAGTTGTCCCACATAAGGCGACCTTTTATAGCACATGTTTGCTCTTTATCTATTATTTGATCTAGTATATCTGTTAATCTATTCATTATTATTTTTGCTAGTATCTTATAATCAGTATTCATTATAGTTAAATGTCTGTAATTATCTATATCAGTTTCATCGTTTTTTTTATATAGTAGAGTCAAGACACCTTCATAAAATGAGTCCCCCATACAACCACTGCTGAGACCTTCATTAAACATAGAGGTCAGTAAGTTTAAAACATCATCAGATAATAGTTGATAAAACTCAGTGGGCAGGCCATCAGGACCGGGGCTCTTACCAACATTCAGCTCTTTCACCACCTGGATCACCTCGTCTTTTCTAATTTCACCGAGAAGGAAATCAAAGTCTTGGATGTTGTACGGAGGGATCGTTCCCAACAGAGTTTTAACACAGTCCGTTTCAATATCTATTTTTTTATATGCTTCAGAACATAAATCTCTTATCACTTCTCGTTTCTGTTTTTCATTATATACAATACATCCTTCTTGATTTTTTATACATTTGATGAATTTACTTTGAATTTGCTTTTGGTTGGTTTTAATGGCTTGTGCCAAGTTGCCTCTTTGATCTATTTCAGATGTTGTATGAATATTATATAATGATTCCTGGTTCAATTGATCAATTTCAGTTTTTAATTTAGATATATTTTCTTCTACCGTTTTAGTTTTATCTTTAATCTGCTTTAAATGGATATATTGTTTGATTAATGATTCATATTTAATATTTTTTGCTTTATTTAATTCTCTACATTTAAATTTGAAGAAACGTTTTAACCTGATTTTTAATGTTTCCCATAATTTGATGTCAGAGTTTGTTAAACATCTCAATTGTAATATTTTTTGTATTTCCAGTTTTAATTCTGTTGAAACACAAGTATTTTTTAGGCACTGTGTGTTCAGTTTCCAGAAGCCTCTAGTGGAAGGGGCTCCGGAGGACAATGACGTTTGGACCAAGAGATGATCCGAGAAGTTATTAAAGATTGTTTTATAGTAAGTTACAGAGAAGTGATTCTGCAGGGTGCTGCTGCGGGCCCCTCTCTCATCAGTGAACGGAAGAGCAGGAGGCAGTGCCACTTTTGCATGGACAGAAGAGTTTGCAGCACCTGCTGCAAATGTGGGAAATTCATATTCGAGGACCACAGTCTGTCCATTTGCAGCCCCTGCTCGACCTGAGCTGGACTCTCACAGCCAGACACACAGTGTTCATTCAATGTTCATCTTTGTAAAATAAATGTTTTTCTGGTTCAAAATGATCTTGTATTATTCATTTTAGTCAGGCTGGAGTAGTTTTAAAAGATTGACTCTTTTAAAGTGGGAAAAAATAGGAATATATCATAACTTTATGGCAGTTTTTGTGAAGGTGGCATTTGTTGGCCTTCGGAACACGAGTGAGTTTTTGTTTAAATCTAACACTGCAAAAAAAAAATGCATTCAAATCAATGTTGCTGCCACTCATTGACCCATCTAAGGACCTAATAATAACAATAATCAAATATTCCTTGAAATGTATTTTTTGAAAATTATTCTAGTTTTTTGTTGTTTTCAATAAAAAAAACTGTGGAGTTTTTTCAACAAACTGGCATTTAAAGGGTTAAAATCCCCAAAATAGAATTCATATTTCATGTGTATGTCATGCTGGAGTAGTTTTAAAAGATTGACTCTTTTGAAGTGGGAAAAAATATGCATATATCATATTTTTATAGCAGCTTTTGTGAAGGTGGCATTTTTTGGCCTTAGGAACAAATACGTTTTTTTTTTTTAAGGGACTCTTAAGGGTTAACAAAATAAATCTGTTATTATTACTAATAGTTTGAATGATCCATAATTGACATAAGCTTGTGTTTACACTGACCTGTTATTCACATATTTATGTCTTTGTAACTTCATTAAACAACAGCCTCAACAATTTCCTTTCTTGTTTCATGCATCACGGTACAGTAAACCAAAAATAATATGAATCAGTGTGATCATAATAATGAGTAGGATGGCAACTCTTTGAAAGTGTAGGTGGCTCTTAAAAGAGCGTTTGGGTGTTCTGGTCTCAGTCTCTAAGCCCTCTCCCCGCGGATGCGGCGGGCCAGCTGGATGTCTTTGGGCATGATGGTGACCCTCTTGGCGTGGATGGCGCACAGGTTGGTGTCCTCGAACAGGCCGACCAGGTAGGCCTCGCTGGACTCCTGCAGAGCCATGACGGCGGAGCTCTGGAAGCGCAGGTCGGTCTTGAAGTCCTGCGCGATCTCCCTCACCAGGCGCTGGAAGGGCAGCTTGCGGATCAGCAGCTCGGTGGACTTCTGGTAGCGGCGGATCTCCCTCAGAGCCACGGTACCAGGCCTGTAACGGTGAGGTTTCTTCACTCCGCCGGTGGCCGGGGCGCTCTTACGAGCAGCCTTGGTTGCCAGCTGCTTCCTGGGAGCCTTTCCTCCGGTAGATTTACGGGCGGTCTGCTTGGTTCTGGCCATTGTAATATCTCAGTGTTCACAGCGTGAGAAGGAGTGCTGTGTATCTGTGAGCAGCGGCTATATAAAGGAGCTGCCGGAGCAGGGCAGCGCTGATTGGTGCAGGCCGGGACACACGTGCACTGTAACTGCTTTACTATTGGACAATGTAAACCACTCCTCCACAGGGGTTGATCCGAGGGCTCCTCAAAATGAACGTTTGTTTAGTTTAGGGAGAAATAAATATTATTAAATATAATATAACCCTAACCCTGTCATTTCTAATGTATAACTATGATGTAATTTGTAGTGAAAAACTCGCCCTGAAATAAAGGAATAATTTAGTCAACAATACTAAACATTTGCCCAAAAGTTAAATATGAGAATTAACATCAGTTACAACCCAAACGAATACGTTCATTAATAATGTTGTGTGCAGAAACAGTCTTTAAATGGCACCAGCTTTTAGTGTGAGTGTAAGACGTAAAATTAATACCTATTAGCAAATTAATCCAGATCTTCTGCAGTAAAATTAGATCACCTTATAAAAGTATTTGAGTTTATTTGTGTTAAAGATGTAGCCTTATAGCCTACTTATTCATATTAAATGTATGTGCCCATATGAATGTTGTTTATTTGTATTATTTATTTCACAAGCATTTGCAAAGCATTTTTCGTTTGTGTTTTTGACATTACTGATTGGTGAAATTATTCTCTTCTCTTATTAAACCCCATAACTCTGTATTACCGGTATTAGTGAAGTGTCGGTCCCGAACGAGCCGATTATTTTGAACGGCTCTTTGGTACGAACGAGGGGAACCGAGTCGTACGTGGTGAGAGCTGTTCTTGTTATTGTTCAATCGTTGGTCCGCGTTCACTGCCTGCCAAAATCCACTCGCCTTTTAAAAAGCTTGATTTTGTTCCCCAAACGTATTCTGTGAAGACCCGCCCCTACTCTGATTGGTAGGTTTCAGCACAAGGAGTGAGGTGGGGTGGGTCTTAACGGAATACGCGAGAGAGAGAAGTCATAACAAGTGGTACAGGACAGGTAGACGATGTGTTTTTCGGATGGCAAATGAGCCAAACGCGAAAACGCAGCAGACTTTGGATGCACTTCAACCAAAACCGAGGCAGTGATAAAGCGCACCATTTGTAAAGGCAAAATATCCTTCAAAGCAGGATCAAAAAATAATCTCCATCGCCACTTAAAAACACAGTATCTAATATTAAGAGTTGCGTGAATTTCATTCAAGGCAAGGCAACTTTATTTACTTAACACATACAGAGGGTAAATTCAAAGTAGTACATTCACTGACATGAATGACATGGATATGGCGCCACCTTGTGTCATGTTTACAATGCAGATTATTGACATTAGGTCTGGCAATACAGTCAATCATTATCCTGGTGATTATTTCTCAGATAAACCTAGTAACCCCGCCCCTTTTTAAAAAAAACGGCTCTTTTGAACGGCTCTTTGAAAGGAACGGAGCCATAAGATCCGGCTCCCTTCAAATAGCCATAATTCACATCACTAACCGGTATCAATAATTCAAGGGAGGCTTTAAGTGTCAGGAAGAAACAACATTTGGATTGCTGTTATAGCACATTTGAGTTTGTGGTGGCAGAGGGACAACAATTAATAAATGTGTTCATTTGTCCCCTCTAAAGATTTGCCAAGATAAAGATTACCATTTAGCATTTTCTCTCAGGGATGCAGTAAAATAACCAACACCGTATTTCCTTTATATTGTGAAATGTATTTATTTTTATTTTGGAAAAACAAACACCAGTGAGGTGGTATAAAAAAAGTATAGTGAAGAATGAACGATATACAATCATGGTTTACCTTGCTTTACCAAGCATTCAGTATAATTAACGTTTTTACATTAGTGTAATCAGTTATTTAGATTTCTGGTAGAGTAGTTATAGAGTATAACAGGATGAGCTCTTTGGATGGGTTGGGTGGCTCTTAAAAGAGCCGTTGTTTGCGGTGTGTCGGGTTTGGGTTTACTTGGAGCTGGTGTACTTGGTCACGGCCTTGGTGCCCTCAGACACGGCGTGTTTAGCCAGCTCTCCGGGCAGCAGCAGGCGGACAGCGGTCTGGATCTCCCTGGAGGTGATGGTGGAGCGCTTGTTGTAGTGAGCCAGACGAGAGGCCTCACCGGCGATGCGCTCAAAGATGTCGCTCACGAAGCAGTTCATGATGCCCATGGCCTTGGAGGAGATGCCGGTGTCGGGGTGGACCTGCTTCATCACCTTGTAAACGTAGATGGCGTAGCTCTCCTTCCTGGACTTTCTCCTCTTCTTGCCAGTCTTGCTGACGCTCTTAGCGACGGCTTTCTTTGAGCCCTTCTTTGCCGCTTTAACTGGGGGTGCATCGGCAGGCATGTTTAGAGTGTGAGGTGTGACAGAGTCGAATGATTTCTTTGTCACAGAGCGGTCTATTTATATTCACCAGATGCAAATATTACTGTGCTGTTGCTCGCACGGGATTGGTTGTCTTCTGAGCAGGACGGAGCATGCGCTTAACGAGTTTTAGAATCAAAATAGATTGGATGACAAAATGTAAAAGTAACCCCCAATTAATTATGTATTTGTATTATTGGGGTTTTATAATGTTTTGTACATGAGTAAATAAAAAAAATCGTTTGGGATCAATGTCCTTTTAACTCTTTCATATGTTTGATGTTCTGAGCAGCTTGTCTGTTTCAATTAATACAAAATAGGTTATAAGTTAAAAGTGAATCTTTAATAATACATTATCATTCATGTGTTTATTATACCTGACTCTGCAAAGAACCTGAAGTTCACAAATAAAGAAATAAAATACTATTCTCTAAAATATATGGAGAGAAATGTATTGTAATTAAGTCAAATTAAATACCTCAAAATGTTAAGATGGAATAAATGGTCGTCATGACTTTTAACAACTGCCAAGCATTATTATATATCCTTGTGCCACCAAAGGGGAACTAGTATTAATAGAGCAGGTTGAGTTGACAAAACAGATGACCATACAACAAGTGTACTGTCGACCAAGAGCTATGCATGTAGGATAATATTGCCTTTAATTGAGAAATAAAAATACCTTGTCGTTTTATAAGGCACCATTTGTTGTTGCACTGTCAACAAGACTGAGGCACGTGTTAAATGTCATGCTGGTCGTATAAAACAACATTAAGGACATGATTTGATCTGGAGAATGTTTTTCATTTAAAAGATTTCTTATGTTTTATTCGTGTTTAAGTTTTAAACTAGATCAAAGACATGTTGCACTGGTATCATCGATCATAAGCAAGCGTCTCAGTGATATAGGAACGAGAACTTCAGTGAAGAAAGAGGTGGCTCTTAAAAGAGCCTTTGTGTGACTTTGGGCTGGTTTCGGGTCAGTTTAAGCCCTCTCTCCGCGGATGCCAGCTGGATGTCTTTGGGCATGATGGTGACCCTCTTGGCGTGGATGGCGCACAGATTGGTGTCCTCGAACAGGCCGACCAGGTAAGCCTCGCTGGATTCCTGAAGAGCCATGACAGCGGAGCTGTGGAAGCGCAGGTCGGTCTTGAAGTCCTGAGCGATTTCTCTCACCAGGCGCTGGAAGGGCAGCTTGCGGATCAGCAGCTCCGTGGATTTCTGGTAGCGACGAATCTCTCTCAGAGCCACGGTACCGGGCCTGTAACGGTGAGGTTTCTTCACTCCGCCGTATATAAATTATATTCTTTAAATACTGTTTATGGCTTTACTATTTTCTGCTTGACTAAATGATTGTTATAAATATACACATCCATTATCTATTATTGGTTGAGTTTATTTTAATAAAAATACATTTGTATTAAAAATATAGTATTGAATGTATTATTTATTAATTGTATTAAATGAATCCCTACAATAACACATTGATATTGGTCCTTCTTTTCTACTGGCCATACTCACATTTATAATATTTTAAAATGACCATATTTTGTAGCTAGTGATTGTGAGGAATACATTACTTAGAACTAGTAATCCAGTATATATTGTGTGTAATGTGTATTATTAATGTAATTTTTGTATATCATGTACTGCCCAAATAATTTAAGATTAGTTTTCAACAAAAAAAAAAGTAATCCAGTATAATAACCCATTTATATGTAAATGTCTAATGTATAATAATTTTAATATATCTTCTATAAAACACTTTAGTATTGTATGCCGTCACATAATATAGAAAGTGATGAAAATGTGAAGCAAACTTTTATCAAGGTAGGGTACTTTAGATATGTTTCAGTTATGTGATTATTATTTTTGATACAACTGATATATGGGTATGAATTTAGCTGTTGCGGTTAATACCATGTGGTATGAGATCATAATATTAAAATATATGATCATGGAACATGTTCAATAACACATGGGAGCAGTATGTTGTGTCATTCAATCATGGGAAGTTCGAAATACCAAATGTGTGAGTTGTATTTATACACAAATATAATATTACAACTGGAGAGTGCTCTTTTGGTTTATGTGGGTGGCTCTTAAAAGAGCCTTTTGTAGATGAAGTAGATGATCTGTTTACTTCTTCGCTGCTTTCCTGGCTGGAGCCTTCTTCACTGCTTTGGCAGCTGGTTTAACCACCTTCTTCACAGCTTTCTTGGGGGTTGCGGTCTTCTTGGGGGTCGCTGCCTTCTTGGGTGCTGCCTTCTTGGCCGCCACCTTCTTCTTCGGGCTCTTTGTGATCTTCTTCACGGGGGTTTTCTTGGCAGGAGTAGCAGGCTTCTTCGCCTTCTTGGGTGTTACTGCCTTCTTTGCGGCTGGCTTCTTAGCGGCGGGTTTCTTCGCTGCTGCTGCTGCCGGCTTCTTGGCTTTGGCTGCGGGCTTCTTCGCTACCTTCTTGGGCTTCTCGGCGGGCTTGGCTGCCTTGAAGGAGCCGCTGGCTCCGGACCCCTTGACCTGCACAAGGGCTCCATTCTCCACCAACTTCTTCACGGCGCGTTTCACCTGGTTGGCGTTGTCGATGCCTTTAACGGCCAGCTCCTTCTTCAGGGCGACATAGGAAATCCCTTTACGCTCCTTGGAGGCGGTGACGGCATTCAGCACGAGATCAGCGGCGCTGGGGCCCGCCTTCTTCGGCTTGGTGGCTCTCTTCTTCGGGGACTTGGCCGGAGGGGCGACGGCGGGAGCGGATTCTGCCATGTTGCTTTCAAAGTGTATTCTCTGGATTTAGTGAGAGACTGATAGAGAAATCCCAGCAAAGAGCGGAACTTAAACACACCATGAGAACCGTAGAGACTCAATCGCAGCCTGTCTCACAGGAGCGGCAGGCATAATGTGCCACTTTGTGTTTTCTCTTCACGAACAAATGTAATAAAATCACACCTGGAGGAAACCATATATTGTGAACTTAACCCTAAACGATAGCGAACGAGTTTATGTTCTTGTAAAAGGCAAATAAACCATTACATATTTGTATATTATTACTGGGAAGACCTGAACCTTCCCAAACTACTGCCGTGTGAGTCGCTAATCTGTGACTTTCCTCTCTAAATGTCTTCCTAAATACTTTAAAATACTTTGTAATCTCATTAAAACTAGATATATGTTGAGAGTATATGTTTGTTTATAGATTTAAGGTAAAAACCAGTAATAGTTTTGATTGAATCTGTATGAAACAGAGGTTCATTTGTACTCTGCAAACACACTCAAAAGAGGCTTAGGTCTGTGTTCCTGCTCTGATGGAGAGTCAGTGCGTTTGGTTTATTTCTGCTTTAGAAATCTCAAAATGTAAGATTATGTACAAGTATTTCTTACACATTCAAGTGAATGCACATACAACTCATGTTTATTTATACAACTTATTCTTTACTTTGAAAAGACCTTGAACTTTTCTTATGCAGTAAACCATGTAAGCCTGTTGCATTGTTTTTGAAATATATATTTTGTCTTATACATCATTGATTGTTTATCGCTTTAATAATCTTCACACTTGTATAATCACAATATTATAATTACTATTTAATATGGTAGCATTTATTACTGTTTGCTTTCATGTTTATCTTGTATTATAATTGGAGCTGGCTCTGAAAAAGTGGTTAATCAATGCTTTAATCTTTAGATTTTCACCACGATGATACTAAAATATTATTATTTAATCACTTAATTTGCTCACAGTTAAAAAATCTGAAAATGTTTAAACACTCTTGCCAATCACATGTATGTATGGGATTTAAATAATACTGTAAATGTGCTTTTAGTAAATTACTTTTGTTTTTATTTACACTGAACAAAAAAATAAACACAACATTTTAATTTTTGCTCCCATTTTTCATGATCTGAAATGAAAGGCAAGGCAAGTTTATTTATACAGCACCTTTCAACACAAAACAATTCAAAGTGCTTTACAAAAATGAAAGACAGTGAGAGCATTAAGACATAGTGCAGCAGAAACATATTATAAAATGGCATTTTAAAACACTAATTTAAAAGCAAAGATAATAAAACACGAATAACAAAGGTACATGAATACAAGTTACAGTGCACTGTGAGATATGAATATATCAATTGAAAGCAGTGGCAAAAATATAAAAAAAATCTGCAAGTCAGACTTTTTCTATGAACACAAAAGGCATATTTATCTCAAATATTGTTTACAAATGTGTCTAAATCTGTGTCAGTGAGCATTCCTTGCGAAGATATTCCATCCACCTCACAGGTGGCACATCAACATGCTGTCAGTGTCAGCCATTGAAAAGGAGTGGACCAACATTCCACAATCCACAACCTGATCAACTCTATGCAAAGGAGATGTGTTGCACTGGGTGAGGCAAATGGTAACCTCACCAGAAACTGACAGGTTTTCTGACACCCTACAGTAATACATGTCTCTTTTCAAGATAAAACTGCACATTTTAGAGTGGCCTTTTTATTGTGAGTATGAGGCACACCTGTGCAATAATCATTCTGTCTAATCAGAATCTTGAAATGTCACACCTGTGAGGTGGATGGGTTTTCTCTGCAAGGGAGAAGCGCTCACTATCACAAATAAGTAAGGGTAAGAAACATTTGTGAACAATATTTGAGAGTAATGTCGTGTATATAGAAACGTTTTAGATCTTTGATTTCAGCTCATGAGAAATGGTAGCAAAAACAAAAGGGTTGAGTTTATATTTTTTTTTTTTAAATATGTTTGGCTTGTGGCTTATTTTAGAAATGTATTTTATTTTTGTGATTGTCTATCACATGTTATGGCCTTATTGTCACCATGAAGTATAGGCTATAAGCAGTTTGAACAAAAGATAATGTAATTTAACATTTAAGCTAGCAAACACATGTACAAATATGTCGTTTTTATATGCAAATGATCAAGATTAAACTCAAATCAAAACCGATTCATGTGCCTCCATATTTCTTAAGTATATTCTCTATTTTTAGATGTTGTATCATTCAAAATTGAGTTATTTAGCCTAAAAATGTGTTAAAACACGAAAACTCATATCCTTTGTGCTTTTGGTATGCATGTTTTATTTAACACTTGCCAACATCTTTTCTGAACCTATAAAACAGTGAAATGTGTTTATATGTGAGGAATCCACCTGCATAATATGTATAGGCTTTTTGGGAGGGTTTAGCTATATCTAGTGAAGCATTTTGTCATTAATAATTGTTTTTCTATCAGTAATTATATCGACAAACCTAAGGTCCCATGATAAACTGAAAACAAATAAAAACTATATTAAAAACACAAAAAGTAAGGACATTTGTGTTTGGTAGATTATTTCTTTGTTGTATGTATATGTTCTACTTTCTTGTTTATTTCTAGTCTTTTTAATTTGTATTGTACAATGCCATGTCTTTTATGCTGCTGCAACACAAACATTTCCCAAATTGGATCAATAAAGTACATCTTATCTTATCTTCTTAATATTATGACCCTGAAATGCAGTATTTGAAGGAAGAGTTCAACACGTATGTCTACTCTTTCTGTAACAAATTGCAAAACTGACCGGATGGCATCCTGCATTCGACATAAACTGTATTGGGACATACCAAATATTTTATGGTATAATACAGAGTGATGTTCGCAGGAATTCAGTGAATCATTTTCATGTAGTTAAACATCTTGTTCCTCTTTAAAGGCAATATGTGTGATTTTATACTTACATACTCTATCTGTCTGAACTGCAGTTGTTTAGGTCGTTGCCCAACTCATAATGCTCATTTTCCATGAGATTAGTTCTTAAAAAAGGCGATGTATCCGTTGTATTTTTATGCACATAAGTAAAAACGAAACAACAAATAAGGGATAGGGGAATTTAGCATAGTATAATCTTTATTCACCACAAAACAGGGACATTTTAATTTTCTCATTAAATAAATTATACAAAAAATAGCACATCTCTTGACAAATTAGAACCATACCTCAGACTATATTGCATATTCAAAGCATGTTATGACAGTTATGGTCAGAAGTATCTTAAATGTAAAAACACAACAGCAATACTCTTATTGCTGTTGTGTTTTTACATTCAAGATACTTCTGACCATAACTGTCATAACATGCTTTGAATATGCAATAAATGCAATTAGGCTAATAAATAACATGTACTAATCAAATTATATCAAACAAGGGTCACACGTTTCTAAATCTCCTTGAATGTAATTATTCTGATCAGTATTACACAAAAAGGTATAAACTACATTCCATTCTTCTCAGAAGTTTGACAGTTAAAGGGAGTTCTTATACTACCAGAGGGAGTAAATGTCTGTATGAGAGCCTTTCTGTCATTACAGGGTTAGATATATAATCTGTCTAACACATTTCAGATTGTCATTATAAATCATACTACTCATACTATATAAATATAGTTGTATTGTGATATACATGAGAAAAGCTGTGCTAAATTAAGTTATCTCACTGTTGAGTAACAAAGACTGTATTTAGAACACAGCCAGGGCCTGTCCTGATGTGAGTGTGTTTGCAGATACCATAATAACCTCTGTTTAACAAATAATTGTTTACAAATGTTGCCTTTCGTCACATTGAGTCTTTAAACCAACATCTCGCCTAAGTATATTACTAGTTATAGTGGGAATATATAGTATTTTAGGTTGTTCAGGAGATCATTTATAGGAAAAAGTCGCAGAATAGTCCTTCTCACGGCAGTAGTTTTAGGAGGTTTAAAGGCTTCCCAACGAAAACACAAAAATATTTAAAGCTTTATTTGGCTTCTATATGAAGATAAAGTCATTCGCTATCAATTCGATTAACCTTTGCAATTCAACTCGTTCTTTAAATGTGTATTTTTTACAGTTTTAGCTGAAGAGAAAACACAAAGTGGCGGTTTTTCTGCAGCTGATTGGTCGTGCTTTTTACAGCGACGCGGCTTCCACAGATGACATTTTTTTTATGTATGTATTGTCAAAGCATTTCATATATTTATTGCTATCGGGATGTTAAGAGCATTCCATGGAATATAACAAAAAGGGTTTCTAAAATAAATTACATACCCCACCTTTAACTGCTTGTAGGACAGTCCAATCTTAGTTACTGGCCTCTGCTGAATACATATATTGCTCAGATAGAACATATCAATGTCTTGCATAAATGAATTATGATTTTAACAGGATGTGAATGGTTTAATAGAACAAGTCCTTCACTATTATTGTGATTAATATGCTGTTTGCGTAAAGCATAAACCTCAATTGTAATATAATAATTTCCTGTCTATTGAAATTCATTTGGACTTAATAATTCATGGTATTTACTAGGGCTTTCCGAAGTGTCCAAACTGCATTACATTACATATTTCACATGTAATTCATTGATTACTGTGGACAATACCCACAGGACACACACTGCCATCAGATAAGCAACAGTGGAATATAACAAGATGAAATGTTAAATACTTCTTTGTAAGTGTACTGTTTTAGAGAAATTCAGTTTTGTGTAATGTACAACTCTGAAGTGTTTTATTATATTCGACTCAAACATATTTCAGTGATCTTGAACAACACATTGTAAAGGAAACTCTTTATATAATTTGGGTGGCTCTTAAAAGAGCCTTTGGTTGGTTGGTCTGACATCTGTTTAACCTCCGAAGCCGTACAGGGTGCGGCCCTGCCTCTTCAGAGCGTACACCACATCCATGGCGGTCACCGTCTTCCTCTTGGCGTGCTCGGTGTAGGTGACGGCATCACGGATCACGTTCTCAAGAAACACCTTCAGCACACCTCGGGTCTCCTCGTAGATCAGGCCGGAGATACGCTTCACTCCACCACGGCGAGCCAAGCGGCGGATAGCAGGCTTGGTGATGCCCTGGATGTTATCACGGAGAACTTTACGGTGACGCTTGGCGCCTCCTTTGCCGAGTCCTTTTCCTCCTTTTCCTCTTCCACTCATTTTCGAGTCTTGATAGATCGGGTCGTTCAAAACGAATGAGTAGAAGCAATATGACCGGCAGTATTTAAATAATAACTGCGGACCTAAGAGAAGACGGAGAGCGGGAGACCTGCTAGGCGGGGCCAACGCTGCAGCATCCACATTATCTTTCAAAACATTTTGTCTTCTTTTAAATATTGTGTATATAATTCGCGGCTTTATACTGAGCGTTTGATGATTAAACGTTCGTTAATATGTAATAAAACCCCCGAATAACATTTATAATTGAAAAATTACAAGAAGACAGAAAATATATAATTTTTAAATACTGTATAGCCTATACAGTTAATGTAAATAGTTTATAATGGATCAGGAAACTGAATTTCGTATGCATTTAACATGTCAATAGTTATTGACACGCTATACACAGACCCTGAGTTAAAGGTGGGGTAGGTACGTTTGAGAAACCGGCTCGAGATACACTTTTTGCTATATTCCATGGAATGCTCTGAACATCCCGATAGCAATGAATATCTTAAGTGCTTTGACAAAAAATCCATAAAAAAAATGTCATCTGTGGAAGCCGTAGTACCGTAAAAAGCACGACCAATCATTGTAGCCGGCCCGGCTAAAATAACTGGATGGCCTGCCTGCCTGTCAGCCTTCCATCTGTGCACAAACTTATCTCGTGCCCTCATTGGTCATGTGCGCGTTCGTGTGTGTTGGAGGAGGGGCTCTGTAAGGAAGTGGCAGATTTTTTCCGGCTGTGTATTTTCAAATTCTAGCGTACTCAAGCTGGTTTCTCCAAAATTACCTACCCCACCTTTAATTGCAATTGCTCAGAAAGTCCGATCCGCCGGAAACTGTATAAAAAATATATGATTTGTCTCACATAAGACAGTTAATTACTTAATCAAACTAGACATTAATTATTAGTTAAATGCACATACAAGTGACATAACAGATAACATAACCTGTGTGCAATGAAGTGTCTCATTATATCTGTATAATTACACCTGTTGTAGAAGGATGGAACAAGTAGGAGCCAAGGTCACTCCAGTGCTATTTAACTGCATGACAATAGTATAAAGTATTGTAAATAAATTGTATAATGCATCTGCATTTTGTTAAAATTCTGAGCTGACATTTCTCTTTGATTGCTTCGAGCAAAAACAATACTTAATGGGTATCCACTGACATTATGTTTGCAGGGAAACCTATTCTCAAAGTACATTAGTGCTGACAAAGTAAGAACTTAAAGATCCTTATTTCATAGATGAAAACAAGTCTGTTTTATAATTAGTGATACTAAAATGTGGAAAACAAATCTACAATTTCTGAGGATGTGATATGGTAAAACCCTGTTTTAAATTTTAAGGCTGTCAGTCGATTAAAATATTTAATCGCATGATTGTCCATAGTTAATCGAGATTAATCGCAAATTAATCGCACATTTTTTATCTGTTCTAAATGTACCTTAGAGGGATATTTTTCAAGATTTGAATACTCTTATCAACATATGAGTGGACAAATATGCTTTATGCAAATGTTCGTTTATTATCATTTGAACAATGACAAATATTCTCATGAATATTAAACACAACAACCTCTGAACATTACAAATATTCGCCTCAATTCAACCTGGAACCTCTCATACAATACAATAATACAATACAGTGTGTGTGTGTGTTAAAGTAACCTATATAACCTGTTTCAATAATTATATCTTTGGCCCGACATATCTTAGGCGCCAATAGTCTGTGTAAAATGTATGCTTATGAAACTAGGGCGAATGTTCTCATGATGGTATTATTTTGCTTCGCTTGCTGTGCTCAATTGTGTGTGCGTGACTTAGGAATGTAGAGGATCCAGTCGCCCCCCCGGGTTTTTAATGGGCCGGATAGGAGCGTGGGGGGGTTGCAGGGGAAAGTGCTAGAAGTTGCATGAGAAAGTACTAAAACTGACAACATTGAGACTACGCAGAGATAAAGATTGGGATACGGAGAGGTACTGCCAGGTGCCGAAGATAAACGAGGATAAAGATTGGTGCGTTCACCCCCTGTTCACCCCAGAATTGTTTACTTGCAAACTGCAAGCCGATGCCCCGTAGGAGCGACCACACCTCCTCGGCTCTGTAACAGTCCATGAGGAGGTGCTGTAGAGTCTCGTCCTCCTCACAGTTAATCATGGGACATGTTCTAGTTTTAACATAGCAGCTCCATGAGACTACAGCTCTGACCGCAAGTCTGTTAACCGATATCAGCCACCTCACATCTCTCATGCTTCCGATAACTGTTTACTTTTCACTAATTTTAAGACTTCGTTACCTTCGTCAGGTGTTAGGTTTTTGTATATTATAATACCTCCATACTTGAAATCATTTACCATTTTAAAAATAACTCTATTCGGTAGTCCGATCCAGTCAATCCCTAAATGCCGAAATTCAGTTGTAAAGTCATCATAAACTAATTTATAATATGGTCCGTTTCTAGCTCTGCCTCTTCTTTTGTTCCATCCCATTTCTCCATCCTCAACCCAAGGTGCTTTCCTGTTGATTGCAGCTGAGATGTTTTTTACAAATGTAATTTTTAGTTTAATGCCCAGGTCTATGGCTCCCAGGCCTCCATATTCCCTACTTTTAAATAACAAATTGTAGTGCCGATGAAAGGGAGTCGGAGGCGGGGTATTCAGAATGGACTTCCACACTTTATTATCCATTAATCTCTCTCCGGTAAGTACATGTGCTGCATTGTATGATAAGCTAGCATCTCTAACATCCAAACCCGGTACCCTCACTAACGAGTCCGGGTTGCAACACAACAATCACAATGGTGAATTATGTCCCATAACGTGTCACCACAAAATTACATTTAGTAACCTCCCTTGTTGTACCCCACACCAAATTGACACACTGTTTGTTTAATTGCATAATTATTTGTGCTGGTGGGGGGAAAATGTTTGCTAGAAAAAGGATCTTGCTAAGTATGAATGATTGTATTATGTTTATTCTTGATTTATAATTTGTATTTTTATTCTCCCATTGTTTAACTTGTTCTTTGACTTCACTTAGTTTGTTCCTCCCAATTGAGTTCAGCACAGTTGTCGGTACAAAAAGTTATTCCAAGTATTTTAATTTATTTTTTCACTTGAATGTTTATGTCGCATTTTGGCATCGTCGGTGCCGATCCAAACACCTTCAGTTTTGTTGTGGTTTAATTTAGCTCCTGATGCCAATTCATATAAGTTTAGGTGGTTTGCTAAAGCATCCATTTCTTGTTGGTTTTTTATAATAACAGTGACATCGTCTGCATAGGCGATGGCAGTTATTTTGGGCGCATGGCCAACTGGTGTTCCTGATATAAACCTGTCATTGTTTATTATTTTAATTAATGGACTTATGGCTAGCACGTATAGAGCTGCGCTTAGAGGGCACCCCTGCTTAACCCCTCTCTCAACATTAAATGCATTTGTTAACACACCATTTACATTTACACAGACACAAGATTTAAAATACAGACACTTAATCATGTTTATGAAGGCTTCAGGAAATCCGTAGGCCTTCATCACCGACCATAAGTAATCTCTGGATAAATAGTCGAAGGCTTTTTTATGATCAAGTCCAATAATAAAAAAACCTTTTTCTTCTTTTGGTTTGTTTATGATTTCTCTTAAAATGGATAAGTTGTCCCACATAAGGCAACCATTTATAGCAAATGTTTGCTCTTTATCTATTATTTGATCTAGTATATCTGTTAATCTATTCATTATTATTTTTGCTAGTATCTTATAATCAGTATTCATTATAGTTAAATTTTCTTGCCTCTTGCAATCTTTTTCGAGTCTGTTGGAACGGGTCATTCAGAAGGAATCATCAAACGGTCAACTATAGTTGGAATAATGTTTACATTTTCTATCAGATTATTCTTTGACATTTAAGAAGAAAATTCCTCCTTTCCCTCTTCCACTAATTTTGGGGTATCGCGATGTCGGCTCGTATAAATGATTTCCGCACTTGCCTCTTCCACTAATTTTAGGTTAAATTGACTAGAAACGAATGAAGTTGACCCCAAAGAACGACAGACTTTATACCGTATCTGCGGACGTAAAGGAGAACTGCATGGGGACATTCACTTAGCGCGGTCCAACTTGGGACCCTTCCCCATTTTTAAAGTACTTTTGTTTTGTTATGGTTTTTTATTTTCCGGTAACTTTTTATACATTGGAAAGGACCCATACGCTTAAAGTGACAGGTATTAAGGCACTTTAAATATAAACATGATATATATTAGCAGTAATATGAGCATCATAAAAACATTACTAGATCGTGTATCTGTATATACATATTTGTATATGTATTTGTAATTGTATTCCTCTGGATTGTGGGAAACGGTATTTCGATCTCTCTGTCTGTACACAAACTGAAAGATTGACAATAAAGTTGATGTGATGGTTTACAGACTGCTTGGAAACTCAAATAAAAGCTTTGTGATTTCATATTTCATAGAATATAATCAAAAATAAAGGACCATACACTTGTCCTCTCTTCTGCAGCACAGTTCATTATTGTTCATGTATACAGCTATTTATTTAATGTATAACTGCTCTTTAATATACTATTTACAGTTAGATTATATATCATTATTTAACAATTATCTAAAAAAAAAAACATCAGGAGAAAGTGGAGTGTATGAGGGTCCAAGGATAGAGGGGGTCGTATTCATATTCTGTACAAACTCTGAGTCCACTGAGCCAAATGAAAAATGTGTGATATTGGGCTATATACATAAACTTTGAGTACACTTGAGTCATGATGTGGCTCACTACAGAGGGAGAGTTCTCTACATAGTACATTCAGCCTGCAGTAAAATGTGTCTAAATACTGAAACAGCTGATAAAAAAAGGAGTCAACTCCCCCGATAGAAGCGTGTGGCTCTAAAAAGAGCCTTTGTTGAGGTGGTTGAAGCGGGATTAGGGTGTAAAACGTCCAATACAGATCTGTCTCTCTATACATACCTATAATTCTAGAAATATTGTGCTACAGTTGTTATTATCCTATATTGTTAAACTGATCAAACAATGCCTTTAAATTCTATGTTGACACACTGGGTCAACTTGTACAGGGGTTTGAAGTGTTAATGAGCCCTAAAAAGTATTAGCAACATCAGTTAAAAATACTCTCAAAAAAGGTGGACCTTAAAATAGTGAATGTTGGAAATTCTAGAGAAATGGCAATACGTATTGAAAAAGCCGTTACACTACAACATACATAATTACACATTAGGGTAGTGGAAACTACAAATAAGACATTATAATTGTAGATTACATAAATATGAAAGTGTTAGATGAAGGAAAGCTCTCTGGATAGAAGTGTGTGGCTCTTAAAAGAGCCTTTGTTGTTTGTTGAAGCGGGTTCAGGGTGTTCACTTCTTGGCGGCCTTCTCGGTCTTCTTGGGCAGCAGCACAGCCTGGATGTTGGGCAGCACTCCGCCCTGAGCGATGGTCACTCCTCCTAGCAGCTTGTTGAGCTCCTCGTCGTTGCGGACGGCGAGCTGCAGGTGGCGGGGGATGATACGGGTCTTCTTGTTGTCCCGGGCGGCGTTTCCAGCCAGCTCCAGGATCTCAGCGGTCAGGTACTCCAGCACAGCGGCCAGGTAGACCGGGGCTCCGGCACCGACACGATGGGCGTAGTTACCCTTCCTCAGATGCCTGTGGACACGGCCGACGGGGAACTGGAGCCCGGCACGGGAGGAGCGAGTCTTGGCCTTTGCTCTGGCCTTTCCTCCGGTCTTCCCTCTTCCAGACATAATTGCTTTCTCGGGTTTACAAAGAAGTGTGGCTGTCTGCTCGCCACAGCGGCTCTTTATATCCACCAGCTGCTCTCTGATTGGCCATCAGCGAGCGTATTGAAGATCGTCCAATCAGAAGGAAGCTCACGTTAAGACGTCTTCTTCCAGTTGCTACTAAAAATAAAGACACTAAACCTAGAGCTATTCTAGTAAATGTATTGAATATATGTATAATCTCTGTCAGATGAGCACAGTGTTAACGATTTTGGCCTATTTATTTATTGTATATCATTTTACAATTTGACGCTAACAGGCTACAGATGCAGGCAGCTCACAGCAGCAAGTAAAAGAAAGAGAAAGAGATTAAGTTATACAATGAAATAATAATCCACACATAATGAAACCCAAAGTAATTCTGACAGTGAAGCCCTATTAAACCTATGTCTCAATATGTTATCACTTTATTGTATTAAAATGACAAATACATTTAATACATCATATCGAAGTTCTAGTTGTAAATCACTACTATCATCTGAGCAGATCTAATGGAACTAAAGGCAGCTTTATTCTCTGTTGGTAAAAGGCTCATTGATTTTCGAACAGAACAGTATGCTTAATTTTCTTGTTAAGATAATGTGTATTTAGAAACACTGATTATATAAAGTGCATCTTCTCCGACTAAAATCTAAAAACGAGTCAGTGAATGATGGAGATAATGAGAATAAAAGATGGAAGAAACATATTAATACCACTCTGTATGAAGTAATAAACTAGAAGTAAAAGCTGTGCAGTAAACATGTTCCTTCAAGTGTTCACATTATCATGAAAAGGTCGATAAGGATGTCCCAGACTGAGTGTTATATAATTATATCTAATATCACTTATTAGTACTACTTGTACATGTAAGAGCAGGATGTTATGAAACTGTTTAGTTCTGATTCATTCTTGTTTAATTTATTTGTTACCTCTTGAAAATCTCTTTCCACATTGTTGTGCGATACATTCCTCGTTGAGATTACTACTGATAATGCCTGCTTCTTAGTTATTCCATCTTTTGCTGGTGCAAGAATCTGTATCTAACTCTATATTTACTTGTTATTTACCACACTTCCTTCTACATGTTAGGCTTATTTCATAAATAAGCTAGGATAAGATGGACCTTTATTCATCCCTGTTTGTGGATATTCAGGATTTAAAGCAGAAACTGAGTGAGAGTGAAAAAGAGGACAGTACAGATTCGCAAGGATAAAAAATGATACACAAATAAAATAATATAGTAACTGTTAAGATAAATACATATTTGGGTTCGGATTGTTAGATATATTTACATGTAAGTGTGCAGATCTTTGTACAAACAGTACAGTTACTATTATTTGGTTACAGGTTTGGCCCCTGGCTGTTCAGCCAGAAGGCTCCAGCCACAGAGGACTGTCCGAGGAGGGATGAGTCTGAGGGTGGACGTACTCCTCATATTTATATCCCACTGAATGTATTCCTTTTTTTTAATCATGTTTTATTTTAAAATTGTAGTGCTGTATTGTGTATTATGTAACTTTCCTGTCTGGGACAAATAAAGGTCTTCTGATGTACCCCAAAGCTGTTTGTCATTTTCAATTTCTTTGACGATATTTAATAAAATAAATGTGTATTGTCAATAGGTGTCTATAAAGTCTAAATATATCTGAACTATTTTTGATAGTTTTTAAATTACAAACAAAAAAACTAAATCGAACATGGTGTATTTTAGATAGTCTAACGTATATATTAATAATAACAAAATACACCTCTTTATACCCACAGTTTTAATACAAACTTATCATAACTGTGAAAAAGTTTGTTTCAAGGTAATACAATATGATAGAAATCACCAATAATACTTACATGTATTTTGTACATTTTTTATTATCAAGAAGTCTTAAGCATATTCTTCATCGTAACAATTGTTCCATTATGAGATTGATGTCATATTCTTTTGGAAGTTTGTTGACTCTGTTGTGAAATGAATCTAAAACTTGCTTTCTTATTTTACTGATGCATCCAACATCTTGGTGGGAGAACAATTCAACGATAGCAAAATACAGTAAAGTAATCCATAATTATCCGTTTGGTCACTTTGCCTTAATCACAATATTAACTTTTTTTTGTTATTGGCATAGTAACAAACTATATTATGGACTTTTATTACTTTAGTACCGTTTATACCATTACATTAATGAAAGTTTATATTCAATGTTCTGTTGTAAAATTGTTATATTAATGGCGTGTGGCTTGATTACCTTTAAAATAATAATATATGAGTTAATAAGGATAAACCAGTCAAATGAATCGTTCGACTAAACTATGCCTTTAACTCTCTATCCGACTGTTTTTCAGTACGATGGCAAGTTTCTATCTATAAACAATTATTTGTTTTTTCTCATAACAGATTTGATTTTCTGAAGTGAATCTAACTTTGGCGACCATGTAAGGTCATTATTAAAAGGTAAATTAATTTGTTTAGGGTTGACTAAAATTATGAAAAACATTTCATTTGGATCATTTACTGACAGAATAAGAAACTCAATACTGACCTCACCACCTTCAAAGAACTCACCTCTTCAATCTGGCTTTTAATGTGTGACTGTTGTTATATTGCGTGATTTTAATTTGACTTCAACCGTATGTGTTTGTTGTTTTCTTTTCACTATCTCTGTAAAGCGACATTGAACACCTGTAAAAGCGCTTACAAAATAAATCTATTATTACTCACCTGTTCTCATAGTTTTAAAGTGAAAAAGTTGTAACGATAGCTTTTAGTCAACATAAAAACAACCTTCACCCAGTTATTAAGGAATATACGTATTTCTTGTGGCTCTTGGGTTTTAGAACTTTATTTCGTATTTTTATATAAATAGTTTGGATGATCCATAATTGACATTAGTTTGTGTTTACACTGAGCTGTTACTCACATCTAATGTGTTTGTAACTTCAGTCAACAACAACCTGAACAATTTCCTTTCTTGTTTCATGCATCACGGTACAGCAAACCGAAAATAATATGAATCAGTGTGATCATAAAATGAGTAGGATAGCAACTCTTTGAAAGTGTAGGTGGCTCTTAAAAGAGCCGTTGTGTTTCGGTGTTCTGGTCTCAGGTCAGTTTAAGCCCTCTCCCCGCGGATGCGGCGGGCCAGCTGGATATCTTTGGGCATGATGGTGACCCTCTTGGCGTGGATGGCGCACAGGTTGGTGTCCTCGAACAGGCCGACGAGGTAAGCCTCGCTGGACTCCTGCAGAGCCATGACGGCGGAGCTCTGGAAGCGCAGGTCGGTCTTGAAGTCCTGAGCGATCTCCCTCACCAGGCGCTGGAAGGGCAGCTTGCGGATCAGCAGCTCGGTGGACTTCTGGTAGCGGCGGATCTCCCTCAGAGCCACGGTACCTGGCCTGTAACGGTGAGGTTTCTTCACTCCGCCGGTGGCCGGGGCGCTCTTACGAGCAGCCTTGGTGGCCAGCTGCTTCCTGGGAGCCTTTCCTCCGGTGGATTTACGGGCGGTCTGCTTGGTTCTGGCCATTGTAGTCTCAGTGTTCAGAGCGATAGAAGATGTGCTGTGTATCTGTGAGCAGCGGCTTTATAAAGGAGCTGTCGGAGCAGGGCAGCGCTGATTGGTGCAGGCCGGGAGACACGTGCGGTGTAGCTGCTTTACTATTGGACAATGTAAACCACTCCTCCACAGGGGATGAACCTGTGGCTCCTCAAAATAAACGTTTGTTTAGTTAACTATTTAGTCAACAACACTAAACATTTGCCCAAAAGTTAAATATGAGAATTAACATCAGTTACAACCCAAACGAATGAATTCATTAATAATTTAGCGTGCAGAAACAGTCTTTAAATGGCACCAGCTTTTAGTGTGAGTGTAAGACGTAAAATGAATACATATTATCAAATTAATCCAGATCTCCTGCAGTAAAATTAGATCACCTTATAAAAGTATTTGAGTTTATTTGTGTTAAAGATGTAGCCTTATAGCCTACTTGTTCATATTAAATGTATGTGCCCATATGAATATTGTTTATATGTATAATTTATTTCACAAGCATTTGCAAAGCATTTTTCGTTTGCGTTTTTGACATTACTGATTGGTGAAATTATTCTCTTCTCTTATTAAACCCCATAACTCTGTATTACCGGTATCAATAATTTAAGGGAGGCTTTAAGTGTCAGGAAGAAACACCATTTGGATTGTTGTTATAGCACATTTGAGTTTGTGGTGGCAGAGGGACAACAATTAATAATAGATGTGTAAGATAATTACCATTTAGCATTTTCTCTCAGGGTTGCAGTAAAATAACCACCACATTTCCTTTATATTGTGAAATGTATTTATTTTTGTTTGGAAAACCAAACACCAGTGAGGTGGTATGAACAATATACAATCATGGTTTACCTTGCTTTACCAAGCATTCAGTATAAATAAATATTTTACTTTAGTGTGATAAGTTATTTAGATTTCTGGTAGAGTAGTTATAGAGTATAACAGGATGAGCTCTTTGGATGGGTTGGGTGGCTCTTAAAAGAGCCGTTGTTTGCGTGTGTCGGGTTTGGGTTTACTTGGAGCTGGTGTACTTGGTCACGGCCTTGGTGCCCTCAGACACGGCGTGTTTAGCCAGCTCTCCGGGCAGCAGCAGGCGGACAGCGGTCTGGATCTCCCTGGAAGTGATGGTGGAGCGCTTGTTGTAGTGAGCCAGGCGAGAGGCCTCACCGGCGATGCGCTCAAAGATGTCGCTCACGAAGCAGTTCATGATACCCATGGCCTTGGAGGAGATGCCGGTGTCGGGGTGGACCTGCTTCATCACCTTGTAAACGTAGATGGCGTAGCTCTCCTTCCTGGACTTTCTCCTCTTCTTGCCAGTCTTGCTGACGCTCTTAGCGACGGCTTTCTTTGAGCCTTTCTTGGCCGCTTTCACGGGGGGTGCATCGGCAGGCATGTTTAGAGTGTGAGGTGTGACAGAGTCGAATGATTTCTTTGTCACAGAGCGGTCTATTTATATTCACCAGATGCAAATATTACTGTGCTGTTGCTCGCACGGGATTGGTTGTCTTCTGAGCAGGACGGAGCATGCGCTTAACGAGTTTTAGAATCAAAATAGATTGAATGACAAAATGTAAAAGTAACCCCCAATTAATTATGTATTTGTATTATTGGGGTTTTATAATGTTTTGTACGTGAGTAAATCAAAAAATCGGTTGGGATCAATGTCCTTTTAACTCTTTCATATGTTTGATCTTCTGAGCAGCTTGTCTGTTTCAATAAATACAAAATATGTTATAAGTTAAAAGTGAATCTTTAATAATACATTATCATTCATGTGTTTATTATACCTGACTCTGCAAAGAACCTGAAGTTGACAAAGAAAGAAATAAATTACTATTCTCTAAAATATATGAAGACAGAAATGTATTGTAATTAAGTCAAATTAAATACCTCAATATGTTAAGATGGAATAAATGGTCCTCATGACTTTTAACAACTGCCAAGCATTATTATATATTTTTTTTTTTATTAGAAAACTTTATTTTAAATTATTTGGGCAGTACATGATATACAAGAATTACATTAATAATACACATTACACACAATGAATAAATATATAAATAACATAAAGAAAGCACGTTTATATTCCAATGAGACTCAGTTCAGTCACAGACTCAAAATGCCCCATGGCTGAGTCTGGGATTTGTCCAGGGATTTCCGCCCTTGCCTTTTTTTTTTATAAATATATAAATAACATAAAGAAAGCATGTTGATATTCCAATGAGACTCAGTTCGGTCACAGACTCAAAATGCCCCATGGCTGAGTCTGGGATTTGTCCAGGGTTTTTCTTCTCCTTAGTTCAGTAAGTATTTGTTTCACGATGGTGTCACTGTTTATTACTGTCTGATTTAGTATCATCTTGCATCTTGTTTTCCAGATTTTCATACATGTTATACAAATTACCAGCTGAAAAAGTTCCCTTTGTTTTATGTCCATCCCCTCGTCCAGAATACAATACATGATTGAGACATATTCTACATTGAACTGCAAGCCGATGCCCCTTAGGAGCGACCACACCTCCTCGGCTCTGTAACAGTCCATGAGGAGGTGCTGTAGAGTCTCGTCTCCTCACAGTTAATCATGGGACATGTTCTAGTTTTGACATAGCAGCTCCATGAGACTACAGCTCTGACCGCAAGTCTGTTAACCGATATCAGCCACCTCACATCTCTCATGCTCTCCGATAACTGTTTACTTTTCACTAATTTTAAGACTTCGTTACCTTCGTCAGGTGTTAGGTTTTTGTATATTATAATACCTCCATACTTGAAATCATTTACCATTTTAAAAATAACTCTATTCGGTAGTCCGATCCAATCAATCCCTAAATGCCGAAATTCAGTTGTAAAGTCACCATAAACTAATTTATAATATGGTCCGTTTCTAGCTCTACCTCTTCTTTTGTTCCATCCCATTTCTCCATCCTCAACCCAAGGTGCTTTCCTGTTGATTGCAGCTGAGATGTTTTTTACAAAGGTAATTTTTAGTTTAATGCCCAGGTCTATGGCTCCCAGGCCTCCATATTCCCTACTTTTAAATAACATATTACGTTTAGTAACCTCCCTTGTTGTACCCCACACCAAATTGACACACTGTTTGTTTAATTGCATAATTATTTGGGCTGGTGGGGGGAAAATGTTTGCTAGAAAAAGGATCTTGCTAAGTATGAATGATTTTATTATGTTTATTCTTGATTTATAATTTGTATTTTTATCTCCCATTGTTTAACTTGTTCTTTGACTTCACTTAGTTTGTTCTCCCAATTGAGTTCAGCACAGTTGTCGCTACAAAAAGTTATTCCAAGTATTTTAATTTCTTTTTTCGTTGAATGTTTATGTCGCATTTGGCATCCTCGGTGCCGATCCAAACACTGTGGTACTGTCGACCAAGAGCTATGCATGTGGGATAATATTGCCTTTAATTGAGAAATAAAAATACCTTGTTGTTTTATAAGGCACCATTTGTTGTTGCAATATCAACAAGGTGGGAACGTGTTAAACGTCATGCTGGTAGTTTGAAACAACATTAAGGAGATGATTTGATCTGGAGAATGTTTTGCATTTAAAGGATGTCTTATAGGGGTGTAACGGTATCCGTATTCGTCCCGAACTGTCACGGTTCGGACGTCACGGTTCGGCACATGCAGTCACACGACGAATTCGCCTTTTTTTTATGAAGGGAAAAAAGTCTGTCACTCAGGGCATTATCCATTACACTATATATAATCCAGGGGGCGGTATTGCGCCTAAAAGCTGTTTGCCAGCCGCCCATAAACAACAAATGAAGAACAAGAAGAAACACAACAAAACGAACAAAATACAAGAAGAAGAGAAGTTAGTTTGGCGATTTCAGATAACTCACAGGAGCAAGAAGACCCACCTGCTTCTTTTAAATCAGCTGTGGTGGGGACATTTCGGGTTCCTGTGGACTACAATAACGATGGAGTGCGAGTGGTGGATCGGACGAGGACGGTGTGTCGGCGTTGTTCGACAACAGTGCGGTATGCTAATTGTAACACACGCCAAACATGCTAAATCATATCAGAAGGCATCACCCAGATTTGCCAATCACCGGAGCCCGGCGAAAGACCACAGCAGTTCAACAGCTTATCCCCGCTGATTTTAAGAAGCCAATAGACATGAAAGCCGAGAGACCAAAATAAATAACGGAAGCTATTGGCATATTTATTTCAACGGCAATGCGCCCTTGAAACACTCTTATTATTTATTTTGTAATATTTTCAAGACATTCTTTTTAGTTTTACAGCTTGATGACACCTTTTTGTTTGACATCAGCCATTATAGATAATATGGTCATCTGAGTGTGTGTGGTACTGTTTGTGGGTTTTTTTTAACTGTGTAATACAGTTAATTATTCAAAATGTTAGAGTTCCTTATTTTTATACTGAAACTTGCACTACTGTTCAAAATGAATAACAACAAACCTGGAATTATGCATTTGGGACTTTTTTAGCTTTTTCTTGTTGTACCGAACCCGTACCGAACCGTGACCCCCAAACCGAGGTACATACCGAACCGTGAATTATGTGAACCGTTACACCCCTACTGAAGACATTTCCATAAAAGCTCGTCACTTTACTTAATCACAAAGCACTGCAACAGCGTTGCATTATTAACTCTATTTAAATTTGAAAGTTTACATTTAAATGTCTTTTAATGAAATATCTTTAAAAAAGGTAAATCATACAGTCAGGAGAGAAGAGTCATAACTTGTTGTATTTGATTGGGGCAAAAATAGTGCTCAGCATAAAAAATGCTGAAAAGGCGTTTAAACTTATTTTTACGAAGTGTTTTCACAGCTCAGTCCAAAAATCAAGCATGTCAGAATAAATAAATGTGCTCAATTAAAATGATGAACAAGTGTGAATTATAAAAAAGACACTTCATCTCTAAACGTCGGTTTGCTATCCTGGCTCCAAAATGGTGGAATGAGCTCCCCATTGACATCAGGACAGCAGAAAGCTTACACATCTTCAGAATCAGAATCAGAAACAGGTTTATTGCAGGTAGGTTCGCACATACTAGGAATTTGACTTGATGTCTTAGTGCATACATAAAATATAAAAAACAAGAAATCTAATATAAAACAAAAAATCTTTTGCACCGTAATAAAATACAGTTCTTCCGGCGCAGACTGAAAACTCATCTCTTTCGACTCCACTTTGAGCAATAAAATTACTAACAAAGCACTTATATACTAACAAAGGACTGGCTTATCTAAAGCAAGTTGAGTAGCACTTGAAATGTTTTGGCTCTATGAAACCTGTTGTACTTATATGATTCTGTTTTCTTCTAGTTTGTATCTTCTTGGTCGAATGCACTTATTGTAAGTCGCTTTGGATAAAAGCGTCAGCTAAATGCAATGTAATGTAATTAAAAATGTAAAGAATGCACTGAGCAGAGGTGCTACTTGAGGTGGAAATACAGCCTGGAATAATTTAAATGAAAAACCACATAAAATACCTACATAATAAATATGTTGTTGTTGATTTTATAATAACATTTAAACATATGAATATAAATGGCTATTTTACTAAATATATATATTTATATATATATCATTAATTAAATTATAGAAGGACCCTTGGTTGTGTTACATCACAGCTAAATAAGATCCCTTGATTCAATCAGACAAAGACAAAAGTGTTTAAACATGCTCATTCCAGCGGCTATCAAACTACAGGGATAAGACATAAAATGTCTTAAATGCTTTTTTCCCCTTCTTACAATCCAATACAGTAGATAGGCTACATCTGATCAAAGTACATCGTAGGCTCAGTCATGCGCAGACGATAACCAATCCCGTGCGAGCAACAGCACAGCCATATTTGCATCGAGGGGATACAAATAGACCGCGCTGTATCTGAGAAGCACCGAGTCTGACCAACCTCACTCTCTAAATATGCCTGCTGACGCACCCCCTGTTAAAGCGGCCAAGAAGGGCTCAAAGAAAGCCGTCGCTAAGAGCGTCAGCAAGACCGGCAAGAAGAGGAGAAAGTCCAGGAAGGAGAGCTACGCCATCTACGTTTACAAGGTGATGAAGCAGGTCCACCCCGACACCGGCATCTCCTCCAAGGCCATGGGTATCATGAACTGCTTCGTGAGCGACATCTTTGAGCGCATCGCCGGTGAGGCCTCTCGCCTGGCTCACTACAACAAGCGCCGCACCATCACCTCCAGGGAGATCCAGACCGCTGTCCGCCTGCTGCTGCCCGGAGAGCTGGCTAAACACGCCGTGTCTGAGGGCACCAAGGCCGTGACCAAGTACACCAGCTCCAAGTAAACTGCTGCTGACATACCAACAACACAAAGGCTCTTTTAAGAGCCACCTAATACATCTATAGACGTGTTCCTCTGTTTTGAATAAGTGTCATACACGATCCATGACTCGCATACATGATATGTAAATCACTTTAAATGAAATGCATATTTGATACGTAAACAGTTGAAAGAGGCCTTGTTTACACACCACTTGCAAAACACAACTTGTGCATCATTTAAAGACGAGGTGGTGTTTTTTTTTTCTCGGAGTGCAAGTACAAATTAATAGCCGTAGAGACATGCCGTGCTTTACATCCTCTTTATTTTTCATCTCAATGCAGTATATCTGTACAACAACACCCTCTGGCTACAACAGGACACAACACGTGGTTATTTTACTATTTAATATCAGCATCAGAAAAGCCGTAAACCTTCATCATTGACCCTGGAAAGATTATCAATTACTTTTTTTGGGTGTCATGCCAGACAACTCTAGGCAACCTTTTATACACCACTTCAATTAAGAGATTTTACTTTTTTATTTTTAAAACTGTCTTTCAAATTGTTTTGTCAATACATAATAGACATACACAAACCACTACATAAAAACATGTACACACGACACGTAAATACATACTTAAACACAACAGAACAGTATTTCAGACAGCAGAAAGGGAATTGTCCGATCAGCCTTTGTTCAATCACAGACTCAGTATGCTCCATGGTAGTCTGTGACTTGTCGAGGCTTTTTCTTCTCCTTAGCTCGGTTCCGATATGTTTTCTTATGGTACAACTGTTAATTATTGTTTGATGTATTACCACGGTGCATCTGGTGTTCCATGTCTGCATACAAGGGATGCAGAAGAAACAACTTGGGTGCTTTCAATAAGTGATAGGTTTTTGTATATAATATATCCGCATATTTGTATTCATTTATTTAAAAACAAATATATATATATATACTTGGAAGTCCATTCCATTTAAAGGTGTATATTCATTTATGAAATCAGCATATACTAATTTGTAATAGGGGCCATGTCTCGCTCTACCTCTCCTTTTTTCCACCTTGATATATCCCCAACCCAGGGTGCTTTCCTTGATATTGCCGCTGTAAACATTTTAACAAAAGTAATTTTAAGTTTAATATCTAGGTCTATGGCTCCCAAGCCTCCATATTCCCTTCTTTTAAATAATGAATTACGTTGAGTATAATTATCAGAGCCAAAGAGTAGTTAAAAATACATTCTGTCAAAAATTTCCATAAGGCAATACCATTTTCTAATAAATAATTTTCTCTACAAAAGTATCTTTTAAATGTGTAAATGAAAAGCTTTAATTGACCAAACTTATAACATTTTGTGAGAGCTGAAATAGGTTATAAGTTGAAGAAGTCCATGGTTATTTGTCTGTTACTTTATATTTTATATTTACCATTAACTATTTGGTACATTTCTTGATTTTTGTATTTAATTATTTTGATGATGGCCAAACAACCAAACCTAAATACAGTGTAATGCTGGTGTTTCTATTGGACTAATTCTTACTTTTATGTCAAATTGTTGACATGTTTTATGTATACAAATGTATGTCTTGACTCATCAGAAACAGTTTAGAATGAATGTCTCCTAGAAAGAGTATTTTTTGAATACTTTGATCAACTTTAAATGTAATGTTAATCTCAGAAAGGGTCTTATTTCAATTATAAATTTATTAAGCATGTGAGGGTTTTATTACATATTAACAGACGTTTAATCATCAAACGCTTATTATAAAGCCTGATTGAATTATATAAACAATATTTAAAGGAAGACCAAATGTTTTGAAAGACAATGTGGAGGTTGCAGCGTTGGCCCCGCCTAGCAGCTTTCCCGCTCTCAGTCTTCTCTTAGGTCCGCAGTGAATATTTAAATACTGCCGGTCACACTGCTTCAATCCATTCGTTCTGTACGAGCCGACATAACAAACCCCGAAAATGAGTGGTAGAGGAAAAGGAGGAAAGGGACTCGGCAAAGGAGGCGCCAAGCGTCACCGTAAAGTTCTCCGTGATAACATCCAAGGAATCACCAAGCCCGCAATCCGCCGTCTGGCTCGCCGTGGCGGAGTGAAGCGTATCTCCGGTCTGATCTACGAGGAGACCCGTGGGGTGTTGAAGGTCTTCCTGGAGAATGTGATCCGTGATGCCGTCACCTACACCGAGCACGCCAAGAGGAAGACGGTGACCGCCATGGATGTGGTGTATGCCCTGAAGAGGCAGGGCCGCACTCTGTATGGCTTCGGAGGTTAAACATAAACACCCTGATATACCTGGAAAAACAACGGCTCTTTTAAGAGCCACCCAAATTACTTAAAGAGTCCGTTTCCTGTCGATATCGGCAATACCACACATTTGTCACTTAAACATTAATGAAGAAGGGCTTATTTATATCCACTCGAATCCTGTTTAAATCAAATGACTCTTTGTAAGACATTGATTTGTCCTATCTGAGCTATATGTATTCAGGAGAGGCCTCGTTCTAAGATTGTTGTGATGGGAATTATGGCTCCGTTCCTTTCAAAGAGCCGTTTTTTTTAAAGGGGGCGGGGTTACTAGGTTTATCTGCGGAATAATCACCAGGATAATGATGGACTGTATTGCCAAACCTAATGTCAATAATCTGCATTGTAAACATGACACAAGGTGGCGCCATATCCATGTCATTCATGTCAGTGAATGTACCTACTACTTGAATTTACCCTCTGTATGTTAAAGAGCAACTTGCAGGTTTTTTTTTTTACTAGATTTATGCTTAACCTTGCCTGAAAATTACAATTAAAAAAAGTTTATACAGAATTTGATATGTTTTACAAGACATAAGGGCAATAATTCAGAGGGGAAAGGAGCCGTTTTGAGCTCTGCTACTAAAAACTGCTTTTTTTTAACGTCATACGTCAAACGCGTCATATTAAGTCACATGGGGGAGCAACTTTCTCGGACTCCTTCTCTGCCCAATACGCGGTAGTAGTTTGTAGTTGGTTTGAGCGGTTGTGATTTAGTGAGCTGGTATTTTTTCGGTAATTTTACATTGCATTTCACCATTTGTAATCATGGTGAGCTTGAGCTTGTGCAGATTGCACAAACTCCAGCGTGTCAGGACATCGAGTCCACAGTTTCCCTAACAGGAAAAGGACCGGAGCTAGCTTTCGTTGATGGGTACGAAAGCTAGCTCCGGTCCCCCCCCTTCGCTCCTCTCTCTCTCCCCTCCGGTACACAGCACCGTAAGACGTAGTGTGGAGTTGCATTAGGTAGCGCTGTGGTGGCTGTACTCCTCCAGCCGTCTCCTTTGTGTTTGTTTGTTTGTTTGTTTGTTTGTTTGTTTGTTTTCCCCTGTCTGTGTTGTTTGTGTGGGCGTGGTGGCTGTCACTCCTGGCTCCCGGCTCAACCTCCACTCACCTGCTGCAATCAGCTGTGCGCCCTCCCCGACTACACACCTGCTTTCCATCAAGCCATTTACAACGGCATATCAACGGAGGCTCCACAACCTTTCTCCGCCAGATCGTCCTGCCAGTAACGTTACTATATTATCAATACTACTTTAGTTATAGCCTGATATATGATAGCTAACTTTACAATGTTGTGATGTGACCGACGTTAGCTAACATTAACTGTAGCTAACGCCGGTCACTCACCAAGACAGCTGCCCTGTTCTCCACTGGTTCTCCTCACACCACAGCTCCATTTCTCGCCGATGGCCGTTATTTCTTCTAATCCTTGGCTGCTCCAGGTGTCTTGGCCGCCTAGCAGGCTCATAATTATATTGTTGTGGTCCGTCATATGCATTCGAATATTTATTTTCAACCTCTTCTGTGTCAAAACTAGCATTGTGATCCATGTTTATTACTACGTTAGACCGGCCGCTCTCCCCCATGTGACGTCACATGGGGAGGCTTATTTTATGCGGAAGTAAAAATGTCTTACAAAAACGACGCCAGATGTCACTGTAGTGTATATTTATGTATATTTTTTGGAAAATCTAGTGTATACATCATTTTCTTACACATGTATTCACTGGTGTCTCTAACCTGCAAGTTGCTCTTTAAGTAAATAAAGTTGCCTTGCCTTGAATGAAATTCACGCAACTCTTAATATTAGATAATGTGTTTTTAAGTGGCGATGGAGATTATTTGTTGACCCTGCTTTAAAGGATATTTTGCCTTTACAAATGGTGCGCTTTATCACTGCCTGGGTTTTGGTTGAAGTGCATCCAAATGCTGCTGCGTTTTTGCATACAACAGTTTCTCATGGTCCGGTTGTTGATATCACGTAATAGTGTTAATCTGGCCCGCGCGTTTACGTTTGCGCTTTTAGATTTAAATTTTTATTTTTGGATTGATCCCGCTGCTGGCAGGGAACTGCTGCGCACAGTTCCCTCGCCCCTCCCCCCTCCGAGGGAACTCCGCCACATGTCAATCAAATGCGCGCAGCGGAATCAATCACAGAGTGATCCAAAAGTGACAGAGTGGAAGAAAAATATATATCGCCCAGTCATGTCTTCATCAAAACTTTCAGGGAAAAGAAAAGTCGATGATGACCACAGAAAATTTCAGGAGAAGTGGGAGACTGAATATTTTTTTGTCGAGTACAGGGGAAACGCAACGTGCCTTATATGCACAGAGAAAATCGCTGCAAGGAGTATAACGTCAAACGTCACTACTCAACTAAACATGCAGAGTATGCAAAATACCTGGGAGACGAGAGAGAGAAAAGAGTCACAGAGCTAAAAAAATGTCTATGGAAGCAACAAAATCTCTTCAAGAAAGGAAGCAATGAGGCTGATTTAGCAGTCGAAGCTAGCTATGTGGTGAGTGAGATGATTGCTAAGGCGGGAAAGCCGTTTACGGAAGGCGAGTTTGTAAAAAAGTGCATGTTGCAGGCTGCAAGTATAGTCTGTCCAGAAAAGAAGGGTCAGTTTAACAACATCAGCCTGTCAGCTAACACAGTGGCAGAGCGCATTTCTGACTTATCAAGTGACATATATGATCAGCTGTGCGACAAAGCCAAACTTTTCTGTGCATACTCTGTGGCTCTTGATGAGAGCACGGACATCACTGACACCGCTCAGCTCGCAATGTATGTCCGTGGTGTTGATGACAAGTTTGAAGTGACAGAGGAGTTGCTGACAGTGAAACCAATGCATGGCCAGACCACCGCTCAGGAGATATTCCAGCAACTGTGTGATGCCATTGCGGATATCGGTCTGCCATGGAAGAGGTTTGTTGGAATTACGACAGGGAGGAAAAATGGGCTGGTGGCACTTGTTCAAAGAAAACTGGAGGAGGAGGGTGTGGAGGAGGCTATTGCTCTGCACTGCATTATCCATCAGCAGGCCCTTTGCAGCAAATGCTTGAAGTTTGACAATGTAATGTCTGTCGTTGTGAAATGCATCAACCATATCAGATCCAGGGGCTTAAAGCACCGCCAGTTCCGTGCTTTTTTGGAGGAAATTGAGTCAGAATATGAGGATGTGCTCTACTTCACAGAGGTACGTTGGCTCAGCAGGGGAAACGTCCTGAAGAGGTTTTTTGAGTTGAGAACAGAACTGAAAGTATTCATGCTGGAGAGGGAGGATGGCTGTTCCCGAGCTGAGTGATCCCAAATGGCTCATGGACTTAGCTTTTCTTGTTGACATCACGCAGGAGCTGAATGCACTGAATAAGAAGTTGCAGGGCCAGGGCCAGCTTGTCAGTGCAGCATATGACAATGTCAAAGCATTCTCTACAAAACTGGTGTTATGGAAAGCCCAGCTCCCTCAGAAAAACCTCTGCCATTTCCCAGCATGCAAGGCTCTCATGGACAGGGGCACAGCATTCAGTGGTGAGAAGTATGTTGATGCCATTGTGAAGCTACAGGAGGAATTTGATCAGCGGTTTGCAGACTTCAAGACACACAGAGCCACTTTCCAAATGTTTGCAGACCCCTTCTCCTTTGATGTGGAAAATGCCCCTGGTGTGCTTCAAATGGAGCTCATTGACCTGCAGTGCAATTCTGAGCTCAAAGCCAAGTTCAGGGAAGTGAATGGGAAAGCAGACAAGCTTGGACAGTTCATGAGAGAATTGCCCCCCTCCTTCCCTGAGCTTTCCAGGATGTTCAAGCGGACCATGTGCCTTTTTGGGAGCACATATATGTGTGAACAGCTCTTCTCCACCATGAACTTCAATAAGTCAAAGTACAGGTCCAGACTTACTGATGAACATCTTCAAGCCATACTAAGGGTTTCAACTGCTTCCTCCCTCAAACCAAATGTGGCTCAGCTGTGAGAGGAAGCGCTGCCAGGTCTCTACCAGCAAGGAGTAGGCAAGAGCAACTGTGAATAGTTATGTTGTGAAGAACCGTTCATGTTAAGAAGATGTTGAAGAACTGTTAATGTTGTATTTTTAATACATTTTTTGTGGAATACTTGAAGCGGCCCAGACTTGCCCAGACTCTACGTCCAGCGGCCCCCAGGTAAATGGAGTCTGAGACCCCTGCGTTAGGGGAACAAAATCAAGCTTTTTAAAAGGCGAGTGGATTTTGGCAGGCAGTGAGTGCGGACCAACGATTGAACGATAAATAGAACGGCTCTCACCAAGTACGACTCGGTTCCCCTCGTTCGTACCAAAGAGCCGTTCAAAAGAATCGGCTCGTTCGCGACCGACACATCACTATAAGATTGGACTGTCGAGACCTACCAGCAGTTAACTATTGGACACAGTTTCTTAATATAAACATGAGAACACAACACAATTGTCTGAAAACATTTATTTTCACAGAGCACACCATTGCAATTTTTGATTGATCAAATTAATATTTTATCTTTATAAACATATTGTATTTGTCTTGATTTAATGGCATGAACCATATTCCCTCTGCTTTTTTTGATGAACAAAATAATTAGCATAATCTTGTATTGTATGTTTTAGTGTATGTATAATTGTTGATAAAGTGTATCTTATTCTCTACGTTTATTTTGAAGAAGTCTCTATTCTATGCTTTAATGGCCCATACTTTGTCTAGGATGTTGAGTTGTATTGTAGTTTTTATTTTATTTCCAATTCTGTTATTAATTATTTGTATTTTAATGTCTTAAATCTTTAATTCAGTTTGTAGATCCCCCTGTTAACAGAGGATCCAGAGGAGAGTTGCTGTTTTACCATGATTGGAAACAATCTCAAAATGGTAACATATTGAACTACTTTATGTCAATAAAACGGGTTTGTATGTCGCATTCCTGAAAGAGTGTTTCATTTCAAAGTAATTTGCTAAAAGGGATTTTTGAATGATTTCTCAGATCATCTCTTAGTTAAAATATATTCATCCTCTGAACCTCAGTTAACAGAACACCTTGTAAGTATACATTAATATTGTATTGATGAGAAATTAAAACAGAATGTAAGATTTATTTAAGATTCATTAGCAGTAGGCCTATGTTTAGCTTCAAACAGATGGCCATACATTACACATTTAAAACTAACTCATATGATATATACCTTTTACATCAGTTATGTCACCAGGGGTCCTTAGGGGTTTCTGGTCTTCCAGCATCAGACTCCCTCGCCCCGGCGACAAAGCAATGGTTAATGTTCAATGACTTGTGTTCAGGGGGCTCCTCCCCTGATCTAAATTTGAAAATGAAACATTAATTTATAAACAATCAGAAATAGACAGAAGATATCTGGTTTATGCTCTTTAATCTGTATGTTTTATATCAACTCAATAAAATCAATACAACATGTTTTATTCTCTGTACAAAGCATGTGCTTTTGCATATGAAAGCAAATAAATCAAAGGTCACTGTAGACTTATTTTTCATATATTTCACAAGTCCATTATTCTTGCACGATAGCAAGCACAATTTTATTGTACTCTGTTTCTTCTTGCACTATTTCATTGTTGGAGGAGCCTTGGACCTAAATATTGTCTTTACATATCTACACTGTAGCTGTGCATACAACAATACAAGTATATATCTCAGTAGGGGTGATTCTTTCAAAATGTGTGCTATTTGTTGATTAAGTCATGTGCTTTAAAGTTGACACACTGATACAACAGCTCTAAAGTTTGTCATTTAATATCTATTTCAATCTTTCTCATTGAGATTCATTGCACACACATTCAGCAGCAGGCACTGTTTTTCTACCAGCTGCTATTGACAGTTATGTCTCTACTTGAACAGATGTGTACTGTTGTCATACATATTAATTCACTGCCATATATGCATCCATTTTTGTCTACCAGACTGCTACTTTTATATATTGATTGTTGTGCCTTTTTTTAAATTTGTATTTTGTGTATGTCTTTATATAAACATACATTTATATATTAGTATCTTTGAGACGGTGGGACACAGCATTACGGTGTCCAGTGGCCAAGTCCATTAAAACAATGTTGAAACTAAAATTAACCAAATGTAAAGAAACATACAGTATATTCATTTTGTGATTTAATGTTCATTCATTGATCTTGTTGTTTTTGTCTTAATGACTCAGAATGAGACTGCACATGTTGTTATGTTGTAGAACAAGCAGATAAATGAACCCGTGATGAAAACAAAAGGAAGTCCTTCACAGATTTAGGAAGCTTTATTGTGTTTTTTAATGATTTTCTCTGTTGCCAAATGACGATACATTGGGAATAACTTGGTGGATTGTCTGATATGTCCTTGGTCAGAACTAATCTCTACTCTAAACGCTGCAGCAACATGACATTTGGAAGTTTAATCTGCATGGAAAGCCTCTATTTTACAACTACAAATACAAATGTTGTCTTATGTTCAGACACAAACTTTTGCAAATCCTTTCTGACTTAGTTTTTTTGTTTGTCCGTCTCGGTAACTCCTATTGAAAAAGATGCGGGTCGTAAAAATCAATACAATTTGAAAAAGCTGCTCATATCTCTGTGTTGCAAACCCGTTGTTTTAAGAGTAAAAGTATTACGGTCATATTAGTTTCACATTTTTGACTGCAGTTTTGTGATACCCTGAAATGAAGACATGAAGAAAATACTTTCTGTTTTTTTATTCATCATGTAAAGCTTCTTCAAACATACACCAGGAAACATCATTTAAATGACCAGAATCTCAGCTTTGTGAATAAAAATGATGAATGAACGAACAGACTAACCTGAATGCGGTTAAAGATTTATTTACACACTAACAGATTGCAAAATATCTACGATAAAGAAAGCCTGTGTTTATCTGTTAGGACACATGCAGATGACAAGAAACAACAACAACAACAACAAAACTGCACCAGAAGGAATATTTGAAGCACAGATAAATGTTATCCATCATGGATAGTCCGGTTTAAATTGTGTTAGCTGTGAGTTGGCCCTTCACAGTTTATATTTGACAGATATATATCTTTCACTGTCAATATGTATACATTTAACTTTTTGTTTTGTTTTATTTTTCTACAATCTTTCTCACTTCTTCTGCCTTATTTACATTCTGCTGTGGCGGGAAGAAAAAACGCATTTAGATTAATAAAGTCAATCTTACAGGCCAACACATAAAATCAGGAGCAGTGATGGACACACATGGATTTGACAACAGTCAAAAAACATTACAGAACAACTCCTAAGAGGATGTTAAAGTAGCATGCATAAGTGACATCACTATGTAACACTTTGGACGTGATAGGCAAAAAGGCGGGACATCTATAAGCGGTTGACGGACAGCTAGAGGTGCTGCAGCACAGGCAGTATGAGAAAGATAACGAGCTTTTTGAACATTACAGCATGGAGACATGTCACAGTAGAGACACAATCTGCTTTCCTGACTTTGGTTTTTCCAGTTGACAGATCTCAGCGCTGTCTCTGTACGAGTCGAGTGCAACTCCAGCGTAGAGGGGCTCAGTGAAGCTGGTCTGGAATCTGTGGAGGAGGGTCATGTTTGGCGAATGTATGTTATAAATAAAGCAATTTTCAGTCGTGCAGATTTCATTTTTTTTTGTCACTAGGAGGTTATTCTTTCCACTTATTGGTTCTGTTTCTTAGTAGGAAACAGGCAGGAAAGGGGTCGTTTAGAAAATACAGACGAGAATATTTCTAAACTAAGAACTATTTCAAACTTTGTATAATTCATACGTTTCTTAAATAAGAAACTTTAAAACAAAACAAAATTAAATAAACTTGATAAACTGTTGTTAAAATGCTACCTGGACCGGTACAGGAACGGGAAGAATCATACGGGATTTACAAATTAAGAGACTTCTCAAAACGTTCAAAATGTCCTTGCAAATGTCTCGTCATGTTTGGCGTATTTATGTTATCAATAAAGCAATTTTCAGTTGTGCTGATTTAAGTTTTTTTGTCACAAGGTTATTTTTCCAATTATTGGATCTGTTTCTTTCAAAATAAACTTTAAATGTTTTTGATGCTACCAGTACAGGGACGGGAAGGAGCACTCCTACGGGTTTTACTAGTTATGAGACTCTAGAAAAACCCTCAAAATGTCCTCGCAAATATGTCATGTTTGGCGAATTTATGCTATGAATAAAGCATTTTTCATTTTGCAGAGGTTATTTTGACCACTTATTGGATCTGTTTCTTTGTAGGAAACAGGCAGGATATGGCCGTTTCAGAAATTTGAGATTTATCTCTGGAAAATGCAAACAAGAATATTTCTGACCTAAGAACTATTTCAAACATTTTTTAAATAATGCTAAACTTTCTCAAAAGAAACTTTAAAATAATTTCTTTTCTTTTTTTTAATAAGAAATAATTTTTATTTTTTAAAGAAACTTGTAATAAGAAACTTAAACTCAAATGCTACCTGGACAGTTAGAGGAACGGGAAGAAGCACAGCTACGGGATTTAATTATGAATCTTCAGAAAACATTCAAAATGTCTCGTCATTTTGGCGAATTTAAAGAATTTTTTAACGGTGCTGATTTCAGTTGTCAGCAGGATATGGTTATTTTAGAAATGTGTGTTTCTATCTGGCAAATACAGATTGAAAATAAATGCAGAAAAGAAACTGAACATTTATATTTTTGAGTGACAGGTTTAGAAGATTGTGAAACCCTGAATTGGGTATACCAAGTTTATATTCTTGACTTTTCTTTTGAGTCTAAAATGTTATTATAATAGACCACCTTTTTACCATCTTGTTATAGTCCAGCACATAGAAGTGCATATGGACTTCAGACTAACCTGCAATAAAGGCTGCATTTGGAAGGATGGCAAGGTTTTCTAATGAACATTTCTCAAAATATTGCACGTTTAATCTTCTCCCTTTTACCGACATGACCAATGTGTGCTAATCCTATGTAGTATGATAGTTTTTTTTAAAGACTTTTCTAGTCCAGATGAGCTTTTATGACTTCATGTCATGACTGTTAAGGGAAGATTTATGCATGATAAGAGCCAAGCATTGCAATACAAACATTGGATTGACTCTTGTTATTTAAGAAATGTATACACGTTTTATTATATTGCTGCTAAGATAACATCTCAGATATCAAGGTCTCCAAGGCACTCAAAATAGACGAGATGAATCTATGCAGTATTGAATATCTCCTCGCTCATCGTCCCGTTGAACTTTTCCTCGTCCCGTTGAACTTTTCCACGTCGCTCATCGTCCCGTTGAACTTTTCCACGTCGCTCATCGTCCCGTTGAACTTTTCCTCGTCGCTCATCGTCCCGTTGAACTTTTCCTCATCGCCCCGTTGAACTTTTCCGCATCGCTCATCGTCCCGTTGAACTTTTCCGCGTCGCTCATCGTCCCGTTGAACTTTTCCTCGTCGTTCAACAACTGCTTGTCGCTCATCGTCCCGTTGAACTTTGCCTCGTCACTCATCGTCCAGTTGAACTTTTCCTCGTCGCTCATCGGCCAGTTGAACTTTTCCTCGTCGCTCATCGTCCAGTTGAACTTTTCCACGTCGCTCATCGTCCCGTTGAACTTTTCCTCGTCGTTCAACAACTGCTTGTCGCTCATCGTCCCGTTGAACTTTGCCTTGTCGCTCATCGTCCAGTTGAACTTTTCCTCGTCGCTCATCGTCCCGTTCAACTTTTCTTCGTCGCTCATCGTCTCGTTCAACTTTTCCTCATCGCTCATCGTCCCGTTTAACTTTTCCTCGTCGCTCATCGTCCCGTTTAACTTTTCCTCGTCGCTCATCGTCCGGTTGAACAACTGCTCGTCTACTTTATGGGTATCCAGGAGTACTGAAAAAACATTTGAGTCATAAATGATGGACGTCAAGACAATAAATGATGTTCTCTAGACTGAAATCACAGCATGAATTCTTCTGTAATAGTTCCTCAAGGGCTTGGTTACTTCATAAATCCTGTATTTGTAAAAAAAAAATATGAGCGATGTTGGCAGTGAATTCAGCAACCAAACATTGATGCATTAACTTATAAGACATGCAAGTGGTTTGTTTTAGCTCTTATACATACACACGATTAGCTTGACATTGCTGTGTTTCAAATTAATCATGCATTTCACAGATCTTATACACCACTTTTATGCGACACATACTGTTGTCTTTTTGGCCTTTAGAGCTCACCTTCATGCTCATGCTGGACACCCCCCGTCGTGCCGTTGTTCTGCTGGACCCCCCCCCGTCGTGCCGTTGTCCATGGGGACCAGGTTCTGCTGGACACCCCCCGTCGTTGCTTCGCCCCAAATGACAAACCGGTTCTGGACGTCCCCAGTCGTGGATTCTCCCCCAATGACAACCCATTTTGGGACCTCCCCCTCCTTGGCCACTCCCCTAATGACAACCCGGTTCTGGACAGCTTCTGCTGTGGAGGTTTCGCTAATGACAATCAGGTTCTGGACACCCCCTGTCTTGTCTTTGTCCTTAATGATGACCAAGTTCTGGACGCCCCCTGCCGTGGCGTTTCCCCTAATGACGACCCGGTTCTGGACGTCCTCAGTTGTGGAGTCGCCTCCTATGATGACCCATTTTAGGTCACGCCCCGCAGTGGAATTTCCCCTAATGACGACCCGGTTCTGGACGCCCCCCTCCATGCCGTTGTCCCTCGTTACAACCTGGTTCTGGACATTTGTTGTCTCGTTGACACTCTGGGGCTTTTGTTCAGGATTCTGGTTACCAGACGCCTCAGCTTCCACGTCATTGGTTTCCAGTTGTACTGAAAGAAAGACGATTGATTCACAAATTAAGAACCAAAAGAAATATCGTGATGTTATACGTCGACTGAAATCACAGCGTGAATTGTTCTGTAGTTTTCTTTTAGTTCTTGTTTTTTTTAATGTGACATTTGTTGGATTGAGGACCATTTTTAAGATCAATTCTCAAAGTTGTTCAATTTGGCACGACATTTCTCAAACGCATGGAATCAACATGCACAATATATCATGGGATGGCCATCAAATACAAAAATCTTCCCAATTTCAAGTTTTTAAAACCAGTTTAAAGCATTATCACCCCATTGTGTTCCTCAAGGGCTGGGTGTCTTAACTTGGTATAAGACATACAGATATCATAATGTATTAAAGCCTTTTATACACGGTTTAAATATCTTGAGTTAATCTTATATTTCCCAGCTTTCAGATCATTTTCACCACTTTAATGCGGCACATTCTGTTGACCTTTTAGCCTTTAGGGCTCACCTTCTCTAGCATCTTGGTTTAACATGGACTCAATCGTCTGGAAAAGTGCAAAGGCTTTCTTTGAGATCTCATCGGGAGACAGATCTGTAGGACACAGTATAATTAAAGGTTTAGTGTCAGACAGAGAGAAGAAACACTTCATACAATCAAATGTTTTCAACTCTCAGTCTCCTCTGCAGCTTATATTCACCAGCTGGAAAACCAGAGACTGTGGACAGGAAACATGCTGTTAAATCAAACATTATTCCTTCATCTTCAATACAATTATCAAACAGGTAAATACCTCTGGCCAGGCAAACAGTCAGCACACAGAGGAGCATCCAAACAGCTGCCATCTCTGCAGTTTTCCAAGAGAGTGTTGCCTGAGCACCAGCCAGCTTTAAAGGAGGGAAACCTCCAGCAGCTGCTGCTGATCAGCACTGATTGTCTCTCTGCACAGAGGAAAACACCATTTATCTGAGATTAAACTCTGAGAATGAGGAGTTTTTCATGGAGCTTGTTGTGCATTTATGATTAGTAGAGACCATCATTTTAAATTCACATTATGTTCAAATTAGTAAAAGAATATTGCATTTGAGAGGGTATAGCAACTACAACAAATAACAAGCCCAGAATAAATCTGTATTTCCCGTCTTAATAAAGCTGTATTTCCTGTCTTGATAAATCTGCATTTTCCGTCTTAATAAATCTGTATTTCCTGTCTCTGCAGATATGAGGGAGCCGGTGTTTGAGTTCATCCGCCCCCCGGTGTACCACACCCCCCCAGGTCAAACACCCCCACCGGCAGCCGCTGCGTTACCTGGACAGGTACAGGAATGGGAAGGAACACACCTACGGGATTTACTAGTTATGAGACTCTAGAAATACAGGTTTCAAATCTGTAATCACTCTTTTGTCTTCATGGTTGTCACTGATAATTGTATCAGATAATAACGGTCAATCACACCAAATGATTGTGTTGAAGAAGTGACTTTGCTAACGTCCCGCTGTGTCCCATTGTCTCTCAAACCCTCATTAAAATAATACAGGTACAAATGTATATTTCATCCATCTTTTGGTTTAGTGTCTCACACTGCCTCGTTGAAGCTGTTACTTTCCAAACTTTTCTACATTTCCAAACCTTATTTGTTTGTGTTAGGAATCAAGGCTGGTATTTAGACATCTGAACTTATTAATCCAAATACCTATAGATAGATGTTTGGGGTTTCTATCCAACACTGGCTTTCTAAACCTCCAAACTCTTCTACCTTTTCCAACCTTAATTGTCGGAGCTGTAAACCGAGGATGGTGTTTAGGCATTTGAATAAATAAATACACCTTTTAAAACTTTAAACTTGCCAACTCTTGTTTACAACACTTTCACATGCATTGGACAGGGCACTTTAATATAACAGTAAATAAACATAAGAGCTGGACATGTTGACACTGTATTCATTATATGAGCTATGCAGATTATTTTGCAGATACGAATCGTAAAAACACATTTCAGACTCTTGTAAAGATAGATTTTAGTATATTTATCCATGTATAAAATCCCTTTATGCCAGTTTATTCACAGGAGTCTTCCCATAATTCTTTATTCAGGTCACATTGGAACATTTACAAGTATTCTGATCAACATGGAAATACATTTGAACCAGTGTTAAGAAAATTGTAAATTTCTATGGTCTCAATTCTTCAGTAAACATTTGTACGCCATGCCGAATGAATCCTGTCTTTTCCCGTTTTTTCTGAGTCTTTGTCATGAATGTGTTTTATCCACTAAGGGTACAAAGATTGTGTTGGTTTATATTATATATTACTTTTGAAATATTGTCCCTTTATAGTCAAAAGTCAATCTATGAGCGATACAGAATTTTAGCATTGAGTGACACCATAATGCTTTAATCAGGTTTAACATTAGAAAGAAAGAAATACTGGTCATCAGCTTTAAATCTAAAAACATGGACATTTTAAAATGTGTAAAGCATGCGGTCTAATGTCTTTCAGGACTCCCAAAAACAAAAATAATTAGCATCTTTTCCTAGTTTCTTTAAATGTTACGTCATAATGTTAAATGATGTTGGGTGTAAGTAAGATTTTAGTATATTCATTTATGTATACTCTCATTTTATACCAGTTTTTTCACTGAAGTCTCACTTATTTCTGTATTCTGGTCTTTACAAGACTTCTGATCTGATCTGACAACATGGAAAGACATTTTAACTGGAAATTATACACTTTATATTGACAGCTTTCTGTCAGGACCTTTATATATACCGTCTATGGTCAGGACTCAACTAAAAATGTATCTATGCCTTAGCTTTCTGAAGTTTCTTTAAGTCTTGGTCATAAATGTTCTTTATCCACTAAGGGTACAAAGCTTGTGTTGCAAACAAATAACACAGTAAGAAAATGTAAAGACAATGTAAGTGTAATGTTTATTTATCATGTAAAGCTCCAGTTTGTTCACACACACACACACACATCAGTAAAGTCTGTTAAATGACTGGAAAACAAATCAGGTTTTCTGGTACAGATATTCGTCCCATGCGGTCACAGACTACAGATATGCTTTAAAACACAATTCTTGACATTTTAAGAGCACACATTCTTTTTGATGCAGAGGAAGGTCCTTTGAGGTAAAAGTCATCATGATAGTCTCCATAGCTATACACATAATGAGGAAGAAGCATCTTAAAGTAATCCAACAATTACCAAGCAGATAAGAAGATTTCAAAGAACCACTGACACATCTAGCAGTATTGAAAACACTTTTTAAGTCAAGTCCTTAAATTACAGTCTTAATCTGCAGAATTGTAAGGAAGCCTACAACTTCTATAGAGTCTGCACATCCAATTTGTCAGGGGGACGAATATAAGTCTGTATATATATCCGTTTCTTCTCCGTACCCCTCTGAGAACAGACAGTTGGCTGTGTTTGCTTTAAGTGTGATTACATCTGAATATCCTGAGACTTCAGCTCTGGTTTTGGGCTCTGGTTTCACGTCCACTTTACTCGAAGTCAGAGAGATGTCTGACCGTTTCTCCCTCAGAGCACCCTGTAGTATATCTCTCACTTTTGTCACGGCTGCTGTCACATCCTCAAAGTATCTCAGAGGACGGGTTTTGATGCTGGATGTGTTTGTAGATTCACTGAGAGGTGGCAGTGAGTGGTAGGTTTCAAAAAACTTAGCGTGATCGGGATTTTCCAGCGGTTGGAGCTAAACGGAGCTGTCTCGTGTGAACAGACACTTTCCGGTGTCTATTGCGTGTGGACGGAAGCCTTTTTTGTGATTGCGATTGCGTTTGCGTATGCGTTTTACCGTATGCGTCCTCGTGGGGCCGGGGCCTTAGACATGCTGGCAAATAACACAGATGGGTTGGCCCATGGCCGTGGCCCATCCTCTCATTCCCATGATAGGTGGAGCGTTGCCCATGTAGGCGGAGCGTCACCGCCCACTATTCCGGGCTGACGTCGGGTCGGATGGAATCTGTATCCGCTCGTTGTAGCCCCGTTTTTTAAAAGATTTGGGTACGGAGGAAAAGAGAGAGGGTTGTATTTTCTGACACTTGGTGAGTTCCCTGGAACACCGGGGACACATATTCATGCATAAAAGCGTACAAAAGTGCATTTTGCATGATAGGTCCACTTTAACAAACTCCAGTAAGTAAACAACTCTGTTTTTTTCTGAAAGGGTCTCAAACTCTCCACTAACGACGTGCACCTGGCTAACGACCTGTATTATTTTGATATGGGTTTGAATGAGAATGGGACACAGAGGGACGTTAGCAGGCTGTTCAAGAGAAGCTAATGTACACCCATGCTCATCTGCAAACAAAAGACTCAAATCATGTCTTATGGTAATACTTTGTCTTCTCCTTAGTTGTCCTATAACGCTGTGAAGTTGAATATTTGTCCACATTGAAGACAGAATGGGGCAACTGGAGGATTGTTGACATCCACCTGGATCATTCATCTTCTTATATATAGATGCATGATCTTTCTATCTTTCTTATCTTGGACTACCTATGTTGTAAATGTATTATCTTTTTAATTTACACACAACATCTATTGCACATCTGTCCGTCCTCTGTTGCTCTCCTTGATGTTAATTTGCTGCAGGCATAGGCGTCATTTCCGCTGGGCACACTTTTTAAATGTATAATTTAAAAACAAAAAATCTACCGATTGTGATGACATTGACATGACTGTATTAAAAAAGGTTATAGATGTTATTTCAAAACCATTCACACACGTATGTAACTTATCATTCCAAACTGGTGCATTTCCTAACAAAATGAAAATAGCAAAAGTCATACCTTTGTTCAAAGCTGGGAACAAACATCACTTCACAAACTACAGACCTGTCTCACTTCTACCACAATTCTCAAAAATTCTTGAAAAGCTTTTTAATAACAGACTGGACAATTTCATAGAAAAACACAAACTTCTCACCGAAAGTCAATATGGATTCAGAGCCAATAGATCAACATCGATGGCTTAAGACTCAATTGAAGAAATGACTAGCTCAACTGACCAAAAAAAACATGCCATTGGAATATTCATTGACCTAAAAAAAGCATTTGACACAATTAATCATGACATATTAATAAAAAACTGGAACGTTATGGAATCAGGGGTGTAGTTTTGGAATGGGTAAGGAGTTATTTAACCAACAGGCAACAGTTTGTGAAGCTGGGAGAGTGTTGTTCTTCATATTTGGACATTACATGCGGTGTCCCCCAGGGGTCAGTATTGGGGTCAAAACTATTTATTATGTATATTAATGAAATATGCAATGTATCGACAGTGACTCCTTTCAAGCACAGTTCAGGCAGATCCACACCAGATTCTCCTTCTCAGGGTGTTTCTGTTTCAAAGGATGAGTCCTGCAGCTGAAGTTACGGGCTGCATGAGACCTCTTGTCCCACAGAGAAGCGCCTCTTCATCTTACTGGTTGTTGCGTATCACAGAAATTAAATGAACAGCAAGCCAAACTACACATATTTGAAGCTTTGGCTTTGCAGCCAGGTGTTTTTATTTACTTGAAGGAGTGTATGTATGGCTGTGTATGTCTGTTTGCTAAAGAGACATTATCAAAGGACTTTGAAGCTGTCTTCAGTGTAGGAAGGCCTTCAAACCCAGACCTGACCTGGTTAAAGACACCATGTTAGCATTCCTGGTGGAGCAGCTGAAGAAGACTGGACTCCTGGATGTTGAGAGGACTGAAACACAGAAAGAGCTGGAGGTGAGTCGACAGAACATTCAGAAGAGGATCCAGGACAGAGAGAAATATGTGAAGCTGCTTGAAGAGGAAGAGAAGGCTATCAACTGTTCTGCTAATAAAGCAATGAAGGCATAGCCGTGGGAACATGTTTCAAATGGGGTGCTGTGGGGATCACATCCTCTAGGGGGGTCCGGGGGTATGCCCCCCCGGGAAGATTTTTTAAAACATTTTAAAGTAAAATGCTTCAATCTGGTGCACTTTGAGCACACAATTACTAGAGACTAGATCTAGGGGGTACAACTCTAAACACCCATATGGAAAAGATCGGTTTATATTTTAATCATCAAATAAGTATGTGAACATAACCAATAACCCATAGCCAATAACAAATAAATGTAACTTATTTTATTTTTGTTGTTCATTCATATCTTATTTTACCTAGTTAACATTTATTTATGCATATTCTTTAATATCTCCAGTTTTAAAGGATATTTTTGGTTTACTGTCCTATAGTATACATTGAAATGATTTCAAACCTGTTTTTATTCATCCTAAAAATTATAAAGGTGTGCCTTGGAAATATTTGTTTACATAAATTGTGATCAAACCGTTTGAGACCCACTGAGATAACTGAGACTAAAGTGAACTATCTGAACACTCAGAGTCCTTTACCTCACTGAGCCTCTCAGTCTGACAGGAGAGGACTCTCAGTCTCTCCTCCACATTATTGTAGAAACAGCTTATTATATCCGTTAGCGCAGCAGAAGCAAACAGAAATCCCCCGCCGGTACCGGTGCGCCCCCTCTCTCCCTCTCTCTCTCTCTATCTCTCTCTCTCTCTCTCTCTCTATCTCTCTCTCTCTCTCTTTGGCTGTGAGCTGCAGCCGCCTGATAAGCCAACATCCCCCACGTTCATCACTTACAGCGCCCATCGTACAGGGCAAATGGAAAATGGAACCGGGGTGAAAAGGGTGTTATCTTTACTTAATTATGAATGTTGTTACATCAAGGCTGAAAATTCGTTTTTTTTTGTATTATATTTCCATTTAATCTTGTGGACGTGCAGATTCCCTGTACTCCATCAGGGGGTGCTGCAGCACCCTCAGCACCCCTACTTCCCACGGCAGGACAGTCAGGGACAATTCGCAGTGTGGAGCAGTATCATGATGAAAATGTGCTCTGATGTGAAGCAGAAGATCATATCCCAGCGGGAAATTGAACGAAATCGGGTCAGAAATCTTCAGAAGAAGCTGGAGAAGGAGATCTCTGAGCTGAAGAGCAGAGAAGCTGAGCTGAAAAAACTCTCACAGGGAGAGGATCTCAACCAGCTTCAACAAATCTACGACTCCCTGCCACCTCTCAGTGAATCTACAGACACATCCAGCATCAAAATCCGTCCTCTGAGATACTTTGACGGAGTGGCAGTAGAGGTGTCATCCGCCATTGAACAATTGGATGAGTTTACGGTTAGTATGTGGGCAAATCTCTTAATGCTTGTGAGCGAGGTGGACGTTTTGATGTTGAAACCAGAGCCCACGACCAAAGCTGAATTCAGAACACATACTCGTAGACTCACCATGGATCCAGACACGGCACAACCCCCACATCTGGACTTATCTAAGAAGGACACGAGAGTCACAGACATAAACCAACTCCGGCGTCCAAGTGCTGATCATCCTGACAGATTTGAGGTTCACAAGCAGGTCCTGAGACCGTTAAGTACCCAGCTATTGAGTTCAACAGAGTAGGAATTTTCCTGGATCACGGTGCAGGTGTTCTGTGTTTCTACAAGATCAAGGGTGACACCATGACCCTCCTCCACAGAGTCCAGACCACCTTCACTGAGCCTCTCTATCTGGGGTTTAAATTGTATGACAATGCTGGAGACTATGCTGAGAACGTCTAACTAGCCGTATAAAGTACTTGGGTTAAATGTTGTGTGGATGTTTCGTTTAACTCATTTTGTCTCTTTTTGCTGAGTGCTGACTCCACAGAGATCAGCTGTCAATCAAACTGCCTATCGTTTTGGTTGAATTTGTGCTAATGTTTTTTGTTCTTTTTTACCATGCTGATTTGATGATGGGATGTGTGAACAAAACTGAAGGCTTACATAATCATTAAAGTTATTTGAAGACTGATTGAAGTTTTGTCTCCTTTTCTTCGTCCCAGGGTGTCATACAAATGTGTGAATTTTATAGGATATTTGATTAGGCTACATTCAACTGTATTGTACGGTGGCCGGCAGGTGCAAACGCGGAACAACGGCCAAAAACGCATACATAAGCAGGAAACAGCTGCAAATAATGAAATGAAAAACAAACAAATCCTGAAAACAAATGCAACCAAAAAACGCTGCATTTACAGAAATTATGCAAACTAAATACAACACACAAACCCCGAAAACAAACGCAACAGAAAAACGCTGCAAAGTCAAAACACATACAAACCCCCAAAACACATACAAACCCCAAAACACACAGTGCTCCAGGCCTCTAGGGGGCGCGCTACGTGGAACAGATTGATGTCTGACCAGACATAGAGAGAACGAACGAGAGTGATGCAAATTGAAGCCGGAGGAAACAAAGTTGATCGAAGTGGACAAAGTCGATATATAAGAAGGTAAGTTTTGTTTTGATACAAAGAGCGTCACATTTACCCAGCTAGCGTTAGCTTGTTTGGTAAAAGAGCTTGCAAGTCAAGAGACAGCATTGTGCACCTAAATGTAACTCTTGAAATCATATAGATATATTATAGGTGCAGAGAGGAGTTGGTTTATTGTGCCCCAATGTAAATCCTAATGTGAGAGTTAAAGGACGGTCAACAATATAATGTACCTTGGTCTGTTTGGATCTATCGTGGCATTTATTCTTAATTAAAGTGAATTTATTTTATTTCAGTCACTCATTTGTGTGTATGCAGGTGTGGGACATTCCAAATGTTCAAAAAGTGAGCACTCCAAGAATGGACAACAGTTTGCCAGGGTCGAAAAAAACATTGTCAACATATTATTTTGTGCCACAAGAAGCAGAATGTTTTAACAGTACAGTAGTTTGAATATATTTTTTGTTTACCTTTATCAGACCTCTCAGGCACCCACAACCAGCGTCTGATCGGGTAAGACTAATTAAAAATGTAATTATACCATGTAGGTTTGAATTTGTGAACATGAAATCAATAAATACCTTTGTGTGCTATTGACACTGTCATTAGATCAACTGCACTTATTTCCTGGGTAAAAATAGGATGGAGAACCAACCCCATTCCAGGAAGAGGTCCAATCTGCCCCGGGTCAGAACCACTTCTATAGGTAAACGATGTTGACAGTTGCATCGTGACACAGTTGTTTGGTGTGTATCTTTATTTGTACATTTGTTTGTTTGTATAGCCTCCAATCACAGTGGGTAACATTGCAACGAAGCAGAACAATTATACTTTTATACATTTCCAAAGACACCCACAACATCTTACATCTTAGTGAAGACGATACAAAAAACACCCACAAATATTTTTCAAAGATCAGATATTGTTTCTTGCATCCATTTCAAATGTTTACAAGGATTGTGCAGGAGTATGACAACAGTGCTGTTGTCAGTTTAGAACCCTATGTATTAAAAAAAAAACAGGAAGAGGATCGACATCCTTTTGTAAATATGACTGTCATGCATATATGTATTTGAAAGTAATTATTCGACTGTCTTCTCACTGCAGCAACTACACAAATGTGTATGCACATATCATTATTGATAGCCAGTCTGAGCCAGAAGACAAAATGGAGCAAAGGTATTAATTGTTACTATTACCACTTCATTTTTCTATTCTATACTGTAAATCTTATTACTAGCTTCATCATTTAATATTACATCACTTTGTCTTTCCCAGCACAGAATACCTGACTGCGGAGGACATTGTTGCAGAACTCTCTGCAAAAATAACAAATACATCTTGCAGCAGGTTCAATATTAATGTATTAATGTGTGGGATGGAGCAATCCGCGGCTTCAAACGTGCCTCATTCGACCCCTCTCATGAGATGTCAGTTAAGTTCACTGATGATGAGGGACAAACTGAGGATGGAGTGGACACTGGTGGTCCCAAGCGTGAGTTCCTGACCCTCCTTATGGAATGCCTGAGAATACGAAGAAAACATCATGTCATAGCAACTGTTTGTGCCCCATGGCGATGTGACTTTCCCAGCCGCTCACTGTCTCAAAATCTGATTCTAAATGTATAATGTTCTCTATAAAGATAGAACTAATACACAATTATGAATGTATAATATAAGCTGTTTTGTGTATTTAATCATGCATTGGTCTACAATTTAATAATGGCTTCTACATATTTCACATAAACAGACAATGAAAAAATGTGTCCTTCATGCTGATAACTAGTGTATGCATCTGCCAATTAGTATTCTAAACAGAGTGTGTTGAATCCTTATTTCTTGCATTTGAAACAGATACAATACAAAAAAAGTGAACTTACTGTTGTGTTCAACTTCTGCCAAAAACTGTACATTTTTGCCACAGGAGCCACAGAACACTTGAACTGTCCCCAGATGTTGGCCACAGAAAGGACAAAACATGGCAGCCTGAAAAGACATACATTGATGTAGTAAATCCATTTAATCAAAAACACATAGTCTAAATAGTGGTTAGCTAAATAAATAGAAAGATACATCATGTTTACCGTTGAATCTGTGTTTTGTCTCTCTCTCCTTGAATGTCTTCTCTATATTTGTTCTTGAGCATGTCTAATGCAAACTACTCTCCTGTCATTACTTTGTCCCTCTTCACATTTGATCACTTCTCCACCGACCATAGTTACTTATAGTATTGCTACAGCTCTGTATAGTTGCAACATCTATACACAAATACATACATATAAACAAACTGCTAAGAATGTCTCTCTCTCTCTCTTCAAATGTTTCCGCGGTACTCACTATTATGGCCGGTGTTATTTACCTGCACTTGATTTGTCATCTCTTTTAACAATGTTCTTCCCTCACTTTATCTTCTCTTCACGTGAAGCTATCCTCTCCTCAGCTGCTGTAGTGGTTAGGCACGCTAATGCTAGCTATATAAATATGACGCTCTATGTATCAAAACAAAACTTACGTTAGTTCTTATATCTTTCTCCACTTAAATGAACTTTCTTTCCTCCCGATTTCCATCACTCTTGTTCGTTCGCTCTATGTCTGATCATACATCAATCTGTTCCACGTCGCGCGCCCCCTAGAGGCCTGGAGCACATCCGGTATGGTTTCTTTTTGTGTGTGTTTTGGGATTTGTATGTGCTTTTGACTTTGCATATCGTTTTGGTATTTGCAGCGTTTTTCTGTTGTTTGTTTTCAGTGTTTGTTTGTTTTTCATTTCATTATTTGCAGGTGTTTCCTGCTTATGTTGCGTTTTGGGCCGTTGTTCAGCGTTTGCACCTGCCGGCCACCGTAGTATTGTCATTGCACATTGCAAGTACAATGAAATGCAGCTTGCATACAATCTGAAAGTGTGTGAGGTTTCAATAAATTCACATAAAAACAATGTTGAAGTTTTGTACATAAATGTATTCATATGAATACTTTTTGGGGGGAAATTACCACATTGAAAATGACTTTTTTTTAAAACTTTTTTTCCTCCTTTATTCAAGAAAGTATATATATGTATATTAAACATTCTATATACACAACAATGAAATAAGATGTACACAGGTACATGTACTCATTTAAATTCAGTAGTTCAAACAGCAACAGGGTAAGGGTGAAAAACAGGACAGCACAGATTCACACAGATTAAAGATATAAAAAATAAAATCAAAGATAGAAATTATAATGAAAAACTATGAAATAAGAAATGTATAAAAAATAAAAATGAGCATATATACATATTGGGTCATATAAACTATGAAGTAAGAAATGAATGAAAATGAATATACATATTGGGTCATATAAACCTATTAGATATATTAACATGGTTGTGTGGAAGCAGTGTATTTATGTCCAGTAATTGTTTCACATTGTTGACCCCTTGTTGTGCAGCCTGATAGCTACAGGCACAAAGAACTGTCCGAGGCGCTTGGTGCTGTGTCGTGGAGGGATGAGTCTGTGGCTGAACGTACTCCTCATCTTCACTCTGCATGGAGTAGGTGGGAGGGGTTCTCTAGGATACTTTCGAGCTTCCTCCTCCAGATTGTCCAGTTGTACTCCAACTACAGAGCTAGCCTTCCTCACCATCCCTTGTGTTGGTGTTTCCCCCCCAGCACACCACGGCAAAGAAGAGCACACTGGCCACCACAGACTGGTAAAACATCTGCAGCAGCCTTGTGCACACATTGAATGACCTGAGCCTCCTCAGGAAGAACAGCTTGCTCTGTCCCTTCCTGAAGAGAGCATCAGTGTTAACTGACCAGTCCAGTTTATTGTTTAAGTGCACTCCCAGGAACTTGTAGCTGTTCACCACCTCCACCCCCCTGATGGTGATGGGGGTCAGAGGCCTCTTCCTGCTCCGCCTGAAGTCCACCACCAGCTCCTTAGTCTTGCTGATGTTGAGCTAGAGGTGATTGTTGTATATGTATATACATACATATACGGAAATGGAGAACGAAATATAAAGAAAATGGTGATTAAAAACAAAATGTAACATTTCAGGTAAGTATATTTATCAAATACACATTTGGTTTTGACTTCCTTCGTATTTTATGGATAGATACTTATTGGATCCCAATTTAGGGATATCTTGTGTTACAGCAGCAGAGTTTTCAGGCAATAACATATTTAAAAGGTGGAATAATAACACAATCAGAAATAAACAGCAACTATAAACATAACAGTAGAAAGCACACACAATATAAAATATTCTGAATAGTTAAAATCTTCGATAAAAAACAAAAAAAAATGCAGCAACAGAAATATAGATTTATACTACAGGAGCAGAGACATGTATACATATGATATAATATAAATGAAATGACAGATGTGCAAGGTGGCTGTTGTGCAGTTTGTGCATGGTTATTGAGAGGGAAAAACTAAAACTATGGGGCATTGAGTTCTCTGGCAGCCAGAGGTGATGTTTTTTTTAATAGTGGTGCCATATTGTTGTAATTTTAAGTAAACATGTGCAAAAGTCACTCGATTTCTTCTTGTGAATTCCTTCACCATTGCTGATGACCAGTAAATTGACTCTGACATGGGAGATGGGCGGACTGCCCCTTTAATTCCCCGGGTTTTAGGTGCAGTAAATCGGATTCCACCACTAGAGTTCTCCCTCTGTTTACCTCTGAGTGTTCACACACAACCCACCAGCCTCCAAACCAGCCGGAAAATCACTAATGTGAGCTTTCTGGTGCTCCATCCTTCAAGGATTTGTGTGTTAGTGACACCGGAGCAAAAGGTGAGTTTTATTTTTGTATTATTTTCATGAAAAATGGCAAGAAAAAGTGACAACACTGCGGCTAGTTAGCACTGTTAGCTTAGCATTAGCTTAGCAGTAGCTCCTTATCCCGTGATGGAGGATTGTGAACATGGCGCCTCCAAAACAAACGAGCTGTTTGCTTATTAGCAGACTTTGTTTGTGACGGATTTTTTAGCTTGAAGTGAAGCCAAAAAACACCTCCTATGTCGCTTTTATTGTGTATTTTTGTTGTTGACAAGTTGACTAGCTTTGGTTTAGCTACCGATAAGCTAATGCTAGCAACGTAGCATCGCTGACTGAAAAATAAATAACTCGCCAACCATACATGTAATGTTATTATGGGGAATATATGTTATTAATTATGACACATTACATCTAAAGTGGCTGTTTGGTGTTATTAAGTGCAAGTTACATCGGTTATTTTGTCTTGATGTGCTTTGACGTTATCTAGCATGCTTGTAGCTAAATACAGCTCGTTTAACAATAATGCATTTCTTTTTAATTTATATAGCGCGTTTTTAAATATACATAGACCATTTTTTTTTTTACAAAAGGCACACTTAACAAAGACAGTCGCTGAAAAAAGATAATTTAAAATACACATTGGCAAAAGCCCGTGGCCTTCCCTCTTTGTTGCCAAATCTACCAGTTGTGTTCAATGTGGCATTTATTTTGACATGCGTTGTTTGAAGTCTGATTATCCAGATGCTATTTAATATAATATATGTAATCCAGGAGTCATAGCAGCAACAGATGTGTTCTCCTCATCAGCATGGTTGATATTGACAATGCTGCATCCTGTGTTAACTGTGCTACTGTCATTTAATCGATATCATAACAAATAGACATGATTCTTGATATGCAGTGGTGTAAAGTAACTAAGTACCATTTTGAGGTACTTCTACTTGAGGATTTCAAACTTGTGTTACTTTGTACTTGTACTCCACTACAATTGAGGGGTAAATCCTGTACTTTTACCCCACTACATTTATTTAGTTACTTTACAGATCTGGATGAATGATGTGAAATATAAGTGTTAAATCAGACTTTAGTTCCACCTGGAGTAAATTCTCAAGCTACCCTGCAGTATACAAAGTCATTCAGACTAGCTGCACCTTTACCAGCTTTGAGAACACTTCATGATCAATCATTATAAAACATATCCTATATATTATTCTGAAATGGACCAATCTGCACAATCACTTGTTTTACTGTCGCTACTTTAACTATATTTTGATGATAATACGTTTCTACTTTTACTTGAGTAATATTTGGAATGCAGGACTTTTACTGTAACAGAGTATTCCTACACTCTGGTACTTCTACTTTTACTCAAGTACAAGATCTGAGTACTTCTACTTAAGTACAACATCATATTACTTCTCCCACCTCTGTTGACATGGAGACACGTTTTTGAGGAGCTGTCATTTCCCCTGGGAGCCACAAACCCCTCTCAACCTGTCCTCTAATTGGCTTCCTTTGTCGGACTAATTGCTTAGGTAGCATTTGTTACTGTAGTGTGATCCTCTGCAGACAGATGTGGATAACATTGTGAAGAAAATGGAAATTAGTGTGTCAATTACAAGAATAATTGTAAAAGTTATACCACAGATGTCATTAGATATGGTTTAAATGTATTGGTTCTGTCATAGCTTGATTACTGTTTTGAAATATAGTCCTGTGGAGAAGTGAAACAATACAAGTAGCTTAAAAATAATGTGCATTATACTGCTCTTAGTGTAGTGTAATATACATGCATGACACATTGACTTGCTTAACTCTTAGGCAGAGATCTACTTATGCTTTGTTGAATTTGGTCAGAACTGTAACAGTGACACATCCATTAAGATATTATGTGGAACGTTTTTTATCTCGGTACGCTCAACACAAACTTGATATGCACCATAAAGAAGATTCATGTTACCTAAAGTGAATACAAATATGATACAGAAAACAGTCATGTACAGAGCCATGGTCACTCATTGCCGATGCACAAGAGAACACTAAAGATTGGTTCAGACTTTCATTATCATTATGGGGATCCTAATAATAAAAGCCAAGACAAAGTTAGCTGTGTGCTGTATTCATGCAAGCCCAGGATGCTGCTGCTGCTTTCATGGCACAGGTGTTAATTAAACAAGTGCACATTCAAGGTATACAAATAACAGCATTTTCACAGCCTCAAAACCTTAAAATAGCAGTGTTTTTAAAGTGACATGTGTCCTTTTCAAGATCCTTGTTTTATGTTATGGCACAGGTGGCCCTCCTTCACACCTCCTGACACAGAATAAGGAGGGATCACATTACTAATGAACCGTTACTCCTTCATGTCCCTGTTTTACCTTCATCTGTGTTGTGAGTGACACTGTGAAGTCTGCAAAACCACTCGAAGTATTGGTTGATTTCTTTAGACTTTCACTATCTAAACGTTCGATTGAACCCAATAACAGTGGAAAAAGTCGTCCCCCGATCATCTCCAAATCTGAGTAAATTAATGTGCACATAACGTTATTTACATATTTTTAAAGTAATCATACCATTACCAACAATCAGAAATCCTAGGGAAAGAAAACAGTGCAGAAAAAGGCCTAAATAATGAGTACATTATATTAACGTGTTAATTAAACACATGTCTGCACATCCAAGGTATACAAATAACAGCATTTCGACTTTTTTCACAGCCTCAAAACCTTTACATTTCAGTGTTTTTAAAATGACACATATGTCCTTTTCACGATCCTTGTTTTATGTTATGATGTTATTTAAGGATATACTGTTTTTAATAGTAAAAACAGGCATTTTTGTTACATTTAAAGGGACCCCTTATGATCACAAGAAGTGCTTTAGGTTCGCCTGCCTTGCAAACTCATATCAAATGCATCAGGCTGATATATGTGTACTTAAGCTCAGATTTTGTCTATCCACGAGTCTGCAAGATAGCAGAAATATTAAAAATAATATGCGTAAAGAGATCCCAAACCATCTCAGTTTAAGGACCCTTTACTTTGACCCAAAATATGAACCAGTGCATTTGTAGTTTTGCCTTTTTTTTTTGCTGCATCTGACCACACGCATTGTCTTGATTTTTGTTTTTGGGTGATGCTCTCACCACAACAAGCATGTTTCTTACATGTTTCCCCCCCACGCGGATCCACAGTTCATACTCTCCTGAGAAAAAAGTGTGAAAATGAACATCCCCTGTCAACATCTGTCGTCGCCTTTTCTACTACAAAGTACACCAAAGCGCTCCGAGCTTTATTATGGTTAGCTTTTGGCCGCGGTTTATGCAAGTGACATCTTAGGTTTCACGGATGCTTTGGAGGAGAACCGCATTAAATTGGATTTGTAGATATTCCAGGAGTAAGGCCGGGCCTGAGCACCACAGGAAAGAAGCAGCCGGCTTTGTTCAGAAGCTTTGAAGGTCTCTAGGCTTTACTCGTCATATTCCTCAGCATCCATCACGGTTCATGTATTTGTTTTGATGTCCCCATGTCACAGAGGGGGCTTGAAGTATTAAGAATGTCCTCGTAATGACAATAATGCTTAATATAAACATGGCTCTGAATTAGGGCTGCACGATATATCGTGTCGTGACGATAATCGCGATATTCACATCGCAGGACGTGACGATTTTTAAAAAAAAAAAAAAAATCTTCATTTTTTTCCTTTTTTTTTTCTTTTTAGGACTTGCGATATTAAGTAGGCAAATTAACTCAAACACTTCATGTTACAATTATTTTGCTGCTTGCTACAAAAGGAAAACTTGCGCAGCTCTCATGTCAGGGGTACTTGAGTGAGTGACATGCAGGCTCTGCATGCACAGCAAACCACCAATCACAATCAAATCTCCAAGGCAAACGGACCCGGTGATTAAAGGTAAAAACACTGAATAAAGTCGTTTCATGTGCGTTCAGGGCAGTTCGGCGCTGCTAACCGAGCTAGCTCAGCTTGTTGCTCTGATAACTTAAGATCCAGACGTCCGTGACTAAAATCCTTCATCCGGTTAAATATAGTTAAAAAAATACCAATTGTATAGCATTAAAGTTCAAGAAAGGATGGTTTGCGGGGAAAAAAACGGTCTTTTCTTCAATTCCTGTATGTTTCCATATTGCTATATATATATATATATATATATATCGCAGGGGGGAAAAAAAAATCGCAATATCAGTTTTTTCCAATATCGTGCAGCCCTACTCTGAATGCCTTCCAGGAGAATTATGGCTTAGATGTATGATTTCTTTAAAATAAATGGCGCTTTGATAAGACTTTCAAGCATCATACCTCAAATGTCTTTCCTTTTATACTCTGAATGGGTCAGTTGTTGGTCAGTAAAACCACCAAAGGATGTGCTAACAACTTGATATTCAATCAGTCACTAAAAACCATAGCAACAGTTATAATAGCTGAATTAACTTAAGGAATTTCAAAAAGACAAAGAGACCAGAATACCAACCCAAAAAAAATATGATGAAAGATGTATTTTTAGTTTCTTTGCTGTAATCCAAGCACAACAGTTGTCTGAATAAATAAGAAATAAGCAAAAGTTTCCAGAAATATATCCAAATGATAAGGACTTGACTTTTTTTTATCTTACTATAAATCATGTTTTTTGTGTCTTAATATTCTGGCCATCTCATTTAACAAGAGGACAGTTTGATTATTACACATTTTGGATTTATTTTGATATTCTTGATGATTTGTTGAATGAATTATCTGATATATTGCAGCTATTGTCCAAAATGCAACCGATTCACTACTCAAAGCATCCTTTGCTCCTTGTTTACATTTTTTTTATCGCCTACCGTGGCCTTTATATACAGAATATAATACATGTATTCTGTATAATATTTGGAAAATAATATAAACTCTTGTTAGGTTTGAAAAGATGCTAATTAAGTGTCAAATGTCTAATTGACCCACCTGATGATTGAGGGTCAGTCGTTTCTTTAGAGACACTCACATGCAATGCTCATGCTCACCGTCTGTTGTCCACCTGACCACCGTGTGCTCCTATCTTGCCCAAATCACTTGGAAACAAAACAGTGGATTCATTATCTTCACTGGTATTCTTAAATTGGTATTAATAACACTATAGAAAATGCCTTTTGTCAGTATTTTGCTGTGAGAATGAACTATACTTCAACTTACTTTTCATCCACAGAACAAAAGATGTATCTGCTGATTTTAATTATTACTTTCCTTTGTTTCCCTGCAGTGAAGATGAATAAGGAAATCATGTCCCGCGTGGTGAAGAAGAGGCTGGCGGACCCGAAGGTGGTGCAGTACGTGTGGGCGGCCATCGAGGTCGTCCGAAACCAGAAACAAATCGCTAACATGGACCGGATCTCCAAGTAAGTACAATCTCAGAAACACTGATATTGATGGTTTGCGTCTTTACATGATGTGTGTGTACGTTGTCCTTTGACTGAAGTGTACAAAAGTGTTAAAAGATAGTTTACCCCCAGGAAAATAGAAAAATCGCCAAAATCACACGAGTAGTTTTCAGCTTTCCCACAGTCTTTGAATGAGGCACGTGTGACAAATGCTTCCTTTAGGAACAGAAACAGAATCACAGCTTATAGTTCAGTGATTTAAACCAGGTCCTGTAAAAAACATAAAATTCTGCTCTCTTTAGCGCAACCTTAAAGCCACGATTGACAGAAAATCTGTGAAACCTGGGCTGAACACAGATTACGCAGGAAAGCACAAGATTACATCACAAAAAAGTTAAATATTTATAGGATGTGGAACCCCCTTTCCCCCCCTACCATTAGTAATACTTCTTAAATCTTAATGTGATTCATTTTATTTAATTAATTATTTATTAGCATATTGCCATTTCTTCCTTTTATTTGCATTACTTTTAACACTTTAAAATGTTGGATATATATGTATATTTTATTCCAAATCTTACAAAACATATCAGACTCTAATTTAAGAGAAATTATTGATTTATTATTATTATTATTATTAATAATATAGGCCCAGTGTTTGGGTAAATGGAAAATCTTGAATATAAATACTTTACATTTTATTTGACTTTTTGTAAAATACATTAAAGAAAATATAATAATACAATTATTATAGAAATCTTATTTAATTTAATTTATACTAACTTTATTCTCCTTTTTTGTTCTCGATACTTCTAGCCATGATTGTACCATTTTTCCATTAGTGGTGCAGAACGTACAGCTTGGGTTTCAGAGGGTTAAAGGGTTAACTACTAACTAACTAACTCGCTAACTCACTCACTAACTCACTAACTAACTAGCTAACTCACTAACTCACTCACTAACTAACTAACTAACTCGCTAACTCACTCACTAACTCACTAACTCACTAACTAACTAGCTAACTCACTAACTCACTCGCTCGCTTGCTAACTAACTCACTCACTAACTCATTAACTAACTAGCTAACTCGCTAACTCACTCACTCACTCACTCACTTGCTAACTCACTAACTAACTAACTAACTAACTAACTAACTATGCAGGTAGCTGTGAGTTGTATTTGTCCGTGCCAGTTCAGATGAGGTGAATGGGATTTTGTTTATAGTGTTCCCAGCACTGAAAGGGGACATTGTGCGCTTTCTGGAAATAACGTCGAGGTTATTCTGGGTAACTGCTCAGCATGAAGCGAGAGGAAATGCAGAGGTGTGGATCTACTAATACATACCTTTTTCAAGAAGTAGAGGTGAAAATGCAAGGGTTTTTTGGGAGGGATTTTGTCCTGAAGGTGTCTTTAACCTATCAAACTCTTGTATGGATCGTCTGCTTACATTTCCTTAAGCGAGGTATTCAGCACTCAAAGAGGTTCAGGTGATTAAATTCAACACGCTGATGACCTGAGGGGAGAAACACAAACATGCCTTTACTTGAAACCACTTTATGTACACGTAGGCGAGTATTATGAATATTTTCCCAGGCTTTTTTCTGCCACAGCCAGGGGGAATAGGTCTGAAGAGCTTAAAAGAAAATGCCTTTTCTTAGAAATTGGATATCACAGGGCTTGGTAACTAAATATATACTAAAAATTTAAAAATAAATCACAATTTCCTAATTATAATAGCTTGTTTTTCCAGACTTGCAAACCCCCCCCCCCCAAGATATTTTATTATAAATGATATTATAAACACAGAAAAGCATTACAATCATTTGAATAGCCAGAAGCTTTTCAACGTTGCTTGATTAATAACTTCATGATTCCTTGTCGAAGTTAAAAAAAGTTCTTGTTTTTCGTCTTCTATTTATACATTTTTAATTTTTAATTTCTGAATAAATCTGTTTATCAGTTCCAATGTAAACAACTGGCTCTCTATATGGGAGGGAAGCTGGGAGGAATTGTTCATCTTCAAGGGCTTTTCTAGAAAGATATAGTATGAGTTCTGTGGCGCTGATCTTGTTTATAAGATATATCGATTATCTCGAGAACATATCGCTCGTAAACAAGATGGCGCCGTGGACGTAAACAACAACGAGACGTCGGAGCTCCGTAAAAACAAAGCTGTCTCTGCCGTCTGACGCTCGGTTTGATACTCATATTTATATGTAATTATACAGGTTTTGACGAACAGAAGTATTGTTTTCTGGCATCACTTTAACATTTTACGGGAAAAATCTTCATCTTGGTTTGAGGGCGCACGCCGAGAGTAAGAGGACAAACCCTAATCTTAAATAAAAACGAAATAAAGAGCATTCTAAATCTGCTGGTGATGGAAAAACCATAGTTTGCTTTAGAAACAACTATTGAAAACACCTAAATTGGGTTTTCAAACTGCTGTTTTTGTCCAACCAATACTCCCAAACCCACAAAAAACACATTTACAAACACAGAAAAGCGTTAAAAACTCAACGTTTGAGAAGCAGAAACTACACAATGTTTGGGGTCTTTCCTTTTGAGTAAATCACTACAGATTTGCTGATTAATTCTCTGTTGATTGACTAATCAATTAACGTGCTTGTATACACTCCATATCAGCGATCAATAGTGATTGACAGCTGCTGGATTTACTCACTCACTGCCACTCTCACCATGAACCTTATATTTCTCTCTAAGTAGAAGCTACATGTTTATTTTCCCCATCAGGTTAGGTTGAGCAATTGTACTTTTTAAAAAATAATATCTTCTGCCTTTTTTGAGCTTTTTTTTTCTTTTAGCCATAGCCATATTATTTTGCTAAACTTGCCTTTCTTATATCCAATTTTGAACTCAAGAGTGTACTGGACCGTAAATAAAAATGTACATGTTGTGCACTATTTGGATTATTGTGATCAGAAATATTCTACAACTTTAAACAGAGTTAAAGTTAACCCTCAATATTTAAGTTAAAATGTGCTGTATGTCCAATCAACGAAGCATCCTCTAAAACTTCAAAAACGACTCAAAACTAATCAAAATCTGCCCAATGGTTGTTAAAAAATGCCTAATTTCTCATTAAATCAGCTTTTTTTGCATCCTTTAAATGTCATAAATGAATTTGGCATCCTCATTGACCCCCATATAATCACGTTTTACATCTTAAACATCATAATTATGATTTTATCTGTGGAGTGAAATCCCACAATGCAGACAGACGACAGATCATCATTAGGCCGAACGAGACATTTAGCGCTTCTCGTAGCCAAAAACAGTACCCGACAACGAGCGGCTGTTGTCATGGCAACAGCAAGCAGCGGCACACACACACACACACACACACACACACACACACACACACACACACACACACACTTACACTGTAGCTTAATTTCACCACACACACACACACACGCGCACACACACACACACACACACACTTACACTGTAGCTTAATTTCACCAAACTATCTTTTTGTGGTAAAGAGGGAGGTGACTTTACTATAAAGTCATGGTTGTAAATATAAAATAGGTAACTGTTAGTGTGCAGGAAATATTGATATGTTTGGCACTGCTGATTGGTATTAAGAAGTGGCCCTATTTATCAGAATAAAGTCAGCGAGGCAGCGTACACATAAATAACTCTCTCACATGATGGATATTTAATCATCGAGACACATTAGTCTGGCTTTTTGAAACCAGTCACTTAATCATTAACGAGACTTTTTGATAATTAACAAAACCTGGTGTGTGTTTGACCAACTGTGAAATTCATTTACATTTTAAAGTCCAAACTAGAAGGGCGTTTGTAGAGCGCACCAACATTTCTCCTAATGTTATCCCTACTGAAAAGAGGTGAACAAACGCATGTTATCTTAATAAAATACACAGAAATGTCAGAAACTGTAAAAACAGAAATGATCATTGGATTACTACATTTCTCACGGACTCGTTCAAGGACTGTTTGACATTTTAAAATCTGATGAATTGGGACGATATTTTGTATGGTTTGACAGCCATTTAATCATGAATTTACTAACAAAACTAATATATAAAAGTCTATGTTTTTAATAATTTTCTCTGTTTTATATTATTATTTATAACAAAATATCTTGGGGTTTTGGAAGTCGGGTAAATTAGCTATTTGGGCATTTATTGTTCAACTACTTACTGTCAATAGACTGAAATTTGATGTGTTTTGAGATATTTAGTTACCAATCATGTGTAACAAATACCCAGATATACATTTGCAGTTGACAGTAGTAAGAGAGAGATATTTAAAAGCCCTTTTTTGCTTTTTGTGGACGTTTGGAGTTCCTGTTACTTTGATTTTAAAATCGTACTGGTGTCTGACTGGTGCTCACCTCACAGACACACAATACGCCTGTTCTTTGTCAGTCAGGAGTAAACACACTCACCTGACGCATTCTGCTCATTGGCTGTCGGCCAGTCGAGGATACATGACCTCAGCTCAGAGCTTCACTGCCAGTCAGTGCAGTAATCAAGCTGCAGAACATTATTTCAAATGGTTTGCAAGCATTACAAGAGGAAACTAATGAGAAATATGGTTTTATTGTCAACATCAGAAGTCTAAAATCTGAGGGGCCCAGGCTCCTCCAATAATGCAACATAGAAAATACTTAAGGAGGACATATTCTGCTTATCTTAAGGTGTATATCAGTATGTAGTGTCTCTACTTTAAAGAGTCCTCTCCTGCTGATGTTCAGGTGTATATCAGTTTGTAGTGTCTCTACTTTAAAGAGTCCTCCTGCTGATGTTCAGGTGTATATCAGTTTGTAGTGTCTCTACTTTAAAGAGTCCTCTCCTGCTGATGTTCAGGTGTATATCAGTATGTAGTGTCTCTACTTTAAAGAGTCCTCTCCTGCTGATGTCCAGGTGTATATAAGTATGTAGTGTCTCTACTTTAAAGAGTCCTCTCCTGCTGATGTTCAGGTGTATATAAGTATGTAGTGTCTCTACTTTAAAGAGTCCTCTCCTGCTGATGTTCAGGTGTGTATTGTCCAGTGGGTTGTGCGTTGGTGTTGGGATCAGGGGAGCACAGGTTCAAACCCCACTGCAGTCAGCATGTCGTTGTGTCCCTGAGACACTTCACCCCAAATTGCTCCAGTGGGGATTGCCCACAGTATGAGTATGTAAGTCGCTTTGGATAAAAGCGTCTAACAAGTGACATGTAATGTAATGTATATCAGTATGTAGTGTCTCTTCTTTAAAGAGTCCTCTTCTGCTGATAAAAAAGTAAAAGACATAAAAGAAAATGCAGTAGACCGAATATTTTAATATTGTGCCGCCCTGGTTTCAAAGATGTAAAGCATATTTTTTAACCATTAAAATAATGTATTAACCGTTTGCACATAACTCAAATACTCCTCCTCCCGTCCAGGTACCTGAGCCGGATGTTCGGGATGCACCCGAAGGAGACGGCGCGGCAGCTGAGCCTGGCGGTGAAGGACGGGCTGGTCGTGGAGACGCTGACCGTCGGATGCAAAGGATCGAAGGCCGGCATCGAGCAGGAGGGATACTGGCTGCCCGGGGACGAGATGGTGAGCTCAACTATTGAAAACACCTTCATTGTGTTTCAAACTGCTGGTTTTGTACAACCAATACTCCCAAACACACAACAAATACATTTACGAATACACGGAAAAGCATTAAAAACTCAACATTTAAGAAGCAGGAACTACACAACGTTTGGGGTTTTTCCTCAAAGTCAAAAGTCAAAGTTAACTTTATTGTCAATCTTTCAGTTTTTGTGTACAGACAGAGATCGAAATACTGTTCCCACAATGTGTACCAATTAACCAGATATACATTTGCAATTGACGGTAGCAAGAGAGAGATATTGATACGTTATTGATAATGGTAAGAGAGGGATATTGATACGTTATTGATAATGGTAAGAGAGGGATATTGATACGTTATTGATAATGGTAAGAGAGAGATATTTAAAAGCTCTTTTTTGCTTTTTGTGGACGTTCGGAGTTCCTGTTACTTTGATTTTAAAATCGTACTGGTTTAAGTAATGGTGTCTGACTGGTGCTCACCACAATCCCGAATATAAAAAAAAAGTATATATATATATATATATATATACACACACACACACAATCAACAGACACATTTATACATATGCACACATTAAGACTAAATGAATAAAAGCACAACAATACAAAATAACAGTCACTTAAGCAGACTGAACTGGGGATCATTTCTCTAGATTATGTGTTACTCATCCCCAAAAAGTGAGAAGATTCACAATTTTTACGTCTGATATTTACCTGCTGTGTGTCTGTTCACACTGTGAGCAACACTTTATGAGAAATCCCTAGAAATCCATTGTTTCCTGCTGAATATGAACAACTGTTGGCTTACACTGGCCTTCTTAATTGTTTTCCAATTGATGGGATTTTGTTTTAAGATGTAGTAGAAGCTGTCAAAACCAGAAATATAATTCCAGAAATATAATTTTAGCCAATCAAAGCTCAACTGTTAAAATAGACGGTAACGGTTAAGGCTCGTCTGCTTAGTATCGTCTTGAATTATCTAATGCTTTCGCATAATGAAACGTCACTGAAAAATGCCTCTAACAGTATGCTATACTCGCATGTGATGAGATTCATTTAAACCAGAAAGGTACTAAAAACTACAGTAATTTAATATGAGAAGATAAAGGAACTTCTGATATCCCACCGGAGGAAGTTAGACATTGTTACTTTAAAAATTACTTGATCGACTAATTGGTTAATGGACTAATTGTAGACGGATCCTTTTAAAGATTGCAACTATACAAAAAAGATATAAAAGTATTGTAGAATAGCTGCTTATGTCACTTAATCAATTGGATGTCAGTTTTTATTAATAGCTTACATTTTTTTGATAGTTCACTCCCAAAATACTGCTTCCCTTTATCCATGTCTTTATAAACTGAGATGCATGATGAAAAGAAAACAGACTGTCTCTCTCTCTGCTAATAAAGAGAAAACTAGTCCTTTTTAGTTAACACAGTTTCAGATATTTGCATCAGGTTCCATATTTGAGACGAGCTCACAGATTCTGTCACGAAGCCGTCCATCTGTCGAGTTGCTCGCAGTGTGAACACTGTTAAACACACACACACAACACACACAACACACACACACACACACAACTACATGTATCCAATATGTCTGTTGTGCAGAGATCAAGAATGATTAAGATGAGGACTCTTTAGTTCCCTGCTTGTGTGCTCGAGCATCCCTCCTCTGTGCAGAGATGTGATATTAACTTTTTTTATTTTTCTCATGTGAAGTCCCTGCTTTAATTTCGTCTTATTTCCCCTGTTAGTTCACAGCGTAGAGATGCTCTTATGTGTCACAGTCGTTTCCCAACAGCACTACCTGGGGAGAATCCACCATGTGTTATGCAAAGAGCACTTAATGGATTACTGTGGCTTTAACGTGGCGTATCTGGTGGATGCTGTAATCCCAGTGCTTTTTGCAAGAGGATGCTCGCAGTATCTGTCATGCTTTAAAACTACAATCATCCATGTGCAGGAAAGTCAGAAACAGCTGTTGTGATTTGAGTTATATGAAACTAGGATTATTGTATTTCTTTTAAAATTGAGTAGTTACCAAGAAAATACCAAGCCAGCATCCAAGGTGTTTGGATTACAAGCCAGAAAAGGAGTAATGGGACAAAATATGCAAGATTTAGGAATGAAATACCAGTAATGTTGTCTCACCACGAAATATTTAAACAAGCGCATCATCTGTGATTCAAAGGAAGGAAATATCATGCAGGAAATAACTGAAAGGACTCATAAAAGAGACTTATTTTCAATGTGACAATGTGATAAATGCTTATACACAAATAGAAATACCAGTTTTATTGACATTTTCTAGATGAAACCTTAGCATCCAAGGTGTCACGATTACACGATGATTGGGGAATGTAATGTCAACAGAAGTAATTGATATGATAGAAAAGCAGAACACAACATGACTCCAATGTCCAGCGGAGATCAAGGTGTTTTGTTTTAGCAGCCGGACTTATAAACACTACTCTCTGAATCACTTGCAATCACAGGAGCCGGAAGCAGAGGGAAACAAGGTAAGGGCTGAATATTTATTATCAAACAAATTCAGGGTTTATTCCCTCGTTCTCTCCCCCCCCCCCCACAACTAACATCATTCTGTGAGAAATCGCCACATGCAGCCAGGCTGGGATTTAAGTGAATCTTTTCCGTGCAGGTTGCAATTAAAACAAAATTGAGACGGCAGTATTTTCTGGTTAGTGCTGAAGGTGAAGGCTGTGTTAAAATATAATTATAAAGTATTCTTGCACTGTTTGTGAGATAAACCAAATTATAACAGAAGCTGAATTGCCTACAGCCTATAGAGTGGTGCAGGAATGAGTCTTTAAACCAGGAAATGAGTCAGCATTTTTACAGCTTCGGGGCCCCGTGTCTCAACAGTTTTTAGATCATGATTTTTGTTAGAAAATAAGGTCTGTGGTTAACACAAGCTGAAGAGATTTGTATTCTACGACATAAAATACATCACTAAATACCCAACTGGTGAATTTAGAAAACGTGGTGTCTAAATGAGACGACTAAAACGTCATCACACCCAAAATTAGCCACCTTTAGCTTAGCGGTGGTGACGTGAAGTCATGTGACCGTGCTGTAGTTCCTTTATAGCCCAACATTAGCCGCCTTTAGCTTAGCGGTGGTAACGTGAAGTCATGTGACCGTGCTGTAGTTCCTTTATAACCCAACATTAGCCACCTTTAGCTTAGCGGTGGTGACGTGAAGTCATGTGACCGTGCTGTAGTTCCTTTATAGCCCAACATTAGCCGCCTTTAGCTTAGCGGTGGGGACGTGAAGTCATGCGACCGTGCTGTAGTTCCTTTATAGCCCAACATTAGCCACCTTTAGCTTAGCGGTGGTAAGGTGAAGTCATGTGACCGTGCTGTAGTTCCTTTATAGCCCAACATTAGCCACCTTTAGCTTAGCGGTGGTGACGTGAAGTCATGTGACCGTGCTGTAGTTCCTTTATAGCCCAACATTAGCCGCCTTTAGCTTAGCGGTGGTGACGTGAAGTCATGTGACCGTGCTGTAGTTCCTTTATAGCCCAACATTAGCCGCCTTTAGCTTAGCGGTGGGGACGTGAAGTCATGTGACCATGCTGTAGTTCCTTTATAGCCCAACATTAGCCACCTTTAGCTCAGCGGTGGTGACGTGAAGTCATGTGACCGTGCTGTAGTTCCTTTATAGCCCAACATTAGCTTTTTAGTTCTGGAGATTGCATTTACGCTTCAAATTCAGAACATTTGTGTGAAAGATGATCCTGCTGAACAAAACCTGTAAGTATCCTAAACATGAGTCAGCCAAAGATCCAATGAAAAAATCCCCTTGGCTTTACGCTAAGGAGCCCTTGCGATGCTAACTTCCTGGTTGACTCACTGCACCATTTTATTATTTTAAATACACTGCCAGAAGCTACCTGCTGTCCTTTTTAAATTCTGCTGTGAAAAGCTTCATGAAGGTCCAATGCAGCGCTGTGGCCACATTTCTTGTAGAAGTGCTCTGTGATCTTGATGAAATGTGTGCTCGCTACTTATCTATAGATGTGCTTTTGCTTGATTTTTTTTAAAACGGAGACACTCACTAGGCGCAGCTCAAAGGTTTACCTAGTCCTTGGCATTCAAACGGTCAAATATCAAGTGTAAATTCACCTTGAACACCAAATTGTTAATGAGATAACAACAAGCAATGTAAGCATAGCTGCAGGTTGGTAGCAAGCATCTGTGTAGTAGTGTTTCTCCTCAGAGGGGGGTGTGTAAACCGTGATCTTAACTTCTGTCTTGCATGCGTGTTTCTTTTATTTCTTTATTTGTAATCGATGCAACAGGAGTCGGGGGAAGGATGTGTGTGGTGGTGATGTTTAGTTTCTTTCCATGCCTGCTGCTAGAACTGAATCCGACAGCGATGGGTTTAGTTAGCGGTCACTTAGTGGACAGAGTTTAAATATAAGAAGTTAAACAGCTGCTACATGGAGGCAGCTGCCTGGAGAAAACCCAGCTGGCATGCACTGTGTCCTCATGATGACCTTTTAGGAATCGTTTTTATCCTCAAGCAGATAACAACGGCGCTTAAACACCAATCATAACACTTAAAAATAGCTCAATCTTGAAAAAACTAATGTTTAATGCTCTCTTGCTTCAATTCAGATTGGATTAAACCACGTTTACCCTAAATAAACTCACTTTTTAACCTACTTTTTGCATTTTTAAAGAAGGAATGTTATATTTTTCAGGGGTTAAACTAACTTGAATGTGCTCACTTGGGATGCGTGATGTGTTGATGCACTTTGACTTTAAACAATATTAAACTGTAAAAAATTGCCAAAATGCACATTATTTCATTTAATTTCCTTGTACCAATGCAGTTCTCATATTAACACCCTTTTTTTGTTCTTCTCTGAGTGCTCTACAAGCTCCTAAATGAATGATTTATTTACATTTTTGGGAAGTTGGATATAAACTTTAGGATCAGAAGACTTTTATTTATCCTGGGAGGAAGTTGGGCTTTTTTGCCTGATGCTCCATTTAAGAATAAAGAGATATATATATATAATAATACCAAAAACAGATTGTTCGAGATGCACAGTGTAATACAGTCATAATCCAATTAAAAAGAACATTGCACAGTTGAGTAATTGCACAGGTTATATAGCTTAAGTATTGTTGTTATTGCAAAGTTTGATAGAGTTTGAGTTGCTGTCATTTTGAAGCAATGCAGTTTACCTCTCAAAGAAACAGGAGATGAATCTCTGGCTTGTTTTTGTGCAGGTATTTAGAAATCATGTTATCCTGCAGCTGAACTTTTCTGACGAGTCCCAGCATGACATGGAAAGTTCAGATTTATTAACCAGAGCAGGAAGTCCAAGCCGCTTTTATCCCCATTTCTCCCGCCAAAAAGCACCGAGGTATTTCACAGATGTTTGGAGAAGAGATTTGAACCCAAAGGCAGAGTTTTTGGCTGCCTGATTTTACTGGTTTGGGTTTGGTTCAACCCAATTTGACCAGAATATCTTACATTTTGCAGCCTCTTAGCAGACATTCCTACAATATATCTGCTTTTGTTTTAAATAGGGCTGCACAATTAGCTGAAATGTATGAACTAGTGCAATATTATCATCATTTGTAAGCTGCAGAGATATCCCAGCCAATCATATCCTTAACACTTAACGACACTGACATTTATTTGGTACACATCGTCAAAATTGCACCATTTTAATATATTCCTCCAATGATAATGACAATCATGATGCAGAATTAATCAATCCATCCCATATCGTAACTGAATATTGGTCAAAATATTTGCAAATGGTTATTTTTTTTAAATCATGCAACCCTAATTTGAACCCAAAGGCTAATTTTCTGCCCTTTTCATCAGATTTCTTCACATGGTGCTTTGGTTTAAAGCATTTTTCACAGATTTTCTTGCATTTGCAGCCTTTTGGAAGACATTCATATGTTTTGTTATTGTTTCAAACATCTGTATTATCTGTTTTGGCTTGGGTCCCAATTCTCTCCACTTCTTCTGTGCTTGGCTCATACCTCATTCACACCAACGCAACTCCGGTTCAAGCTCCGTGCTAGAGCTTTTCAGGTTCAGAACCGGTTCTTCGGTTTAGCTCCGGCTCTTTTCACACCGCTCAGAGCCCGACTGGTGCTGCGTCATTGCGTCCTCGTTTGCGTCATGACGTAACCGTTTGCGTGCCTGCTTTATAAAGCCAAACCGCGCGGAAACCCCTCACAGCTCACACCGACAACAACAACAACAATGGCCGATTGTGTTGAAGCGCTACTCGTTTTGGTTTTGGTAAATCTCTTTCTGCAATTGTTGGAGCATTGCTTTGGACCGCGTGCTCTCCTCCAGCTTCCTCTGTACCTCTTCGGAAGACCAGATTCCCAGTAGGTAGCTGGCCTTTTCAGTGGACCACTGCTGCTTGTTAAGTTTCTCCATCGTTGTGTACAAACTGGATAAAACGCGGGCTTTTTGTTGTTGTTCAGGAGTTGATCCCGCCCCTGCCCCTGCCCCTGCCCCTGCCCCCGCCCCCGCCTCGACGTAAGCGTGACGTATGCGGTGCTTTTGCTCTAGCCGGAGAATTTTTTGGTGCTTGAAACGAACCGGATTCCGGAGCTAAGAGGCTGCTCCGCTGCGGTGTGAACAGGAAAACCCGGTGCTTTTCAAGCTCCAGCTCCGAACCGGCCCTGAAACACCGTTGGTGTGAATGAGGTATCAGAGAGCTGCAGCCTTTTTAAAGTCAGACACTCGTCGTTCATCAGACAGACCGACAATAGTGAAGTGACTCTTGACATTGGACAGAACACGAGCTCCATTTTCTATTTTGTCAAGTGTTTGTGTGGGTGAAGAGGCTGTTACGCTCCAAAAAGTAGACGTACCTTTTCAGGAATCTGTGGATGGATCTGCACTGTTCAGTCACCCCTTTAAAGTTCAGCGGTTTTACTTTACATGGACTGGTTTGAGTGGGATTAATCTGACCACTATGACGGGAATTTGAGTAATTTGTTAAGTGTTTGATTGGCCAGAAAGTCACAAATTCCCAAAGCTGCTGGTTGCATCTGAACACGGCATGGGATAGATATATTTACAATGATTTAGAAAAGCAAAACAGAAGATCCTTTACTTCTTAGCAGCTGAAACAGAAACGATTTGGCCTTTTGTTTCGCCCCCACTTTCATGGTATGCTCCACCAAAACCACCTCGTTTACTTACTCTGCCTTTTATTAAATATTATATTACTCTAAGTTCACTTCCACATTCACATTGACAGAAGAAAGAAAAATACAAAAACAAGGAGTGCTAAGAGTTTACAATCCTCAGTTCATCTCGGAGACTTTTCACCTTTTAATTTAACCTGGTACTTCAAACACGATCTTAAAAATGCAGACGAATTAAGAACAATTTAATCAAACTCATCCAGATAATTTCTCGAGTGAAGCTGTTAATTATAGAGCTTTTGGACGAACCTGAAAACCCCCCGACACCCAGAGTCCAATCCATTGAGATTAAGGTCTCTCTTTTTATAAGAGCGACCTGGCCAAGAGGGCAGCATGAACAAAGTTACAACAAATGAACACAATACAGGCAGACGAATACAGCTGTGAAACACTAATGAAACGGCACATTAACCAGTCAATAGGCAAATAAAATGAACTGTTATAAAACATTTAAAACTGGCACCATTTTAAAACGACTTGAATGAGGGGATATAAGAGCAATCACATCGACCAATGGTTTCTTGTTCTCTGTCCTTTAAGATGGACTTGATCAAATCTGAGAGTTTCAGCTCCTTCTGTACATTATTCCAAGCAGAAGGGGCAGCATATCTAAAAGCTTTTTTACCTAGTTCTGTTCTCACTTTAGTTTTAAATCTTGGGAGCACAGGCCATATTGACTTTGTTTCCAGATAAGTTTAGAGATGTGGGATCCACATCAAACCCCCCGACACCCTGAGTACAATCCTCAAAAATCTAGTTTCTGTTAAAGATGGAGGACTTTAAGGTCTTGTCCTCCCCCCCCCTGCTGTGTCTGAGGGTCGGAGGGGGGGGAAGGGGTCACCAGATGTTTCTCTGCTGTGTCTCCTCAGCAGGAATGGGAGGCAGAGAGCCACGACTGGTACTGCTTCGAGTGCCACCTCCCGGGAGACGTGCTCGAGTGTGACAACTGCTTCAGAGTCTACCATCTCAAGTGTCTGCCGGACGAGTTCAAGCCCAAAGACGGAGGCTCGCACTGGCAGTGTGGCGCCTGCAGGGTGGGTACTCACACAGGGGGGAATTAGATAAGATTTAAAAGATGTTTCATAATATCTGGAGGGAGATTCAGGTGCTATAGGAGCATTAAGCAGAGAGGGCAAAAGTACACACATCCTTTACTCAAGTAGAAGTACAGATACTCGTGTTTAAAAATACTCTGGTAGAAGTACTGACTAAACTTCTTTACTCAAGTAAAAGTAAAGAGGGCTTTGAAATGTACTTAAGTAAAAAGTACCCATAGCTACCAGCTGTTTTAAAGAGTACCTGACCTCCCTTTTATATTAATAGAACAATAATGTCATTGTTAGCTAATGAATGTTTCCATGCTGAACAACGGCAACATGACAAAGTTTTCATTGGTCCCCTCTTCTTCTAGAAGACCAGGAAATGATGGATACACGGATCGTGTTCAAATCAATAGGCACGCAATGACTCTAAATAATAATGATCACGCCACCAAACACACATTAAAACTAAAGGAACCAGCCTGTTTGGAAAATTAAGAAGTAGAAAGTTCAGGTATTTGGGTTCAAAATGTAAGAAGTAGAAAGTTCAGGTATTTGGGTTCAAAATGTAAGAAGTAGAAAGTACAGGTATTTGGGTTCAAAATGTAAGAAGTAGAAAGTACAGGTATTTGGGTTCAAAATGTAAGAAGTAAAAGTAAAAAGTCGTCAGAAAAATAAGTAGTGGAGTAAAGTACTGATACCAGAAAATGTACTTAAGTATAGTAACAAAGTATTTGTACTCCACTACTTCCTACCTCTGGCAATAAGAGACAAAGGACACTCAGGATAGGACACTAAAGAGAAGATATCCTTAAAGTAAATAAGACTAAAGGCCGTTAAGTGGTATTTCACATCACAACAGGAAAGCTATACGTTTTCACAGTAAAACCAAGTATGGTACAAGAAGTTTTGAGTGACAAATGAGGTTTATTTCAAGAAAGGAAAGACTTGATTACGTCAGAGGAATGAGGATTAATGAGTGTGGGATTTCAAATATAAGTGGAGTTTTAGGCATCATTTTAAACTAACAAGTGATATTCATAGCGTGTCCACATTTTGTTCTTAGTCATACCAAGTTGTTTTGGATATAAATTGTGCTTCTAGTCAGACGCTAACTTTGTTATCTTTCCCTGCTGCCACTGCAAAAATGCTTTGTCTTTTTACCATTAGACATTGGATAATTATTTACATATAAGCATTACAAAGTCTGCTTTCTGCTTAGAAATCTTGCAGAATGTTCTACATTTCTCTCCGTTCTCACACCCATGCAAAGTTTTGTTCTCAAAACATTTAAGAAAACTTGCATTTACTTCAAACAAAGGCTACGTGTAATAGTGATGTCAATATATCTGGTTTAAACTAATCACTATACGTTTAAAGATAACAGAAAGGCAACAATAAGCTATAATTCAGTATTTCAAATCTGCTTTTTATGTAACTGTATTTGTCTTTTTCCTTCCTTGAACCTCTTAACTTCCTGTCTCTTTTTGGCACATTACATCTGTCCGTTATACATATGATACTTAACCAGGAATGCATCAAATGGGAAATGTTTATTGTAGTTTACAGAGATTATTGCTTTTCAAACATCTGACTGCGGTTACATTTCTGAAAAGAAAACCTGTTAGACTGCATGTCGCTCTCTGAATTGGTGCATCCCTATTTTTAAGTGTCTGTGTTTTAGATCTTGTGTTGAATCTCACCTTTCTGATCCCTCTTGTTGTCCTTCAGGGCAGTAAAAAGAAGAACCTGAACAAACAGGAGATGAGTAAATACCTACGCTTCATCGTCCAGCGCATGAAGGAGAGGGTGAGAACAACACATTTATTTCAGCTCTTATTTCTACAGTTTTCGGCCTCTAAATCAACAAATCCAGCAGATCTACGGCTCTGATTCAAACGTTATTTAGGAAGATTTAGGGATCTTTTCTGCGAGGTTAACATTTATTTTGTTGTGAAAAGCTGATTTTATACTGCAGGAGGATTTATCAAACTACATTTCCCCGTCGCATAAAAGCCAGAGATTCCCTGCAGTGATAACACATTGCTTTGAATAAAAGTCACCAGCCGTTTGTTTAAATAGTGTAATAACAGCTGTTTGAAGCTAAACTAAAAGAGGCTAAAATAAAAAAGGCCGAATTTAAAAAATGTAGTTTTTCTTGAAAAACTATTTATTTCCTAATTTTTTCCTTCACTTCTTTAAATAATATTTTTTTTTGCAATTTGATTCTGTTTCTACTTTCTTTTTACAAGCAGTAATCCTCATTTCCATCATGTTAGTTCAACCTTTTATTAATTTAAATATTGAAGATTTTTTTGGGCTAATTCATTTCAATTTGATTTTAAAAGCAGAAAACATAACTTTTTTTTCTGGTTAACTTGACTTAAAGGGGACCTATCATGCAAAATGCACTTTGTGATGTATTTTATTCATAAAGATGTGTCCCCGGTGTGTCAGGGAACTCACGCAGCGTCAGAAAATAAAACCCTCTCTCTTTTCCTCCGTACCCAAATCTTTAAAAACGGGGCTACAACGGAGCTGATCCAGATTTGCGTCCGATATGACGTAATATCTGAAATGTGGACCCACGGCCCTATCAGAAACGTTGCTATCAGAAACAATGCCCGACTGTTTTGGACGTAATATGGTCGGTGTTTACATTAGCATTGCTAACACTCAGAGCTAACCTGTACTGGAGAGCATGTGTGTGAAGAAGCAGGAAATAAAAAGGAACTCACCTTGTGGTATAACCGGCAAGAGAGAAAGCCTTTGAGCTCCATACTGTTTCAGAAAGAATCCTTGATAATCCATGATATGGCGTTTCATCACGGCAGTCTTTAGTTTAGACAGTAGCTGCTGGGTCCCGCATGAGCTCAGACCCCTCCTCTTTTATTTTTTAATCAATTTTTATTTTTTTTAAAGCTTTATACCCAAAATCAGCACTTTTGAAACAGGAAGTGAAATAGAGGGATATGAGGCATGGCTAGAATGGGTGATCTGTTTGGTATTTTGAGCAAAACACTTCATAGACATGTTTTTTATATATTTTTATATATCTGAGACCTATGCTATTGCCTAAAAATAGCATGATAGGTGACCTTTAAAGTCCCTATTCTTTACTCTGTTTTGGGTTCTGTTTTTGCTGTGTTCTCTAAAATAAGTAACTAGTAAAGTACCCACAAAAAGCCCTTGCCCCACCCTCAATTAAAATAAATATTCCCCTTTATTCTCCTCCCTTTACCCCACCCTTCACGCTCCTCTCAATTAAAGTTGTGTTAAATCTCCCTTCATCACAACGCTGCCTATAAAAAAAAAAGCTATAAAATCTCATCAGTTATCCTCCATGTGTCCCTGCTTCATTACTCTTCCTCTTCCTCCTCTTCCTCTCTATAAAGTTGGTATTAAATCATTACTCCTCCTCTTCGTCTGCAGGCGGTCGACCTGGCCAAGAAAGGCAAAGACACGAAACACCCCATGTACAAACGTTTGATCCACACCGCGCTGGAGGTCTCCAACATCCACGAGGTAACACCACTCCCAGTAACCCCACTGACTACGTAACCCTCGTAACATTAGTCATTTCATCTTTTAACAAAAACTGAGGTGTGTGTGTGTGTGTGTGTGTGTGTGTGTGTGTGTGTGTGTGTGTGTGTGTGTGTGTGTGTGTGTGTGTGTGTGTGTGTGTGTGTGTGTGTGTGTGTGTGTGTGTGTGTGTGTGTGTGTGTGTGTGTGTGTGTGTGTGTGTGTGTGTGTGTGTGTGTGTGTGTGTGTGTGTGTGTGTGTGTGTGTGTGTGTGTGTGTGTGTGTGTGTGTGTGTGTGTGTGTGTGTGTGTGTGTGTGAATAATTAATTACACACCCTCTCCTGGACCTCTCGCTTGTTGGTCACCAAACACACACACACACACACAGTGAATACACCTTTGTACTCGTTCTCTCTGACTGAGCAACTTTTTTTCTCTCTTTCCATTTTTTTGTATTTAAATTCAAATAAACTTTATTGACAAAACACAGTATTGCCAAAGCACACAATAGAAGGTGGTACACCATCAAAAATATTGAACAACCATGTTAACAATGATATCAGTTAGAGCCACTTTTTGTGTTTTGTGACAATGCCAAATATTGACACCTAGTCGTGACTTCTGTAGTCAAGGGACGATAAGACTACAATTCCCACAGTGCCAGCCTATCAACAGACACAGCCATGTATGGAAGAGGCTTAAGATATATGACATAAAGAAAGAAAGATAATCTAAGTTTGTTTATCATTTGATTTGGGTTTTTTGCCTCTTTTGATTTGTGTGTGAAAAGAATAGAGTAAAACTATTAAATTGAAAGATAACGTGTTAGAAATGTCTGTTTAAAAGTTGTCTAAGTGGCTTGAATTAAATGAAGGAAGGAAGCTGTGAAATTAAATCAAACTGTGTCTCTTTCTGTTTCTCAGAATCTGTCTGAAGGAAAGTATAAAAGCTTCGATGAGTTCAAAGCCGACGCTCAGCTGATCGTCCACAACACGGCCATCCTGTACGGAGGTGGGTCCATCATTCATTACGTTCAGTTACAGATTTAGTTTTTCTATTATTCTTTTTTGTATTAACCCCTTTTTTATTCACCAGAAAAGCCACATTTTAACTTTTATTTCATGGGACACATTTACTATTCAGCTTTAGGCCTTCTTCACTAACATAAATCTGACCCAACATGTTGAAAACAAGATGAACCACAAAGCATTCAGAAATATAGCAAATACTGCAGAATTGTCCATATTTCTTTATGTAAAACAATTTAAATGTATAATACTCCACTTTGACTTTCTCACTAAGTGCTGTTTTTGCTTGTTTGTTTCAGTTAACAGTGACCAGGCGGAAATTGCTCGGCTGCTTTTCAGCGACACATGCCACGAGGTAACACTGTTTACTTTTCCTTACATTTAACAGCAGTGAGATTTAGTTTTGGTTTTAGTCTAAGAGCTTATTAGCACCGTGTCTCCTTGCTAATTAGTGTTCAAAGTTCCCAAAAGTTCCTGCATTAAACTCTCTCTCTCCCCGTCTCTCCTCCTCCAGCTGAACGAGTTGTTGTTGTGTAAAACCTGTTTCTACCTATCCAACGCGCGGCCAGACAACTGGTTCTGTTACCCCTGTGTGAGTACAACAACAACAACAACAACAACAAACATACACAACTCCAGCTTCTCTGGACCAAATGGCTCTTAAAAAACACACACACACAGTTTGATTGTGTTCTATTACTGCAGTATGATCACTGGTAGCAGTTGTAAGATGCAGTTATATTATTGGTTTTCTACAAAGCAAAGTATCACTGTTCGAAAAAAACTCAGAAACCGACTTTTTGACAAAAATGTTTGGACAATTTTGAGCCAGAAAGGATTAAACGGGGTCAACTAATCGACAAAATACTGAAAAATGCTTTAATAATCCAAAATATTCAACATCACTCCCACTGACTATGTGACCCTTGTAACATAAGTCACTTAAAGGTCCCATGTCATGCTTTTCCAGTTATTACCGGTCCCCTTGTTGTTAAGTAGCTTTTTATGCATGTAAACGGTCTGCAGAGTCACAAACCCTCAAAGTACACCCTGTACACCCTCAGAGCCCAGGCTGTGAGTGTGTCTCGCTGTCTCGCAGACCCCACGCAGCAACCAGGAAACGACACCAGTAATCCAGCTCACACTGTCCGCTCCTCGAGCCTCAAAGGGCGGAGCAGCGAGCCCCGCAACGCCCCGCCAACACGGCACCCAGACCCCACGCAGCATTCTCATCTGTTTGTCATTACTGGTGTCATTTTCTAGTTGCTAACTAACGCCATTGTAACACATCATCACTGATGTTCAGCTGTAACGGTGGTGGACTCATCAGAACAGAGTGGGCGAGCTGACCAATCAGAGCACACTGGGCTCATAGGGAGGGGGGGGCAGGAGCTCCAACAAGCCGTGTAGGACAGAGAGTGAATACACATACTATACAGAGATGCTGTATGAGAAACCAATGTGAGTTTGGAACATTGAACAATGTAAATCTATTCTAGTAGACCTCAACAATGGAATTATGATCAGTAGAAATGGCCATGACATGGGACCTTTAAAGGTTTTAGCAAAAAAACAGGGATTTTGACCAAATAAATTGGATTTTTATCAACAAATTGAGGGATTTTGACCAAAAACTGAGGGATTTTTAACAAAAAATGTTGGGATTTTAACAACAAATTGAGGGATAAAAAAGAAAGAAAACTGAGTGATTTAAAAAAACTTAAAAATATCTTACATACTACAAAAATATGATGAACTGCGCCATGTTAAATGTAATTTTGGCATAAAATTCAACCCACCACTTTGTTTATCGTGAGTTTTTCTTGTTAGACCAACAATGCTGGGTTTTAACCTTTGCTGTATTCTGTTTCTTTGTGTGTTTCTTCTGCAGAGTCCTAACCATGACCTGGTTTGGGCCAAAATGAAGGGTTTTGGATACTGGCCGGCCAAAGTCCTCCAGAGAGAAGAGAACCAGGTGGACGTTCGCTTCTTCGGACACCAGCACCAGAGGTTAGCACATCAGGAACACAACACCCTTTCTGTTCATTTCATTTGAGAGAATATCACCACCATTTGTATCTGGATACATTGTCCTTAGAACATATTTACCGGGACACTGTAAACAACTTGAAGCTGCTTAACCCCCGAGATTATCTCCGCAACAGTGAGAGTTTTAGTTTCTCTTTCAACTGCATTGTATACCTCAGCTCCACACCTCCATCACACATGGTGCACCTTGTTTGAACCATTTTCAGGCCATTGTAATCCATTCTAGAGAAACAATGTGTAACAAAGCGTACAAACAAACAATGGATGTCTTTTCTATGAAAATGTTATCCATGATGGAAGTATATTTAGCTGGATGAAGATTATAGATCGAATTCAAAACCTAATTTCTCCCCAATATTCTGATTATGAATCCTTCTCCAAATGCTATGATTAACTTCCTTATCAACTGTTCTTGGGAACACTTAAAGCCACAACTGTTGATACTATTAATAAATCGCCTTTTAAGCTGCTTAATCCAGTTGTAAAACATCTCAGATCGGATGCAAATCCTCCCAAAACAAACCGAAACACTTCTAAAATGTTCCGAAACAAATAAACTAGTTTCAGTGCTTGTTGATAAATCCCGTCTACTTTATTTTATCTCCTCCTCCTCAGTGTGGATCTCTCGGACAACATTAAAATTAAATTAAGCATTCTGATTCTAGCCCTGATATATCTTCCTTCAAAAACAATTAACACATTTCTTTGTTGATGCTATTTAACTTTAAGCTGCTTAAACCAGTTGTAAAAACATCCCAAATCACTTTCTTCCCGATACGATACGATATACTTTATTGTCCCCGTAAGGAAATTTGTTCTGGAGTCCGTCCTGCAGTTGCATGTACATATACAAACATAGTAGACATTAAGAGACATACACATATCATCAGTCATACACCGTTTGAACAAACACAATACACAGACGCACATACTGACAATGGCAACCTATTGCACAACCCTCATGGCCAACATTTAAAAAGTACATTTCATTACATTTGACTACATTTCATTTCATGTGAATGTTAAGAGCTTAATGGACATAGGTAGGAATGAGTGCTTATAGCGGTTCAGCCTGACAAAACAAACCCAAACACTATTCAAATGGACTGACATTTTTCAAACATTTGCTGGGAGGTTTTGTAAATCTTTAAAACTTTATTTCCCCGTCGTCCTCAGAGCGTGGATCCCGTCGGACAACATCCAGGACATCAAGGTGAAAGTCCAGCAGCTGCAGGTGAAGCGCAGCAGCGGCTGGAAGAAGGCCTGCGAAGAGCTGGAAGTTTACCAGGTTTGCCATTTATTCTCTTAACCTTTTTTATATTACCATATTTCATTTCATTTTTATTTGTTGCGTTCATGGTATGCACAACTTAATGTATAACAATTATTTACAAAACATGTCTCTATAAACACACCGTTGATCAAAAAGGAGCAGGGAGAAGAAAATAATCTCTATAGAGTGGTGCAGTGACGAGTCCTAAAACCAGGAAGTGAGTCAGCATTTTACCACTTCCTGTTCCCTCGTCTCAGAGCCAATGGGAGCTCTCCATAGGATTTTGGAAAATAGCTGGAAATAAGGTCTGTGGTTGAGACACATTGAAGAGACGGATCACGTTTTGTTCTAGGACATTAAATCCATCAGCAGTGACCCCACTGGTGATTTCTGAAGAGTTGACGTGTCTGAAAAACGATGGTTGTTACCAAGTGGCTGAGTAGGACTACAGAAGTTGTGGAGGACGTTGTACGTCATTACGCCGAACACGTGAACACTCCTCTAAGTCTGTTTGCCCTGTTCTGCTTGAAAGCAAGTACCTGCCTCCTGCAAACTGTTCAAACAAACGCTTCAACTTGGACCATTTAGAATCTGTATGTATGAATATGGATCTTAAGTTGGCGTGACGTTGAAGTCGTGCTGCTGGACTCGGCTGTAGTTCCTTTATAGCATAACATTAGCATTTTGCTTCTGGACATTAGATTTATGATTAGAAAATTATAAAAGTAGGGTAGACATGTGGAGATTATCCGCTGAACAAAACGTGCATTTATCAAACCGGTTCGTTTCCCACAGACCTTATTTTCCAGCTCTTTTCCTAAATCCTCTGGAGAATCCCGTTGCTTTTTTGTCGAGGGAACCAGCAGCTTACTTCCGGGTAAATACGTCATCCCTGCACCGCTCTATTACCTGCCGCTTTCTCAAAAATAATAAATAAATAGAAATAGATGGTGTGTCCTAAATATTTTCTTATCCACAGCCAATCATAACAGTGTCGTAGGAAAATAAGAGAAACACAAAAACTTCCAAAAAAAGACCTAGTTCCCTCTTGACAGTTAACGGGAAGAAACAAAAACAAAACGACAACAAAACATCACATGAACAAGGAAAATGATATTATTCAATATGCTCCTTAGATAACTTTCTATTTGATTGTATTTTCTCCTCATAGCGACTTTTTTAGATGACGTTGTTTTTAAAGTGTGCTATATGAATGAAATGTATTATTATTACTATTACCAGCGCTTCGTGAGGGAGGGACGCTTCTGGAAAACAAAGATGGAGGAAACCAACATGGCAACAGAACAACAACAACAGCAGCAACAGCAGCAACTACAACTGCAACAACAACAACAACAACAACAACACAACAACAGCAGCAGCAGAACCAGAAGCAGGAAAGTGGAGGAAAGACGGATCGTTTGGAGCGAACTGATGAAGCCGAGTCCAGCATTTCGTCCACCAGCAACGAACAGGTGCGACATGTACGTATATTTATCTGTATATATCATTACATGATACAGTTCTTATTCAAGTCATTCATTTACGTTTTATTTTTAAAAAAAATGTATTTGCATTTTAACCCCATAGCCCCTTCCGGCTTTTTTTTCCCACGAAACTGTGTCTCGGCTTCTTAAAATGTAATAAACTATTAATGTGTCATACTCACTTAACGGGAAGAAACGCAGCTAACTGAAGATACGAACCATTTTTACCGAAACAAAACACAAGTCTCACAAGAAGCGTCTAAATGAGCCCTGAGCGAAAAAATGCTAACGCACTTAGCACAGAACTCTAGGTATAAATCGATCGATATACTTATCGGATCTGCACAACACGCTTAGCTAACAAGCTGAGATCCACAGATTATAGAAATATAAGTATCATCACTGAGCGATCAGAACTCGCGACAGAGGAAGCAAATACAGACAATACATGAAGTAGCTTTAGGTAGCAAAACACAGAGATATGCTCACCTTTAGCTGTTATTCTGATCAAAAGTCGTGTTCAATGGCATTAAAACGAGAAAAACGCGGCTGAAGGTTAATCCATAGGTTAATCCAATGTGTCTGTCACTTTGAAAAAATTATTGATAATCCATAATTCAATTTTTATGTCAAAAACTGAGTTTTCATATTAGCTGCTAATGATAGCTTCCAGAGTGTATGGCAGCTTCCTGTTTTGGGTATTCTGGCTACGCGTCACTCTCACTCCTTATTTGGTAACGTGTGTGTGTATGTGGAACTTCCCCTCGATTCTATTGGCTGTAACGGTTAAAAAGAGATGTCAATCATCAAAATTGATCGAGGGGGGCCAGAGATAGGGCAAATCCACCCAAATGACCCCAGAAGTGGTTTTTTTTTCTAAACCTCTCTAAAAAGGTCAAATGTCACTTGTTTTGCATCAATCTTGATAAGGGTACTTATTATATGTTATAGTTTGGATTCCTAAAGCTTTTAGTCTACTATCCCATCATTCAAAACATTTGCATTTTAAGAAATTATTCACAAAGCATACATAACAAAATAAACACATCTAGATACATACGTTAACTACATAACAGTTGACAAATCCGAATGAAATAATAATAATAATAAAAGTAATAACGCAAATAAAAGAATGGATACAGTATTAATACTCAGGTCATTCATTGGTCACAAAAATAACAATTATTTTCGTTATGGCCCAAAATATATGAGCATGGTTTCTGCTCACCGCATCCTCTCCAGCATTTTGTGTTTACTTTGAATTTGGGGTTTCTGAAAGTAACAAATTAAAATCTTCCATGTGTATTCTTTCCAGTAGTTTGAGTTAGAATTTGTTTTCTTATTCTCTCTTAAATGTACATCGTTTACATACGATGCATTTTACCGAACATCTCCAAATCTTATTTCAGTAAACTTGACCCGGCGCCAAATCCATCAAAAATAAACATGAATCTGCTCCAGAATTTGACTAAAACAGAAACATGAAACCAACTAAAAGTGTATTGTGAACTTTTATACTTGCTTCAAAAATAAGAGAACGTAATTAATTAATTTAAAATCATTTTTTTAATTATTATTTTAATTGTGTATTCTATTTTTGTCTTTATGTTTACCTTGTGTGAATCCTGTTTTTAACTCTGACCCTGTTGCTGCTGTAAATGCCTGAATTTTCCTAAGGGGGTAATTAAAGTTCCATCTTATCTTATCTTAATGGAGCACTTAAAACACATCAGAAATACTGTAGAGAGAAACACAGTAAACAGCGCCCCTGGTGGCTGGAAAGCACATTGCTAGTACAACATGGTACAGGTATTTAGTATTTAAGTGTCTTTTTAAGTTGTTTTTTTATCTACTTTATCACATGGCTGGTGGTATTTATTTGACAAAGGTAATTCATTATTCCATTTGGTGAAAAATTGTATGTTATTTTATATATGTTTGATATTTTTCGTCCTTTTTCCAGCTCAAAGGCAGCCTGGAGCCCAAGGCCAAGAAAAGCCGCCGAACTCAAATAGTGGAGCCCAAAGAAGAAGCAAGCGTGAGACACACACACACACACTCACTCACTCACTCACTCACTCATTCACTCACTCACTCACTCACTCACTCACTCACTCACACGCACTGACACACCACACACACACTCACACTCACACACCACAGAGCTACATTTCCAGATGTATTAAGATATTACAGATTATTTTTATGATATATATATATATGATAGAAAAACATGTGTTTGTTTTTGAATGTATATATTTGATAAAATAACTACCTATTTAGCATCTATCAAAACTTTCTTTATGAGGTACTTCACAAACACAGAAAAATAAAATAAATCAGGAAAGCAATTGCATAAAAACACAGTTTAAAAAACTGAAAAAAGGCGGTAAAAAAAAACGTATTATTCCCCTAATCTTGCGAAACCACATCTTAATTGTTATAACAGTCAAAATGAAATGCAATTTGTTATTAAAACTTGTCTCACTCTGCAGTAACTGTGCAGTAACTCACACAGAGCTACACTTCCAGACAAATCAAAGAAAGAAGGAAAGCAATTGCATAAAAACACTGTTAAAAAACTAAAATAACAAATAAAAACAGAGGTAAAAAGACTATTTGCAATTAAAAACACTCGTCAGTCCCTTGAATCTTGCAAACCGCATCTTAATTGTTCAAATAAATCGCATTTTGTCATTAAAACTTGCAGTAACCGTGTGCATCAGTTTAATTAGAAATACATAAACACCTTTCTTGCTTCACAAACAAAGACAAATAAAAGAAAGCAATTGCATAAAAACAAAAATAACATAAAAACGGCAGTAAAAAAAACTATATTTGCAATAAAATAACGCTTGAATTTTTTGGAACCGCATCTTAACTTTTATAAGAGTAAAAATAAATCTCAATTTCTTATTAAATCTTGTTTAACCGTGCAGTGGCTCAGTCAGTAGGGGCTTGGACTGGGAGCCGTAGGGTCGCCGGTTCAAGTCCCCGAACAGACCTAAATATGGAGTGTGGACTGCTACTTGGAGAGGTCCCAGTTCACCTCCTGCCCTGCCGTGGTGCCCTTGAGCAAGGCACCGGACACCCCCCTTCCCCCCCCACTCCCATTGCTCCCCGGGCGCTGTACAATAGCTGCCCACTGCTCCTAGTACTAGACTCCTGGTACTAGGATGGGTTAAAAGCAGAGAACACATGTCACTGTGTGATCTGCATGTGAGACCATTAGAGAGGGTTCATCCCTCCATATTCTATTCTTCTATTCTTCAGTAACTCTGTGCATCAGTTCAATTTGAAACACCTAAACACCTTTCTTGTTTCCATCCATCCATATATATCTACATTTAAAGCATATCTTTTCTAAAATAACTGCTCTCCTCCTCTCTCCTCTCCTCTCCTCTCCTCTCCTCTCCTCTCCTCTCCTCTCCTCTCCCCTCTCCTCTCTCCTCTCCTCTCTCTCCTCTCCTCTCCTCTCTCTCCTCTCCTCTCTCTCCTAAAAATAAAATAACTTCCTATTTAGTATCTTGGAAAACGTTCTTTATAAGTTGCTTCACAAACACAGAAAAATAAAAGAAAGCAATTGCAAAAAAACAGTTAAAAAACAAACAGACAAATATTTGCAATAAAACAAACACTTGTCAGTCCCTGGAATCTTGCAAACCGCATCTTAATTGTTCAAATAAATAGCATTTTGTAATTAAATCTTGTATAACCGTGCAGTAACTCTGTGCCTCAGTGTTTCTGAAACACCTAAACGTCTCTCTTGTTGTCCTCCATCGCTCCAGTCTCACGTCTCGTCTCTCCTGCAGGACCCCGAGCCAGAGATGGAGGCTGTGAGCTCCAGTCAGGAGATCCCCGTGTCCTCTGCTCCTCCTCAGCCAGAGAAGCTCTCCGTGTCCACGCAGACCAAGAAGACGAGCGGGGGGTCGCCTCGGACGCTGCACCGCGGCACGCAGACCAGCAGCGAGAGCGCCTGCCAGAACATGTGCCACGAGAAGTACACCAAGGTGTTCAACGACGTGAAGGAGATGATGAAGGCCGACAACAAGAGGGAGACGGAGAGGGTGGTGCGGGAGGCGCTGGAGAAGGTGAGGGGGACGAGGAAGTCTTTTACTGGTTGTTTTCCACTTCATCACCACATTTTATTTAACACCCTTTGAAGCTGGGAACAATATCTCAGACTTCTGGTTTACGTGAAGAACTGCAGGGAGTACACAAAGAAAAGACACTGAAAATGTATTCAAAAATGGACATGGTTGTCTGTGTGTGTTTGTGATGGTTGAACATAATCTAGGGTTACGCATTCATTTCCTATGGAGGGAACATCATAGGTGTTACAAAGGTGACTAAACCTCCAAAGAAAGTGGAGATCAGCAGGTTTATATATTCAAAGGACCACGCTGGATTATATCATAAAGCGTGGAGGCAATCAAATGTCAAACACAATATTTATGATTGAAGAAAGTGGTGAATCGGTCGTCTGTGCGTCTGTGTGTGTGTCTCTCTGCGTGTGTGTGTGTTCTTTATCCTCCCATTTTCACTTCCTTTATAACCCTCGTTCTTCCTTTTCGTGTGTGTGTCCGTGTGTGTCTCAGCTGCGGGCGGAGATGGAGGAGGAGAAGCGTCAGGCGGTCAGTAAGGCGGTGTCTGGAGCTCAGGGAGAGATGGAGAGGAAGTGTAAGCAGGTGAAGGAGAAGTGTAAAGAGGAGCTGGTGGAGGAGGTGAAGAAGATGGTGGCTCAACACAAACAACTCATCTCCACCACCAAGAAGAAGCAGTGGGTGAGTTACCAGTGTCTCTACTTTAAAGAGTCCTCTCCTGTTGATGTTCAGGTGTATATCAGTATGTAGTGTCTCTACTTTAAAGAGTCCTCTCCTGCTGATGTTCAGGTGTATATCAGTATGTAGTGTCTCTACTTTAAAGAGTCCTCTCCTGTTGATGTTCAGGTTTATATCAGTATGAAGTGTCTCTACTTTAAAGAGTCCTCTCCTGCTGATGTTCAGGTGTATATCAGTATGTAGTGTCTCTACTTTAAAGAGTTCTCTCCTGCTGATGTTCAGGTGTATATCAGTATGTAGTGTCTCTACTTTAAAGAGTCCTCTCCTGCTGATGTTCAGGTGTATATCAGTATGTAGTGTCTCTACTTTAAAGAGTCCTCTCCTGCTGATGTTCAGGTGTATATCAGTATGTAGTGTCTCTACTTTAAAGAGTCCTCTCCTGCTGATGTTCAGGTGTATATCAGTATGTAGTGTCTCTACTTTAAAGAGTCCTCTCCTGCTGATGTTCAGGTGTATATCAGTATGTAGTGTCTCTACTTTAAAGAGTCCTCTCCTGCTGATGAACTTGAGTCGTTCCAAAAGGTTTTCCCTCAGTGTTTAACAGGTTGTTTTCCACTTCGTACGATAATCACAATAAATTCACACGTAGAAAGTAAAACAAGCTGTTTTAGTTCACGGCGATTGTAGCGGCTAATCAAAGGAATAAAATAGAGACTTAACTTAAACTAAAACTGCTGCTGGGGTACATCTTAGTTTTGTAAATGGAAAACATTATTTTTATTTTTTAGTTTGTCCAAAATGTCTTATTTTGCACAAACTGGTGGAAAAAAAGCATCTGACTAAAAAGAGATTTTTGGGAATTACTTATTTTTTATAATTTTATCATTGAGACTTTCAGAAAAATAAATCTAAAAATAAATAAAATTATGATATTAAATTCTGAATCCTGGAAAAAAAGTCAGAATTCTGAATAAAAGAATTTCTGGGGAAAATAAATAAATTAGTTTAAAACATATTTTTTTTAAATTCTGAGATTAAAGTCAGAATTCTGTCATATATATATATATATATATATATATATTTATATTATATATATATATATATATATAATATATATATATATATATATATAACTTTTTGTAATAATAGTTTTCTATAATGAACTACACTTTAATGTAAAGTTTAACACAGACTTCCTCTCTGTTGTAAATACCTCCTGACTCGATTACATGTTTGCATATTTTTGTCGTTGCGTCTTGATCATTTTCCATCTCTGCTTCCACACAATGAATTATTTCTAAAGCTGGTGCAGCTCACTTTATTTATTTTAATTAATTTAATGATTTGTTCTCCCCCCCCGTTGTGTTTCCAGTGTTATAACTGCGAGGAGGAGGCCATGTATCACTGCTGCTGGAACACCTCCTACTGCTCCATCAAGTGTCAGCAGGAGCACTGGCACGCCGACCACAAACGCACCTGCCGCAGGAAGAGATGAACAAGCCCCGCCCCCTCACACCTGTACACACAACGCCATTGGCTCCCCTCCCCCCTTCCTCCTCCTGTCAGTCAGTGTCTACCACACACACACACACACACACACACACACACACACACACCACACACACACACACACACACACACACAAGATTCTCAACTACTTGCCTTCCTGAAAACTTTGTGTGAGACGAGCAATTTGCCCCCGTTTTTTAGTTTTTATCATTTAACGTACCCCATTTTAATTGATTTTATACCAGATTGCTCCGATGCAGAGTATGATAATGATTTTCTTTTTGGGGAAGGGGGGGGGGGGGGGGGGTCTTTCTTTACTGAAGTGCTAACTTTGAGAATGTGTTATTTAAGTGTGTAGTAACGGACGAGCTTATACATTTTATTACCTGGATTTTTCAAAATCACTTTTCTTACTGTAAATGCAAACAAACACACCGTCGATATTACAATAAACATTAAAAAAAATACCGTAAGTACTATCAGCATCAAACTAGCTCCGCTTCCATACGGAAAATTGTTTAAAAAATCTGCATAAGATACTGATTTGGCTCATAATATAATTTAATTAGTTTTTCAATGAAATAGCATCTCTCCTATGATTTCTACCTACCTTCTTATTGGGAACAGGGTTACTAAAGTTGGCCTTAAAAAAGACGCCGACAAATAAATCTTCCATGTATTATTAAATTATAATATAATTATGCACATTTTGAGGCTCTTTATTCAAGTTGTTACGAGTCAAATATGAGAAAAAAAAAACGTTTTTAATTGGTTTTAAATGAAGGGAAATGCAGAGCAATCTCCCCTGAGCTGGATCTTGGAGAGGTCACATGACAGTTTTTCACACTTTGTTTCCCAAAAGCTTGCCAAAAAAAAGACATTTGATCGATCCTACCTACGGCCGGGTCCTCGTCCTCAAACTGAAATCATTCTGTATATTTTTCAGATTTCCGTGAGTCATTTTTCTAGTGATTTCTTTCTTTTTTTAACCCTTTCACTGCGTTGCTGTAGTTGGTGGTCAGTGCCTGTTTTCTCCTTTTCTCCATGCATGTTGATAGCGTCATCCTTTCATTACGGTAAACAAACAACAACAACAAAGCTTGGTGTTTGATAAGCAGTGACGACGGATGGACCAATATAAAACTTTATGCAAAATGTGATCAAACTAACCTTTTTCTACGGCTCTCCCTGCGGTGTTTAAACACGCCGGGAAACCCTCGTTTTTTTTAAAAAGGGGCAATTAAATTGTCCGGTTTTTCTTTGAGAAGTGCGACACACTTTTAAAGTCTGTTTCCTCAGTAATGAAGACTGACTGAACGGAGGAAACACTTCACTTACTCTGTATAGATCGCTTTTTTTTTTACACACAGATGGCTGTTAATAAACGTGCTTCTGTTGACATGTGACAAATGAAATACCGTAAATCCTCACGTAGTGGGAGGAGCTTCTTTCAACTCCAATCAGATTAAAGTCCTGTAGCTTCATTTGACTTCAAATAAAAACTCATAAAATGCCGCACTACATACTCATACACTATGTACTTGTATACTCATACACTATGTACTATGTATTCATTGTAGTAGTACCTTTCTTCTGCAGAAATTGAGTCAAAACGATCCATTAAATAGACAAAACTAAAGTTGAAATACCTTTGCTAATCATGTTGTGCCAGACAACAATTTGTGTTCGTCAAAAACTGTAAAATGACTCAAAAAATATGAAAATGGTGTCAAATAGAACGACAGAGACGGACAGCTTTGGCTTTTTACGGAGCTCCGACGTCACCGAAGCCATCTTTATATTATATTGATATATCTGATATACAAGATCAGCGCCACAGTACTACATACTTACAAAATGAAGTATGTACTTTTTACTAAAAGAGTGTGTACTGTGACGTAAACGTGCATTACTGTTTTAAACCAACAGCCAAATATACAACATGGTTTATAACCTTATAATACAACTGCTCATTAACTTCAAATGTAAGAAAGCAATTGAGATATTCCTCACTATAGCAGCTCCTCCGGTTCCTTAGTTAGATCTCTGATTAATGATTATTGCATGTTTTTAATTATCTATCCATTCATTTAATGATGTGTTTAATTGCAGTAAATAGTGAGTAGGATATTCACATCTATAAATATCCTGTTTTATCCATTTAACACTAAAATATATCGCATTTACATGAAATAAAACGGAGAAAATCCCCGATATGAGAAGCTGCAACCTCGATTATCAAACGTGTAAAACACATTTCTGAATTAACTTGTTTTTCTTTAACTATGTCAACAAACTGCAGACTCAAAAACTTGCTTAAAATTGATGTTTCTAACATTTTTATAAAATATCTCCTGTTTCCTTGAAAGGCTTTTATTGGGAACTTGTTCAGAGGGACTACTTTCAGTGGCGGATGAATCCACATTTGGTGCTCTAATGAGTATGTGTGGCAGCAGACAGTGTATGAGGGGGTTAAATCAATAGAAAGTGCATTATGTGTGTTTTAATAAGGCAACGTGTGGCTTTTTGATGAGTTTTTAATCATTTTTGGACGAAAACAGCTCCAAGGCACTAAAAAATACGTTAAATCAAGCTTTAAGTCACACAAAATACTTGTTTTGGACAAATTCAACATATATTTGAGTATCTAAATAAGATTTTAATTGGAAATAACTGAAAAGAAAGGACTTCTATCCTAAACAGTACGGTAATGGAAAAAGCAGCCCACTCTCAGAGGATTTACGGTACCAGACTTCTCTCTCTTGAGTCTTTTTTATTTTTTGGAAACTCATTTAAGTGTATCACTTTAAGATGTAATTGTACAGTTTGACCTCTCTCTGTTCATCCCGCAGCTTCTGGTTTAATACAATGTTCCTCCTCTATCTTCATCATCATCATCATCATCATTGCACTACATGTAAATAAATCCTCCTTCATATTATATTGTATAAATGGATTCACAGATATCTGTTTCTCCTGTGTTCACAGACGACTGTTAGTTCTAGTTTTGTACAATGTACAACCGCTTATCTTCTGAGATGTGTGTCACTTTCTTTCTGCATTGTTTTTAATTAGTTTCACACACACTGTCAGCTAAACTGCACCTTCAGCTCACACACACACACACATCTCAAACGTTGATGAAACCCAAGCAAAACGTGGATTAAAAACCTCCCTTTTCTGTCGAAGGTGACACATTTTCTGTTTCAGCTTTTTATATTCGTCCATCCAGACGTTTTAATAAAAAGAGAATAGGTCTTGGATGTCATTCCTGTTTTTTTTTTACCTGCATGAGTAAAGGTGTGTTTCTTTCGACTCCTTGAAAAAAAGACAGCAATATGACAATGACGTTTATACATTTTCTGGAACTACAGTCGAGCTAAAAAGTGGTTTGAATCCCTCAAATTGGACTTGTTATGGTCTTTGTTCCACACAGTACAGACTGTGTGTACTATATGTAAGTGTGTGGAGTCAAAGCAGAATAAAGTTTCCCCGCCTCATCTTCTGTCCATATGTAAACTATTAAATGTGGTTTAACACTTATTTTCTATGCTCTTGACATTTCATTTTGTTTTTGTTTTGATGCTTTAGCTAGCAATATGTATATAAATATATTCTATGTGCTAACATGGAGGAAATAAATGTATCAACAAGTTTCTGAGGCTCCAGTGTTTCCTGTTTCTGAAGATCAACCGTTCAGATATTCTGTTTCACCATAATGTGACTTTATTTTATTTGACGTACTATTCAACATACTGTACTATAATCTTATCAAATAATAACATACTATACTTTGACTTTTTTTTGTACTTGTTCACATACGTTACAATTTCATTTTTACATTTCTAGAGGTGCTACTATGACTTTTTTTAATAAATCCAAGTACTATTCGAAAGATATTTTCAAATATTTCGAGTTATTTCACCTTTCAAGAAAGACTATACTAAGACTTAAAGGTCACATATTATGCAAAATCCTCTTCTTCATGTCTCTTCTACATCAACATGTGTCCCCTCTTCTTCATGTCTCTTCTACATCAACATGTGTCCCCTCTTCTTCATGTCTCTTCTACATCAACATGTGTCCCCTCTTCTTCCATGTCTCTTCTACATCAACATGTGTCCCCTCTTCTCATGTCTCTTCTACATCAACATGTGTCCCCTCTTCTTCATGTCTCTTCTACATCACATGTGTCCCCTCTTCTTCATGTCTCTTCTACATCAACATGTGTCCCCTCTTCTTCATGTCTCTTCTACATCAACATGTGTCCCCTCTTCTTCATGTCTCTTCTACATCAACATGTGTCCCCTCTTCTCCATGTCTCTTCTACATCAACATGTGTCCCCCTCTTCTCCATGTCTCTTCTACATCAACATGTGTCCCCCTCTTCTTCATGTCTCTTCTACATCAACATGTGTCCCCTCTTCTCCATGTCTCTTCTACATCAACATGTGTCCCCTCTTCTTCATGTCTCTTCTACATCACCATGTGTCCCTCTTCTTCATGTCTCTTCTACATCACCATGTGTCCCCTCTTCTTCATGTCTCTTCTACATCAACATGTGTCCCCTCTTCTTCATGTCTCTTCTACATCAACATGTGTCCCCTCTTCTTCATGTCTCTTCTACATCAACATGTGTCCCCTCTGTGTAAAGAGACTCTGAAAGTTTCAGGAAAAAAGATTCTCTCTCTTTTTGTCCTGATCCATTTATATAAAAACCTGTCTGAAAATGAGCTGATCAGATTTTGGCCACTTTATGTCATAACGATGTTTTGGCTTGTGTAACCATTAGCCAATCACCAACCAAGGTAACCCCCCCCCCACCTTATCACCTGCATCTCCTCCTAGAGCACCATTGTGTTCTTTCTAACCAAATATCTCTGAGGGGCGTGGGGAGGGGCTCCTTATTTTCATCTAAAGTAACAGACAGAGAATCAGCACTTTGGCACTCAGCACTTTGTAATGCAATGATCTGTTTGGTGTTTCAGCCAATCAGTGACAGGCTCTGTATATATCTGAGACCTATAATATATTGATGAAAAACAGTATAATAGGGGACCTTTAAAAAAAAAAACGATACTATGGATCTTTTCAAATTTTCCGACACCCTTTGACTTTTTTCCAAACCCTTTTTTTAATGAATTTTCCACATATTAAACACATTTCTTTTCACATTTCTGTACATACTATAGTATGACTTGGTTTTTAAATGCTGAAATGTTTTTCACGGGGGTCACTTTACAACTAAATAAATAATAATGAAGTTGTATTAAATGTGATTTGAGGTCGAAGTCCCAGATTTGAGGAATCGAAAAGCAGAACGACTATAAAAATGATCTGCGCATTAAGAAGAGAAGTCTCTGGGAAACTGTTTGAAAGACTGTTTTAAAATGCCATTTTATAATGTGTATTTCTTAATGTTTTTCATTTTTGTAAAGCACCTTGATTTATAAAGCACCTTTCAACCTTTATAAATACAGTCTATGCTTTCAACACAATGTAAATCAGTCAGACCCGCTGCGCAGCGACAACAATAAATACAACATCCCATTTTTTATTGTCAAAATCGTTGAAATATTTATTTAATTGAAAGACTTCATGTCAACTCAAATAAGACATTTTTAAAACCTTTAAAAAAAACATACTGGGGGGGACGACGACATACATCTCGCTGATAAAAGAAAGAAACAAACGGTGAAGAAAGTGCTTTTTTTTCTCGTGTTGAAACTAGAACATTCTCGTATTTCCTGCTAAACCTCTCTCCGCTCTCCACTTCCTGTTTTCAGTCTGTTATTTCCTGCCCTGACATCTCAGTTCGAGCCCTGATTGATCGGTCCGTGTAAAAAATATGACGGACTTTTGACTTTTTCGATATTTACAATCGTAGCGGCTGCTCGCCTTCCTGCCGTCGCTCTGAAGAGTTACTGAGGATTCTTTATTTGAATGTTCCTAAATGAATCCTGTCCTGCATGTTGGTCTGTTTGAATGGAGGACTTTTATTTCTATTCATGTCATTTTAGAGATGGCATTTGCTCCCTGATAAACGTGACGAAGAGTTATGATCCAAAAATGTAATAATATCTGAAAAGTGACATTACTATCATATTCCTCTGCCATCAAGACATATCTCTTCTTTTAAAACGGCACATATTTGTATTCTTATTTTACTTAAAGAGGTGTTTTTAGTGATGTCACTGTGTTACGGAGTCAAAATGGAGGGAGCAGAATATTATATTTTTCTCTGTGATGTTTAGGATTATAAATTCATACATAAAACATATTTTAAAATGTTTAAAATACAATGGCACTTGTTTTTTTGGGCGGGGCTGTAAACACTGATATTTGTAATTTAAGGGCAAGGATGATTTTTCATATCTTTCCTACTTTTTATTGTAAAAAACTGAACTTCTACAGACTTAATATAATAAAAGAGTTGGTTCAGATTTCTTCATGTGGAATAAAACTCCTAAAAACTTCTAATTTCACTGATTTAAACATCTCAGACCAACATGCAGGTCGACCTGCGTCTTTATTCTGTGAATCCCTAACGTTTAATATAATCTATAATTATATATATTTCTATTTCCCCGTCCATGAGTGTGTTTCCCTCCAGATAATACAATGCTTTTTAGGTGGTTTTTTGTAATAATAGCAAATATTCAAGAGCAAAACATTCTTGAATGTCTCATCATAAACTTCTAAAAGAGAAACAAAATAAATTAAATCAGTTTCTTTTTGTACATACTTACATGATATGAAATGATGTGTTGTTGAACAGTAACTGGAGTTAAAGGCTGCAGCTGTTAGCTATTAGCACACTGACCTCTCGCTGAAACGGGACGGACGGTTCGGAAAATAATAAACAAAGTAACGTTTACAAAACAAACAAAAACAACAAGCTAGCATGAATCAAGCGTGTCGTACCTCATCGTAAAGTTCGCTGCGACCCGACCTTCGTATCAAAACATACCCCGCTCTCTGTGATTTGATAAAATATCATCTATGCCACAGATGTTTGCTTTTGTGTAAATATCAAAAAATAGCCTGAACTTTTTTTATGTTTAAAGAAAAAACAAACAAGCAAATACTTGAACCGAACGCAATTTAAAAACCAGAATCTTCGTTAATGATTGTCCTCTTCTCCGCCTCCAGGATTGACACTTATTTTGGGTAAAACAAGGAAAGAACTTTCTTGCTTTGAATGGAGTTTGCTGCACATTTTTGCATCCTTCAAAAGAAAAGCACGGCCTGAGCGCTAATACAACACAACCACTTGATTTTTGGGAGCTAAGTTGGCAGCAGCACGTAGCGACGAATCAGCGTAAAAAAAAGTCTGACTCCGGTTTTTTATAGTTTCAGTCTCAGGGGCAGAACTTCTTTTTCCTTTCCTCCGCCTCCATGTTGTCCACCAGGGGGCGCTACATGTTGTACGCCACATATATGGGGTCGAGCTGGTCGGCTAGGAATCCATCCCGGAGGTGCATTCGCTGCTTTTCGCCGCGGGAGTTGATGGGGATGACGCTGATGTCCACGACCACAACAACGCCCACGATCAGGTAGTGCTCCTCCAGAACCACGTTGGTTACCAGGGGCACGAGATCCAGAGCCTCGTGCTCCGATCCATCCAGCTCCACCACCACCACCAGCAGGTTGGTCCAGGTGAACACCGCGCTGAGGAGGGGAGAACAGGAAGAAGAAGTCAGTGGTATAAGAATAAGTCCTAAAACCCTAGGAATGAGTAGGAAGTCAATGTATTTTCTGTTGTTAGCGTGAAATAAGGTCTGTGGTTAACACACGCTGAAGAGATTTTATCACGCCCAACATTAGCCTTCTTTAGCTTAACGGTGGTGACGTTAAGTCATGTGACCGTGCTGTAGTTCCTTTATAGCCCAACATTAGCCTCCTTTAGCTTAGCGGTGGTGACGTGAAGTCATGTGACCGTGCTGTAGTTCCTTTATAGCCCAACATTAGCCGCCTTTAGCTTAGCGGTGGTGACGTGAAGCCATGTGACCGTGCTGTAGTTCCTTTATAGCCCAACATTAGCCACCTTTAGCTTAGCGGTGGTGACCTGAAGTCATGTGACCGTGCTGTAGTTCCTTTATAGCCCAACATTAGCCACCTTTAGCTTAGCGGTGGTGACGTGATGTGACTTTGAAAAGTGATAAAGTATTCTCGGGTGTTACTCACCACTCGGTGATGCTCTTGTGCGTCCGGATGACGGAGGTCTCGATGTCGATGGGATGGTAACGCATCCCTCTGAGCTCCATGGCTTCCTCCAGAGCCCCGACCACATACAGAGCATCGTGACGCTCTGCACACACACACACATTTATAGGTTATACATTTATTACTATGGCTTCTGACTTGAATTTCTTTAAATTACATTTCCTCCATGATGGGAAGTAAAAACCAAAAACTGTTCATAAAACAAAAGAGAGAAAGTGTGTTGTGTAATTTCCAATGAGTCTGCTTCATTTCTGCTCTATACACTCTATACACTCTCAACAAATCCTGGTCAGCTATTATTAGATTATAGTATATATTTTTACAATTTAGGTATTGAATTTATAAACATCCTCCATGTCTCTCCGGTGTAAAAGCAGACTAACGGCAGCACTTGAACGCCTCCCTGAAGCCCTTTAATCCTCCTCTCTGTGATCTCTGAAGGTCAGCCCCCATCACCCCATAAAGTGCTGATGTGCACTGCAGAACCAGAGTCACTGACATGCTGGAGACACTGAAATGGTTAAGTGTCAGACAGAGGTCAACTTATACTTTGTTAAATGTTGTCAGAAATATTACAGTGACTCACTCACCACATATATTATCACAAAGGTTTATAGCGCAGTTTGCTCAACATAACTATCAAACACGACATACGATAGAAAGAATCAAATCAAATGAGACAGAAAACAGTCATGTCATGATCAGCTGGAACTCTTTACCCGTCCATATCATTCAGGAAAATTCTCATGTCCAATTCAAAAGGTTGCAAACAAATCATCTCAGTATTATAAAGTATAATTGAACTGTGCCTGTGGCTATGTATGTATTATTATGTACAATTATTTATATTTTAGTTTGGCCTTATGATGGATACAAAGGGATCATACAGCACTGCACATTGCATGAAATGATGAGCTGTTTTGTTTTGTTTTATGTATGTTTGACAGTGTGTGTGAGGACCCCAGGAAGGATAGCCAATGCTCATGCTAGTGCTAATGGGGATCCCAATAAAGAATGAGAACAAGTCCCCCTCCTCACCCCCGCTGGCGTCCGTCAGCTCGGTGCGCCGCAGGAACCCCAGATATCCGGTTCGAGCCCAGAGGGTCTGCGTGTCTCCGAAGCTCAGCCTGGAGTTGAAGTGGTCGGACTGCAGCGCCTCGTCTCCGTACACCGTGAAGTACCCGCTGGAGTTATGGCCGCTCTGCACCCAGATCTGGAGACAGTCGTATTTAAGACATTTATTTATTTATCTAATTTCATGTTATATTAGGTTATTTTATTTTATTTTATTCATAATTTCTTTCTTTATTAAAAATATATATAAATCTTTACATATTTTGTTGGTTTATTGCATCAATGATCATAATCATCTTATATATAATATGATATATTAAATTGGCTTTTTTTACCCAATACTTCTACTTTTGGTACTTTAAGTATATTTTGATGCCAATATGCAGGATTTTTACTCAGAATTTACAAGGGGAAATTATTACTTCTTTATACAGCATTTTTGCACACGTACCTCTCCCAGATGCGACTCTCCCATTGGTCCTTTGGTCTCCGGGTTGGCGATGATGATCCGGACCCCCGGCAGGATCTGATCAGAGAACAAACATTAATATTTAAATCATTCAAACATTTTAAATACAGAAAATAAAAAACAACTCACCTTCCCAGACTCCATGAGAGGGAGGCTGTGAGGGGACCCTCGCTCCACCAGTCTGACCCTGAAGAGGGGACAACAAGGAGAGGACTCTTTAAAGTAGAGACACTACATACTGATATACACCTGAACATCAGCAGGAGAGGACTCTTTAAAGTAGAGACACTACACACTGATATACACCTGAACATCAGCAGGACAGGACTCTTTAAAGTAGAGACACTACATACTGATATACACCTGAACATCGGCAGGAGAGGACTCTTTAAAGTAGAGACACTACATACTGATATACACCTGAACATCAGCAGGAGAGGACTCTTTAAAGTAGAGACACTACATACTGATATACACCTGAACATCAGCAGGACAGGACTCTTTAAAGTAGAGACACTACATACTGATATACACCTGAACAACAGCAGGAGAGGACTCTTTAAAGTAGAGACACTACATACTGATATACACATGAACATCAGCAGGAGAGGACTCTTTAAAGTAGAGACACTACCTACTGATATACACCTGAACATCAGCAGGAGAGGACTCTTTAAAGTAGAGACACTACCTACTGATATACACCTGAACATCAGCAGGAGAGGACTCTTTAAAGTAGAGACACTACCTACTGATATACACCTGAACATCAGCAGGAGAGGACTCTTTAAAGTAGAGACACTACCTACTGATATACACCTGAACATCAGCCGGAGAGGACTCTTTAAAGTAGAGACACTACCTACTGATATACACCTGAACATCAGCAGGAGAGGACTCTTTAAAGTAGAGACACTACCTACTGATATACACCTGAACATCAGCCGGAGAGGACTCTTTAAAGTAGAGACACTACCTACTGATATACACCTGAACCTATTGCTCGTGACACTTTAAACTGAAACTGTATTTACTTTTTTTGAGAGTGAGCTGGTGTCTGTCTGAGTTTTGTATCTCAGTTTCTCTCCTTTAATCCCAGTGGATCATCTTGTCAGGAGATATTTGAATACATAAATATTCCAGCTTGTCAACACTGAGCTGTTGTCCATTTCTGTGTCCTGGAAAATGACAGTTTCACCATCTCTGCAAATGAAATCTGACATTAATGCTGAGCACACTGTATTTTTTAAACCTCCTGTTGGGTCATTAAGTCTTCCCTGAAAACTCTGGCAATTTGTGCATAACATTTATTTAAGTTTTTATAAATAACTAATGTTTAAAATGGGACATTTCGCAGGCATGTGATACAAATAATAATAATAATATTAATATATTTAATGGAAGTGAATCCGATCCAGAAATACAAGCATACAATTAAGATATTAGCTGATTATTATTATTGTTATCTGCTTTAAAGGGGGCCCTATTATGCTTTTGTATTAACTGTACAAACCCTAAAAAGCAGAACAAGGCCTCTTTAAATACAGGTTTTCACATTTTGTTTGTACTTTTACTAGTTAGTCATAAGTAAAGGTAATTGAGGTTTGCCACTACTTTTAGTTTCCAATATCTTAATTAAAAAACAATAAATAAGTTGCTGTTTCTTGAACTCACCTGTCATGTCGTAGCGCTCTCATGTCAACGAACACGGTGGTGGGGTCGGGTCCTGAGGTGCCCTGAGGAACAACAACAACACATTGTTTACCTTTACCATTCAATACCAATACAAATACTAATATAGTGCATCTGCATGATTAATCTACTCCTACAGTGGAGGCGACTACTCGTGCTTTTAGTGCTCAGAGGGAAGAGCTTTGAGTTTCAGACAGAAAACTTCTACAACATTTTACAGGATATACGGGAGATCAGCAGCGGGATGATTGTAGAAGGAAAACAAAACACAAATTAAAGTATTAACAAATATATTCCAACATAAAAAGCTTTCTAAAATCTACTTGATTAGCGTGCAAGGAAAGAAAAAGAGGGGAAAGTGAAACCAAGCCGAGGGGAAAAGAAAGATGGATGACAGGGGTGATGAACATACACTACATTAAAAACCATGAAAATATACATCTAGAAAATAGTATTTAACCTTATAGAGTGGTGCAGGGATGGAACTACAGCACGGTCACATGACTTCACGTCACCACTGCTAAGCTAAAGGAGGCTAACGTTGGGCTTTAAAGGAACTACAGCACGGTCACATGACTTCACGTCACCACTGCTAAGCTAAAGGAGGCTAACGTTGGGCTTTAAAGGAACTACAGCACGGTCACATGACTTCACGTCACCACCGCTAAGCTAAAGGAGGCTAACGTTGGGCTATGAAGGAACTACAGCACGGTCACATGACTTCACGTCACCACCGCTAAGCTAAAGGAGGCTAACGTTGGGCTTTAAAGGAACTACAGCACGGTCACATGACTTCACGTCACCATCGCTAAGCTAAAGGCGGCTAACGTTGGGCGTGATGACGTTTAGTCGTCTCATTCAGACTCTTGTTATCAACGGCTGTTTTTAAATTCACCAGTGGGTTATTTACTGATGTATTTTATGTCGTAGAACGAACATCTCTTCAGCTCGTGACTTTCAGGAATTGATAAAATGCCGACTCATTCCTGCACCACTCTATGAATATCAGTTATACTCCTCTGTTTTTATTGTGATTATGAGTGAAAACGTGAAGTGAAGTCAGAGAAACAGAAAGATAAAGCCCCGCTCCTCTCTCTCTCTTCCTCCACCATCCCTCCTTCCCCTCGTTTCTCTCTCAGAGGGGATTAATAAACCTTTGCAGAGAGAAACTGAACACACAGCCCACCACCGGACACACAGCGGCACAAACACACACCCAGAGAACAACATGGCCGACTGCATCAGCTCAATCATGTAGCAATTTTTTTGTACAATTTAACAGTTAGTACCATACTAATAATGGTTTGTACTGGCGGAGAAGTGGGAGTTTCTGTTGACTTTTTAAGTGTTTAAACATTTTTTTTAGGACACTATTGTAATCTATTATCAATGCACGGTCACACAATCATTTTGCTCCACAATTTGGATGTTTCCATTCTTTTGGTTGCTGGTTTTTGATCTTGAAGACTGAAAAATATAATAATGTATTCAAACTTTTTATTTCTTTCGTTTCTGAAATATTTCCAAATCATAAATGTATTTTCATTTTTCACTTTTTATATAAGCTTTGAAATTGAGATATTTTTCAGATTTTGTGCTTTCAGATTCAGATCATTTTAGTCTAGTATATTTTCCTTATTTCTGCTTTACTTGTAGATGTTCAAGACCAAAACTGTGCTGTAGCGATTGTGCACGTGTCATTAAAACTTTGGAATCCTTTGAGCAAATTATCTCCATTGACCTCTGCAGATTAACATTCAAACTTGTTGAATTTGGAGCATTATTTCTGGTTTTCAGCTTAAATTCTGGTGTGCCCAGGCGCTAACTTTAGTGAATCCAGACTACCTGCAGCTCCTTTCGTCTGTAACCTTGAAAAAATGACTGAATTATTGATAATATTCCCTAAAATCTCTGATCTGAAGCCAGCTGATGAGCGATGAGCTGACAGGAAGTGGGTGGAGGTGGTGGTGTTTCAGGAAGGAAGTGATGGTGTTTCATACCTGATCCGAAAACTTCCCCAGCCTGTGAGGCTACAGCAGCAGAGAGGAGGAGGAGGAGGAGGAGGAGGAGAGGAGGAGGAGGAGGAGGAGAGAGAGGAAGAGAGAGAAGAGAGAGAGGAGGAGAGAGAGAGGAAGAGAGAGAGGAGGAGAGAGAGGAAAAGAGAGAGGAGGAGAGAGAGGAAGAGAGAGAGAGGAAGAGAGAGAGGAGAGAGAGGAAGAGAGAGAGGAGGAGAGAGAGGAGGAGAGAGAGGAGGAGAGAGAGGAAGAGAGAGAGAGGAGGAGGAAGAGAGGAGGAAGAGAGAGAGGAGGAGGAGAAGAGGAAGGAGAGGAGGAGAGAGAGAGGAGAGAGAGGAGGAGAGTAGGAATAGAGAGAGGAGGAGGAGAGAGAGGAGGAGAGAGAGAGAGAGGAGGAGGAGAGAGGAGGAGAGTAGAAGAGAGAGAGGAGGAGAGAGGAGGGGAGAGAGGAGGAGGAGGAGAGAGAGGAGGAGAGTAGGAAGAGAGAGAGGAGGAGAGTAGGAAGAGAGAGAGGAGGAGAGAGGAGGGGAGAGAGGAGGAGGAGAGAGAGGAGGAGAGTAGGAAGAGAGAGAGGAGGAGAGAAGGAAGAGAGAGAGGAGAGGAGGGGAGAGAGGAGGAGGAAGAGAGAGGAAGAGAGAGAGGAGGAGAGAGAGGAGGAAGAGGAGGAGGAGGAGGAAGATGAGAGATGTGGGCGGGGTTATGATTAAAACAAGGAAGGAAGAAAGAAAGAAAGAAAGAAAGAAAGAAAAATGTCAAAATGTCAAACTGAAGGAAACAAAGGAGCGTTCAGCCTGCTGTTAGTTTCATTAAGAAAGCTGCTAAAAACATGGTGTCATGTAAGTGGTTATTACATGATGTTAATATCTCTAACAACATGTAGAATATTCTCCATAGAGGCTACATGTTATCTATAACTTAGGATCTATATCTCAATGTTAAGCAATACTTTCATTCAATGGAATATTGGAAATACATGTAATCTAAGATCACATGACGCCCTTCTAGTATCCTCTACTGACTTAGTGACATTTACAAATATGGATTATGATCAAAAGAAATACTTTTATATAAAAAGTATAACATATTTAATAAAAATGCACAGTCATAAAATACAAATAAATAAAAAAACAATTAATAATTTCATATTTCATAAAAAAACATACTGTAAAAAATACAAATGTTTACAGTATAAGAAATATACTTTAAATACAATTTTGGGAATGACCTGATTTAATCCAAATCGTTTGATTGTCCTCTCCATTTAATTTAGAAAAGAAAACTTTGTGACAATTAAAAAAAACACAAAAAATGGTAAAGAAAATATAAGAAAAATAAACTTTAAATTGAACTTGGAGAATACCATGATTTGATCCACTTCAGGGTTCAAATCATATCTGAGATGTAAAAGCGATGATTGGCTGGAAATGGAGGAATGACACACAGAAAGTGCTGAATGTCTCCTTAATAGTTTTTTTTGTTTTTGATGATTAAGAACAGAACGACTGTGGCTTTAATTTTCATAATTGTCCAACTATTGAACCTGTTATCTCCCCGCAAACCTGTTATTTGGTACCTAAAACATATCACTGTTGCATGTTTAAAGGTCCCCTATGATGAAAATAAGGAGCCCCTCCCCACGCCCCTCTGAGAGATATTTGGTTAAAAAGAACACAATGGTGCTCTAGGAGGAGATTCAGGTGATAAGGTGGGGGGGGGTTACCTTGGTTGGTGATTGGCTAATGGTTACACAAGCCAAAACATCGTTATGACATCATAAAGTGGCCAAAATCTGATCAGCTCATTTTCAGACAAGTTTTTTATAGAAATGGATCAGGACAAAAAGAGAGAGAATCTTTGTTCCTGAAACTTTCAGAGTCTCTTTACACAGAGGGGACACATGTTGATGTAGAAGAGACATGAAGAAGTGCATTTTGCATAATAGGTGACCTTTAAACAAAGAAGTACATATGGTCCGTATTGCACTTACATCCACACACTTTAAAACCAAAAATAAACATGGTTCATCTGCCCAGGATGAGTGGAAATGTTTCAAAAGATCAAATAAAATGCTCTAAAGTTTGAATGCCATACAGACAGAATTGCAGTGATGTGGTTTAGCCTGCAATTCCCAAAATTGTACGATATTTTGACTTCACAACACCACCGCTAAGCTAAAAGTGGCTAATGTTGGGCTATAAAGTAACTACAGCACGGTCACATGACTTCACGTCACCACCGCTAAGCTAAAAGTGGCTAATGTTGGGCTATAAAGGAACTACAGCACGGTCACATGACTTCACGTCACCACCCCTAAGCTAAAAGTGGCTAATGTTGGGCTATAAAGGAACTACAGCACGGTCACATGACTTCACGTCACCACTGCTAAGCTAAAAGTGGCTAATGTTGGGCTATAAAGGAACTACAGCACGGTCACATGACTTCACGTCACCACCGCTAAGCTTAAAAGTGGCTAATGTTGGGCTATAAAGGACTACAGCACGGTCATATGACTTCACGACACCACCGCTAAGCTAAAAGTGGCTAATGTTGGGCTATAAAGGAACTACAGCACGGTCACATGACTTCACGTCACCAGCGCTAAGCTAAAAGCTGCTAATGTTGGGCTATAAAGGAACTACAGCACGGTCACATGACTTCACGTCACCACCGCTAAGCTAAAGGTGGCTAATGTTGGGCTATAAAGGAACTACAGCACGGTCGCATGACTTCACGTCCCCACCGCTAAGCTAAAAGCTGCTATTGTTGGGCTATAAAGGAACTACAGCACGGTCACATGACTTCACGTCACCACCGCTAAGCTAAAGGTGGCTACTGTTGGGCTATAAAGGAACTACAGCACGGTCACATGACTTCACGACACCACCGCTAAGCTAAAGGTGGCTAATGTTGGGCTATAAAGGAACTACAGCACGGTCACATGACTTCATGTCACCACCGCAAAGCTAAAGGTACATGTACATTTGTATTTCAACATGTATATTTTCTACTTAATGCTATTTTATTTCTATTGAGATGTTTACATTTTGGATTGTTTATTTCTAGTCTTTACATTTTTATTGTAAAATGCCATGTCTTTTGATGCTGCTGCAATGCAAAAATGTCCCGAATTGGGATCAATAAAGTACCTCTTATCTTATCTTACAAACAAACAAAATGCACCAGTAACTTTTGTCAAAATCAGCTTCTTAAAAAGGTATGAAAAAAGCTAGTTTCTCCAAATCCAGCGAGTCACCTAAATGACTAACACTGGTTATGTATTGTCGAAACGCAATAAAAGATTTGTTATCATCAGAGGTGGGAAGTAGCAGAGTACAAATACTTTTACAGTACTTAAGCACATTTTTCTGGTATCAGTACTTTACTCCACTACTTATTTTTCTGACGACTTTTTACTTTTACTTCTCACATGTTCCAAACAGGCTGGTTCCTTTAGTCTGAATGTGTGTTTGGTGGCGTGATCATTATTATTTAGAGTCATTGCGTGCCTATTGATTTGAACACGATCCGTGTATCCATCATTTCCTGGTCTTCTCTAAAGAAGAGGGACCAATGAAAACGTTGTCATGTTGCCGTTGTTCAGCATGGAAACATTCATTAGCTAACAATGACATTATTGTTCTATTAATATAAAGGGAGGTCAGGTACTCTTTAAAACAGCTGCTAGTTATGGGTACTTTTTACTGAAGTACATTTCAAAGCCCATACTTCTTTACTTTTACTTGAGTAAAGAAGTTTGGTCAATACTTCTACTTTTACCAGAGTATCTTTAAACACGAGTATCTGTACTTCTACTTGAGTAAAGGATGTGTGTACTTTGGGTTTATTGTGTTACCTGCAGGCAGATGGCGAGGTTGACCCGGCAGCCGAAGGAGGTGCTGACGGCCCGCGGGTGGAGGCCCAGATCCTTGAAGAGTTTGGAGAAGGACTGAGTGAGGGCGGTGCGAGGACGTTCCTCCGCTACGACCACACAGGTCCTGACCCGGGACAGGTCCAACCCCCGAGCCTGGAGCAGTACAAAAACATTTAGTTATCTAATTATTTAATTATTTATTTATTATTTATTTATTTTATTATTTGTTTTGTATTTATTTACTTACTTATTTATTTATCAGCAGGAGAGGACTCTTTAAAGTAGAGACACTACATACTGATATACACCTGAACATCAGCAGGAGAGGACTCTTTAAAGTAGAGACACTACATACTGATATACACCTGAACATCAGCAGGAGAGGACTCTTTAAAGTAGAGACACTACATACTGATATACACCTGAACATCAGCAGGAGAGGACTCTTTAAAGTAGAGACACTACATACTGATATACACCTGAATATCAGCAGGAGAGGACTCTTTAAAGTAGATAAGATATACACCTGAACATCAGCAGCAGAGGACTCTTTAAAGTAGAAACAGATATACACCTGAACATTAACGTTAAAGTAGATGACTCTTTAAAGTAGATAAAGATATACACCTGAACATCAGCAGCAGAGGACTCTTTAAAGTAGCACTCTTTACCTTCAGGGAGTCAGTCTGCAGCCCCAGTCCCTTGGTGCAGAGCTCCATGACGCTGTAGGAGCAGAAAGTGTCTCGGACCTTGAACTGACTGACGGCCGACAGCCAGAGGGAGGGGTTGAGCTCCAGCTCTGAGGGGGGGATCAGGATGGACTGGTGCCCCGAGTACACACTGTGGGAGGGACAAGACAAAACAAAAAACAGCTGAGCAAAGAGGGGTTGATGCCAAAAATCTAGAAATGCATGTTGATTTTAACGTGCTAGCTAAACTGAAATCCAAGCGAAAACACGCTGTAAACTTTTTTATACGGTAGTTATTTAATTTTGTATTATTTTTTTATTTTGCAGGTAAAAAAGTGTTTCTTTAAGTTCAAATATTTACTGTGGCCACAAGAGGCTGTAGAGTTATTGTTAATTTGTATATTCAACATGTATATTTTCTACTTTCTTGTTTATTTCTTGTCTTTTAATTGTTATTGTACAATGCCATGTCTTTTTATGCTGCTGCAACACAAACGTTTCCCAAATTGGGATCAATAAAGTTCTCTTATCTTATCTAGAGCTCCACTACCTTATATATTTTAAATAATAATAAACGCATTCATGGGATTTCCTATTTCTCCATGAACCCTAAACACAAGGTACTGTGTGTTAGCAAGTTATGTAACGTCGCTGGCAAGTCTTTTCTATAGATGTCATTTCATCTTTTTTTGATAATCCTGACAAAAAAAACAACCAAAAATCACCTTTAAATACTATTTTTGTTCACATTTTTAACAGAAATAAAGTAATTTATCACATTTAACACCACAAAAACTCAAAATCTTGCCCAGTATATGTGTCTAATATCTAGTCAGAATATGTCTCTACTCCTGATATAAGACACAATAACTTCAGAAGTAACACTGCAGTGAGATATAGGGTCTTGTTTTTAGACAATGCATCATCTTGTTGAGTCAAAACATCTTATTTTGAGTTGTATCTCAGATGAAACATCTTTTTGTACATATTTATTAGAAATCACCAACTAACAGAAAACTGAAAACTTTGAGCTTATATTTTAACACAACGTTTCCAGATTCTGGTCAAATATAGTTCAACATTTTTTTCCCAGATAATTACAAGATCTGATTTATCTAAATATCCCGTCTTCTTTCAAGAATCTTACCAAGCTAATTTTCATTTGTTCTATCGGCAGATTTTTGTACTTATTTGAAGTGAAAACACCTTGTTTTCATTATTGTTTAACTTGTTTTTGGAGCAGCATTTTTCCAGAGAACAGATTATTTAGGCAAACAAACACAATAAGATATAGCCCTCTACAAGATAACAATAACAACTATCTCAATGTACCCTCCATGACTAGAAGCAATTTTACAGTTGCACTAAGTAGTGTATGTTCATGTTGAATGGGCGGTTCTGACCTGCAGAGGCACCAGAGCACGAAGCCCAGGCCGCAGTACGGGTCCAGGCAGATGGCCACCTCTCGGGAGGGGTACAGCTCACACTGCAGCTTGATGGAGCGGCAGAAGGCACTGGTGGCTGTGTGAGACATCTGAACACAAATATTGACTTTAAACCAGTTTATTATAAATGTTATATTTTCTACGTCCTCTTTCTATTATCAGATGTCAAATGAAGTCATCATTTCACCAAAAAAAAGAATATTAATACAAAAACGGCTCATTTTAAACTGTATGTTATCAGATACAATTATTGTATGGCTGCACGCGCACGCACGCCTCACACTCGATACTTCCAGTCGTGCAGCTTCGATAAAACATTGAATTAACTGGACATAAAAAGCCCTGATTATCTCAACAACACTGTGTGACGATGAGACGAGCGCCTTGTTTGTAGCATTGACTGATCTGATCATTAATGACGGTGATTAAACATAATGGACGGACAATTCAGCTGCTCAGAGAATCTGCCATCGTTTCCTCTGCGCTGATCAGAGAGTGTTTCACAACGCCTTCTTTAATGAGGCTTCTGTACGATACGATAATACTTTAATGGTCAGATCAAGTCTGAAATGCTCCTTGCATCACAGCAGCTCCATGTGTAACATCAACAGACACATATCAAGACACAATACATGAGAAACAAACATTGAACATAACAGCACGATCACAGAGAAAACCTGCTCAAAGAGCCACTGGGATTGTAAATTGTGATCGTGATGTAGCGACGCTGGTAAGGTGTGTGTGTGTGTGTGTGTGTGTGTGTGTGTGTGTGTGTGTGTGTGTGTGTGTGTGTGTGTGTACCTTGACTCCAGCGAGCATGCCGGTGGTGGACACGCTGAAGTCCAGGTAGGCCAGGATGTCGGGGTTTGAGGGTTTGTACAGCAGAGGAGGCTTCTTCTTTGGCAAATCATCTGGAAGAAATCCCCCAAAACACACGTCATTATTGCTGCTTAAAAAACAGAAATTACAAAATTTTCTGTTTTCCCTTCTCATTGTTTTGGCATTTCTGTAGTGATCCCGTGTCTGAAAAAAAGTTGTGAGCTTCACTATTACACTCAGTTTGAGTTTCGTCGTCTTCTTGAAACTGTGCGAGAGTTTCTTCCAATTGCTTTCATTTTAACAGAATTTTGTAAAAACAGCATCAAAATATCTGTTTGTTTTTATAGCAGGTACAACAAGAGGCACTGATTGTAAAACCTTTCCTCCTCCTTCCAATTTTCTTCATTTTTAAGAACAATAAATGACATTTTTACACAAACAACTTCTTTCATTAACATCATGTTAATAAAAAACCCTTGACGATTAAATAACTCTATTTTCCAAAGCAACAGGCTTCTTGTTTTCAAAACCTTGTCTTCAACGCTGATCCTCCATGTCTTATTTTTGACTGTTACAGTTATTGGTCTTCTTCACGGTACTGTCTTTGCTGCTGTGTGTGTGTGTGTGTGTGTGTGTGTGTGTGTGTGTGTGTGTGTGTGTGTGTGTGTGTGTGTGTGTGTGTGTGTGTGTGTGTGTGTGTGTGTGTGTGTACCTGTGTCCATGATGGGGGGCCAGCTCCGGATCTCCACGGCCGCCGAGGCTTCTTTAGACCTCAGCAGTTTGGAGACGAGCTGCGTCGTCATCACACACACTGAGCGGCTCACCTGCAACACACACACGGACACACACACACGGACACACACACAGGCCATGAGACTGTTAACACCTGAACGTTTGAAAGAACATCCATAACATTCAACTGTTTGCAGCTTAGTAATTATGTATCTAATATATCATATTCTAATCACTTGTATATAGACTCTCCTTGCACTATGTTATCTGTTTTATTGTGTTGCACTGTTGGAGCAGCCTGTGACCTCAGATTTTCATCGACACATCTACACTGTAGCTATGAACACATGACAATAAAAGCCTTGAACCTTGTGATGTCATGTTGTTTCTGGTCTCTCTTCACGAGACACATTGCTCTTTGGATGTTATAAATAAAGTGTGAGATCCTCAGAGTGTTTACCTCCACGATCATCTTGACGGTGGGCAGCGTGGTGCTGATGTTCTGAGGGTGGGGGGGGCGCACCGTGATGGGAACGCAGCCGGCGTACAGGCAGCCGTAAAATGCCACGATCAGATCGATACCTGGGAGAGGAGGAAGAGGAGGAAGAGGAAGATAAAGTTAAATATGTTATGATTACTGTAGGGAAGTTCAGGTGTCAGAGAAGCAACCTCTGGGAGAGGAGGAAGAGGAGGAAGAGGAGGGGAGAGGAAGATATGTTGTGATTACTGTAGGGAAGTTAAGGTGTCAGAGAAGCAACCTCTGGGAGAGGAGGAAGAGGAGGGGAGAGGAAGATATGTTGTGATTACTGTAGGGAAGTTCAGGTGTCAGAGAAGCAACCTCTGGGAGAGTTCAACACAGGAGAGGACAGGTTTAGATACATACGGTTTATATTCAGGATAGAGGAAGAAAGAGCAGGAAGGGTAAGGGAGGTGACGGAGATAAGGATGGAGTCAGGGAAATGGAAAAGTAGGAAGAATGAGGAAGAATACAGACATTCAGAGCAGTCGGATAGAAGAGAGGCTGGGGGAGAACACATGAAAGAAAGGAGGGAATAAGAGAGGAAGGAGGAGAGGAGAGTGATTCCCTCAGAGTCAGGAAAACATTCAGGACGCGACATCGCCTTAAAAGAGTTCAATGAATCGCCTCCAGAGTCAATACTTCACTCTGTGTGTGTGTGTGTGTGGTGTGTGTGTGTGTGTGTGTGTGTGTGTGTGTGTACCTGGAGGGTAGACTAGAGCCACATGGTCTCCATCCTGCAGGTGTCCTCGCTCCGCTAACATCCCGGCGATCTTCTCCGCTCTCTTGTGAAGCTGCACACAGGTCAGAGAGCTGGCTATCGTACCCTGGACACATACACACACACACACACACACGGAGGATGAGTGACAGATCCAATCAGCGGTGTGTATCAGCAGATGTCACGTCACATTTTCCGTCTCAGCCTCTCAGAGACGAACAGCTGTAAACAAACGGCTGGATCTCATTGACATTATGCAAAATAACATTACCGTCATACAGAGGCAATTTAGACACACACACACAGACACACACACACACACACAGACGATTGAAATAGTCACGAGAAAGATCCTTCAAAGATTATTTAGGCGAGTTTGAGTGCAATATGGTCAGTATTCTTAGAATTGTAGTATACAGTGTGTGTGTGTGTGTGTGTGTGTGTGTGTGTCTCACCCTGCAGTTGAGCAGTGTGTACAGCACGTGGTCTGGAGTGGTCTGCGCTCTCCACTGTAACACCTCGGACAGGAAGAGGAACTGAAAACACAAAAACGACACAGACACATTGAGACTGAGAGACAACAAACACACACACATACATAGTTATTAATAAACAAACACATCCATACCAAACATAACACACATGTCTGTACTTTACTCAAATCTATTGATTCTGTGCCGCAGATATAATCTCAAAGCTGTGCAGGACATAAATATAATCGACCCAGTTATGCTTTTATAATGTTAACCTGTTGCTTCGCTGCGTGTGCAGAGGGGTCTCCATGCTGTTCACTGATATTAAGTCTTCTAAATCCGCCTGAGAAATGTTTCAATAGTTTCAATGATGATTGCAAAGCCTCCATAAATCTTGAATTGGATAGAAGTAGAAAAACAGGCACAGAAATAACTGAAAAGATGTGGACTGGCCGCATGTGACTCGACTTAAAACAGATGCAAAATCTGCATAATTTCCTGAAATGCAGCTCGAAATTCACTTGTTTTGGATTCAATATTTAAAGAAAAATAAATCCTGTAGGCTCCACATGCTTAAAGGTAGGGTAGGTAAGAATGGAGAAACCAGCTCGAGTGCGCTAGAATTTGAAAATACACAGCCGGGAAAAAATCTGCCCCTTCCTTCAGACTTCCTCACAGAGCCCCTCCTCCAACACACACGAACGCGCACATGACCAATGAGGGCACGAGATACGTTTGTGCACAGATGGAAGGCTGACAGGCAGGTAGGCCATCCAGTTATTTTAGCCGGGCCGGCTCAGATGATTGGTCGTGCTTTTCACAGCGCCACGGCTTCCACAGATGAAATTTTTTATGTATTTATTGTCAAAGCATTTAATATATTCATTGCTATCGGGATGTTAAGAGCATTCCATGGAATATAACAAAAAGTGTTTCTGAAGTGAATTACCTACCCCACCTTTAAGAGTTTAGGAGCTGAGTTAAAGTACTGAGTGGAAACTGAAGCAGTGTACTAGCTTGGTGACTTGCAGCGTGTTTGGAATACATGAGTGAAAGAGGAATAAAGTGAAATATGGATAAAGTGAGAGTTTGCAAACAAAGCTTCGAACAGCAGAGACACGATCAAAGAGAAGGGAATCTGGGAGGAGAAACAAATGAAGAGAAACAGAGAGTTTCTGAACTCATGAATGTTTCAACATCTGCTGCAGAGGGGAGAGTGTGTGTGTCTGTGTGTCAGAGTGTGTATGTTAGTGTGTGTGTCTGTCAGTCAGTGTGTGTGTGTATTTCAGTGTATGTGTCTGTCGGTCTCTCTGTCTCTCTCTGTATGTGTGTGTGTGTGTGTGTGCGCGTGCGTGCGTGCGTGTGTGTAACAGACTCCTCTCTATTCCTTCGTCACGTCTGATAGGAGCTTTAGGCGCGCTTGATTCGTGCCTCACAGATGAAAGTGGATTACTCTGCTGGAGGAGCTTCTGTGTTTCTGCAGCTGAAGTTGAAATAATAACGTGATTCTTTTTCTCAATCATGCAGTTGCCGATCAAATGACAGGTGGAACGGATGGTGCGTTGATACTATAAATAAAATGTACTGCTTTATACTTTCTCTTATTGTGTTATCCGTGTGTTGAATTGTTTTATCTTCACAGCGTGTTGGCGTCACAGAAGAAGACCACAATACAAATGGAGTGTCTTGCTTCCAATTCTGGATCTTTACAGTATGTTACAGTGCGATGTTGTATGTGTTTTAAATCCTAATTGAATGAATCACTTAAAAGGCACTTAGTAAAGACTAAAAGTTCCAGTTCTGCTGCCATATAACCAGCACTGTGTGTAATGGAGTAAAGCAGGGAGATGACTGAGTTTAGCATCAAGACTTAATTATCTGTTTTACGGGTTGTCTGTTCAGGATGATTAAAGAGGCCCTATATTCTGCTTTTGGGGGGTTTTCCCCTTCCTCAGTAAAGCATATGATAAGGCATGTTTCTTTGTCTTGATTTATGTATACTGAATATTAAAAAAATGGTTTGAACTCTGCACAAAGTTAAAAAGAAAAACGTGATATGATCAAATCCAATTATCATATCAACTCCAATTAATGCGAAATAAATCGTCACCAAAACCAGCTTGCCTCCAAACAAGTGTAAACAACAGTGGGATACTGAGATACATTTGAGTCTCTTTAGTTGAATTCTTCTACAGTCAATAGGAGGTTTTTTGTGTGTGTTTTGGTTGAACATGAGAGAAGCCTGCCTGCTGATAGGGGATCAACACAAAGACCCTATTTATTTTACCATCTCATTTCCATTCATTTTTTTGTAGAAAGAGTATGCACCTGTCATATATATATTTCACATTAAATGTATTTTAAAAGCTGTTACAGGTTGTGTTTTGTAATGTCCATAACAAACACCAAAAGAAAAGCAAATAAAACTTAGTGTTTTTGGTTTCTTACACTTGATCTGTTGTTGTGTTCAGTATTATCCATTTCATATATTTCCATTAGCCGCTTTCACACCAAGTACTTTGCCGTACTTAGTTCCCAGCACTTAGTGCCATCACTTAGTCCCCCATGGAACTAAGTACAGATCGCGTTCACACCGGAATAAGTCCCTGAGGGAGGGTTAGACAAATGAAGCCGCTGACGTCTCTTCTTCTTCTTCTGCTTTGGGTTTACTGGCAGGCCGCAAACAACTTCACGGCGTATACTGCCACCCGAAGTCCCCGGCCGGAAGTCCCCGGAGTTGGGGACTGGCTTCAGTAGAAGCTGCTGGGACTCCCAGCAGCTTCTACTGAAGCCTTCCGAGTAAATCGCCAGATCGCCGACACCTCCTCATCTCCACCGCTCCCATGTTTTTTTTTGTGTTGCCATAAGTTATTCTCTCTCCGGCTGTCACTACCCGATCTGCACCCCTGCCCGATCTGCACTGCGCATGTGCGAGATGGTCCGCCATATTGGACAACTCCATACGGCAACTCAAATAGGACATTTGACGTCTAGACGGCTGCCCGATTTGCATCGTGCATGCGCGAGTCATAAACGTCTCAAATATCTATACAAAAATCTTTTGTTATTTTATTTGAAATAAAATGAAGGACATTCACAGTTAATGTAATTAGATATGAATTATGAATGCCATACATATTGCATACATTCACCGTCAATATAAATCCATTTCTCACTTATTCTGACAATGTACTTAACCCAATAAAATGACCCAATAAAAGGAGTTGTTAAATAATAGTGAAGTGACGTTGTAATAACAATAACTCATCTCTCTCGTTCAGATTAATATTGTCGGGTTTTTTGAGTGTTCTTTTTCTGCTTTGTGTCAAGTGTCCTATTAGAGTTGCCGTATGTAGTTGTCAAATATGGCGGACCATCTCGCACATGCGCAGTGCAGATCGGGCAGGGGTGCAGATCGTGTAATGACAGGGGCTTCACAAAACTTTTCAGAGTTTTACGGGGCGTGGTTTGCAATTCCCCCAGCCAATCAGAAATTGGTAATTTTTTCTCCCCAGGAAAGTCCCACCTCTCTAGCAGGCACTAAAAATGGGGGTAAAAGTTCTCATGAACTAAGTTCTCTTTTTGGTGTGAACGCAAAATTCCAGGCACTATCGGAACTAAACGGGAAAAGTACGGATAAAAGTACTCCGGTGTGAACGCGCCTATTGTGTATAGCAATGCTAATGACAGCCTTCCTATCAATCCTCTAAACGCTGTATAAGAGCATTATACTGTCACTTAATCTTCATAAACTCTACAAGAAAACTTTCATTTTCTCAATATGCTCCAACATTAACGTTAAATCAAAAACCTGAGAAAATCTTGCAGAATCGAAGTAACGTGTGCGTGTTAAACAGCTTCAAAACATACAAACTCTCACTCGAACACTTGCTGTATAGTCCATGTTTTGCAGTTGTATGTAACTCCTTATAAAACATAAATACAAGCATTTTCATTGAAATCTTACTATTTAAAACCCAGTCTCACAAACTCTCACACTTGTTTTGGGATTCTCAAATAATCTCGAGTCATGCAAGGAACAAAATTAAGCAAACAGTGACAGTTCCCATTTCTTTACAAACAGCTGTGTCAGTGTTTCTGAGGAGATGTTACAAGTAAATCACATTTCTCTATCTCAGATGACACTGAGGGAGCATTTCAATAATCACACTGTCTAGAGAAGACGAGGAGCTCATTCACACAGAGGGTCTGGTTTTCAGGTAACGTGCAGCGATGGATAAACAAACGATGAAGGGATGAATCAACGATAACGATGGTGAGAAGCAGCAACAGATAGTTCCTCCTCTAACCCTGACTAACATTCAGAAAACACATCATGCATTCTCCTTCACAATCCTCCAAATCACAAATGCTATTGTAAATAAAGCTTCCCCCTTTTCACCTTGTGGAAAATACCAAACTAGACCCGTCCTGCCTGATACATTCAACTGAAATCACAATGATTTCCATATCACACTCATTTTGCAGGAACGCTGCCCCCACCGCCTCATCTGCTGAGAAAAGTTAGATTAAACTGAACTTAAACACTAAAGAGTTCACAGGTCGCTCTGCAGAAATGATGCAGTCCATGTCTGATGTCTGTAATTACAGCAATACCTGAGTAAAGTACCTGGGAAATTGTTTATGGTGACAAAACTCTTTATGCTTTTGCATCCTTTTGCATCCTGCCGAGAATCTACGTCAACTTTTAGAGGACAACATGACTGCGTGTCAGTTTCTGCTTCTTATATGCATCGTGTCTTTACAGGATTAAATCTCCGGTATATGTTTATTTACGCATGGAAAGTACTTGATAAGGCTCAGGATAAGATTGTGCTTACGGCAACAGCAAACAAATAATACGTTTGTTATGTAAAATAAGTATAGTTATTACAAAAACCTGGTGATAAAGTTATGTACGTGACAGTAAGGTCTAAAAATGGGAAAGGAACAGCTGTCTCCTGAGAGTCGTGTTTTTTTTTTTGGGACTCATTCATCCATCGTCTAACTACCCTATGCAGACGTCATTGCTCTTCATACGCTAAGCTAAGCTATGCTAAGCTAACTGGCGTTTCCAAAATGTTAAACAAGTCCTTTAACTGCCAAAAAAAGTCAAAAATAAAACCGGACTCTCTTTATAAAACAGAAAAAGACATACACCGTCAGTATTGATATTCACTTGGTCCGCGAAACACCGTTTTTTGAGGGGGGGTCGGCAAAGAAATCACTTCACCTGTCAACCTAGCTGGTAATAAACCTGATTCTGATTCACCATGTTTGGTGACAGCGTAATGAACCAGGTGCATGCTGGGAGTCTGGCTGCAGCGCTGTTGTTATTATTTGGAGCTTGTCTCTTCTTATTCAAATCTACACGGTGTGTGTGTGCGGCCGCCTGACATATTCAGAAAGAGAGAGGAGAGGAAAATCTGTTCTGTCAGAAACACACTCCTCCTGTTCCTCTTCATCACACCTCCTGTTCCTCTTCATCACTCCTCTCTCTGCTTCAGTTACTCTCTGTTTCCTCTCTGTCTTCATGTCGGCTTCTTCTTGCTGTCATGACCTCTATTTCTCAGTTGGATCTCTGTTTGTTTATTCAGTGACTCTCTCCTCCTGTCTTACTCATTTTTAACGGTACAAATACGACTTCAACAGAGCTGTCAAAGCATCTAATGTTGCCTGGCTTCCCCTACTGCGGTCAGACTTTCCTTTTCGCTATATATCTCAAATCATAGTGAAAAACAAAAAAGTAATATGACCACTTTGCATTTTGAATCTTAAGATTTTGTACAAATCCTCTGACAGGAAACTTTAAATTAACTTTGAGCTTAATTGTCCAACAACTAAAAACTGCCTGACTGATGATGCTGTGATATGAGGTTTTAAAGAGGCCCTATCATGCTTTTTGGGGTTTTCCTGTTTTCCTGTAGTGGTTGACCAATCACCTGAACATCAGCACGAGAGGACTCTTTAAAGTAGAGACGCCACATACTGATATACACCTGAACATCAGCACGAGAGGACTCTTTAAAGTAGAGACACTACATACTGATATACACCAGAACATCAGCAGGAGAGGACTCTTTAAAGTAGAGACGCCACATACTGATATACACCTGAACATCAGCACGAGAGGACTCTTTAAAGTAGAGACACTACATACTGATATGCACCTGAACATCAGCAGGAGAGGACTCTTTAAAGTAGAGACACTACATACTGATATACACCTGAACATCAGCAGGAGAGGACTCTTTAAAGTAGAGACACTACATACTGATATACACCTGAACATCAGCAGGAGAGGACTCTTTAAAGTAGAGACACTACATACTGATATACACCTGAACATCAGCAGGAGAGGACTCTTTAAAGTAGAGACACCACATACTGATATACACCTGAAGATCAGCAGGAGAGGATTCTTTAAAGTAGAGACACTACATACTGATATGCACCTGAACATCAGCAGGAGAGGACTCTTTAAAGTAGAGACACTACATACTGATATGCACCTGAACATCAGCAGGAGAGGACTCTTTAAAGTAGAGACACTACATACTGATATACACCTGAACATCAGCAGGAGAGGACTCTTTAAAGTAGAGACACTACATACTGATATACACCTGAACATCAGCAGGAGAGGACTCTTTAAAGTCGAGACACTACATACTGATATACACCTGAACATCAGCAGGAGAGGACTCTTTAAAACTATTGATATGTGAAATGAAAACCACAGCATACATTGATGAGATTTGATCCAACAAATACACTAAATGGTTAACGAAATTGTCTCATTATGACTATGTACATGTGTGTATGTGTTGTGATGATGATGATGATGATGATGATGATGATGATGATGATGATGATGATGATGATGATGATGATGATGATGATGAAGATGAAAACCAGCCCCCCCCCTCTCACACACACCTTCCTTGCCTGGTCATTGTCTTCGATCTGAACCAAATCTCGACCGCTGGCCTGAGCGATCCTCTTCCCCGACACCAAGTTACCAACCATCACTGAGGCAGGGCCAATCTCTGAGGAAGAGGAGGAAGAGGAAGAGGAGGAGGAGGGGATGAAGAGGAGGAGGAGGAGGGAAGAGGAAGAGGAGGAGGAGGATTAACACAAAATGTGAGTTTAGACCTGTTTTTCCCAGGTTACAATTAAATCAAATTAAATGAATGGACTTTATTGGGAAAAATGTCTGAGGTAAAATATTGCCAAAGCATCAAAATAAAAACAAAAGTATAAAATAATAATAATAGTGTATATTGTAGTACAATTGTAACTTTAACTTCTATTTAACTATTGTATTTTATTTTATTGGACATCATTATTTTAACTTCCAACGTGTGTGCGTGCGTGTGCGTGCGTGCATGTGCGTGTGTGTGTGTGTGTGTGTGTGTACCTGGTTGTTTCTGGCGGGGTTTGGGCAGGTTGGTGACGCAGGTGTGGGGGCACATGAGCACGTTGCAGGGGTGCAGCGCCCCCTCCAGGAACAGCTGCTTGGTCTCTGACAGGTGGATGCCCCCCAGAGGAGTTTTAGGCAGAGTGTTGGAGGGAACCAGAGCCAGGCAGTACACCCCCACCTGGTGGATGCCGTCTATCGCCTGGAGAGGGAGGAGGAGGGAAAAAGACCATCAGACGGCAGCTTTAAATGGTGTACTTACAGTTGAAAAAGGTTGCTTATACATAATAGAGAGTTAAGGTACAATGCATAACAATGCACTATGAGTTAGGGAGATACTTTTTCTTGGTTAACATTAAGCTGTCTTTGGCTCTCTTCTGCTGTAACAAATGTAAATTTCCCCTCTGTGGGACAAATAAAGGTATTCTGATTCTGATTCTGACTAGCTGGAGAAGGAGGGATTACTTCTACTGGCTTTATTGGTTAGATTTCCTGTTCGAGTTACAAAGAAAATCAAATGGGAGCTTTAATTGGTGTAATGACAATTGAAAAAGGTTGCTTAGACATAACGCAGAGTATATATATGTATGAGTTAGGAAGGCACTAGCTGGAGCAGGAGGGATGACTGATGTTTCGTACCTGCAGCACGCGGCTCATCCACTGGAAGCTGTCCTCCTCGGTGGAGTCGGGCCGCTGCTCCGCCACCACCACGATCCTCTCATCGTGAAGCACCGTGATGGAGAACACCGCAATCCTGCAACACACACACACACACACACACACACACACACACACACACACACACACACACACACACACACACACACACACACACACACACACACACACACACACACACACACACACACACACACACACACACACACACACACACACACACACACACACACACACACACACACACACACACACACACACACACACACACACACAGGTTATTCTTCAGCTATCTGTTTATCAGGGTCACAAAAATAGTCCAGACAATATTCAAAAGGGCTTCTGTTAGCCCTGCTGTCCCTCCAACAGTATGTACTGGCTATCCAGTCTATAGTCAGGATCCATTTATAAGTGTATAGGAAGAGCAATATTCATTACTGAGAAATCTATTCTGTCTATACACAGATCATTTGCTGATTAGAACGACTGTTTTTAATTCATATAAGGGAAATATTGGAGCCAATCAAGAGACTTGTGCCTACTCGCCCAACTAGTATGTTCATCCTAGCTAAAAGGATGGGTTCAAACGTTTTCAAAACCAATAGCTAATTTAGCAAATTCATTAGCTATGATTAGCACTGCTCCCACTCATCGTATTGTATCAAATAGTATTTTATTGAATCAAAACAAATTGAATTTGTATTGTACTGTATTGAGACGTATCCTAACGTATCGTTCCGTGTCGAGATATATTATATTATATAGTATAGTATCCTATTTTATTGTACAGTAAAGTATCGCATCGCATCGTATCGAATCTTATTGAATCTTATCCTATCGTTTTGCACCATATTGAATCAGATCATATTGCGTACAATCCTTTGCTATCATATCGTATGGTACCATATTGCAGAGCAGAGCATATTAAAGTAAAAACAACTGTATCTCTTTTTGCAGCGTCCCCTCGGACCCTCACCTCCCCCTGTAGACGAACTTCATGGGCTCCACAGCGAGCGCGGTCGCCACGATGTCGTCGGCGTTGTGCTGCCGGCCTCCCACCAGCATCAGTCCGTCCATCTTCCCCGCCACGAAGATCAGCCCGGCCGGCCCGATGAAGCCCAGCAGCCCCGTCCGGGTGAAGGGGAACTCAGAGAGGGGGGTCCCGCTGCTGGTCACCGGGAACACCTTGGGGGGTAAGAGAGAGGGGAAACAGAGGGTGGTTTAAATATAAACAATATATGACAAGCTAAAAGGGCGCTTTGAGGTGAAACTTTGAGGAAAAGCTACGTTTTGTCATTTGCAAGAACCACATAGCTTATAAATGTACGACTTTAATTTAAAAACAAACAAATATGATAATGAATATTATTTAAATGAATAACCGTTATAGGTCATCCTTCACTCTCTCACCTCGAACGTGTTTTTGGTCATGCCGGTGAGGCCGTAGTACGAGGTTCCCGTGGCAACGGTGCAAACACACAACTCTCCGATCTCATCCGTCCTGCAGAGCTGAGGAACTCCTTCAGGCCTCACCACACACATCATCCCTGCACACACACAGAGAGAGAGAGAGAGAGAGAGAGAGAGAGAGAGAGAGAGAGAGAGAGAGAGAGAGAGACAGAGACAGAGACAGAGACAGAGACAGAGACAGAGAGACAGAGACAGAGAGACAGACAGACAGACAGACAGACAGAGAGAGAGAGAGGAGAGAGACAGACAGACAGACAGACAGAGAGAGAGAGAGAGAGAGAGAGAGAAAACACAGGGATTTAATAAATTAACAGACAGATTTGTGTTAAAAGGCATAAAATGATTAGGAAATGTCAGTTTTCAAGTTAAATATGGGATTCAAATGTCAGGATCACAGTTACTAGTGCTTTACTTAAGTAGACATGTCTTCTGATCAGTTAAAATAAATAAAACAGAAAGCACAGGAAGTTGAAGGGAATAAATTATATATCCTCTGAAAAATACTGGAGTCAAATTATAGAACATAGAGAGTCTTCTAAAAGTATAATTGTTGGGAAAATACTGAATGTCCTCTTCCAATAAGAGAGTAACATGATAACAAAGGTATCCCAGCTGTAGCTGTGTACATGACAGGATGTATGATTACCTAGAAGAGCATCAGGACTGTTTTAGGCATATGATAGCTATGTGATTAACATGATGATTCAGCCTCTATGGAGATAGACATATGACAAGCATGATCATTTCTGACGTGGAGCTAATCTGAACTAAACATTGAATACTGCTTTCTATTCCTCCATCTTGTGACTGTGTAACTCCCTCTCTTGGATATCAGCATGTGAAGGACACTGTTCAGGAACTAGTTGATGCTCTGTATGTGATGACTACTTCCATTCTGGAGAGGATCAGAAATACATGGATCCTGAGATTGAAGCTCAAGCCGGTGACGAGGGATATCTTTCTAACAATAAATATAATAATAAAGTGATATGTGGGTTCTCCACCAGAACCTCCACCTGTAATCATGAACACATCTTTAAACCAGGTTGATTCCCCCCCCTCACCTCCGGGCATCACGGAGCCCACGTCCTGCAGCGTCAGCACCGACAGCTTCTCCTCAGAATCCACCCGGATCACCCCGTGACTCAGACCCTGCATGGAGAGCACGCCTCGGCCGGGGGGGGAGCTGCCCTCCTCCAGCGGTCTGCAGGGGGAGAGGCAGGTCACATGATCACATGGAGGAGGAGGAGGAGGAGGAGGAGGAGGAGGAGGAGGAGAGGAGCAGCTATTCACTTTCTTTCATTGTGATCGCAAACTTGAGATCCTGAGAGTAAGAACATTTCTTGGAAAGATTCAAAGGATTTATCGTCATTTAGCTAAATGGCAATTACAAATCTGAAGTCCCAGGCTCCTCCAACAATGCAAGTATAAGACATTAAACAATAGATACATTAAAAAAACAATAAAAAAGTGCAAGAAGAAACAGAATACAGGTGTCTTTAAACGTATTTATTTTATATTTGTAGTCTATTTAGTAGTAGGAGTATCTTTTTATGGTCAAATCTACATGTTTACTGTCTGTTTGTTTGTTGTAATGTCTTTTTTACATGCTGCTGTAACAACAAAACAAAACCATTTGGGATCAATTAAGTATATCTACTCTAATCCACGTGACGTGTTTTGGCGAGTAAGGGAACCTGTTTTACGGAACAATTGGGAGGCATTCATGAGGGGCGGTATCTCTTAGGGGAGGTGGGAGCTTTCTTCCTGTAAATGTAGCACAATATTGTAATAAAGCACAGTAAAAGTACCTCAAAAACGTTCCTAAGTACAGTACTTTGTAAATGTACTTTGTTATATTCCACCCAGCTGGAAAGGGGAGGCACTTTTTGGAAAGTCTGGATATATTTTAGCAAAATTAGGAGATACTTTTCTGGCTGTTTTTACAATTGTAAACAACTTTTTCAGGCTTTTTATGGAGATCTAGGTTAAAGGTCAGAACTAAATTGAGGTTTAAATACATATTAGGGAATGTGAGCTGCTTGAGTGTGTGTGTGTGTGTGTGTGTGTGTGTGTGTGTGTGTGTGTGTGTGTGTGTGTGTGTGTGTGTGTGTGTGTGTGTGTGTGTGTGTGTTTTGTGATGTTTTGTGATGTTTTAATGAGTTTTGAAGTAGCTCTTCTGAAAATAAAGTGAGTTCATTACTACCACCCCCGCTGAGGCAAAGTGCTTTTTATTAGCCTGTGTGTGGCACAAACACACACACACACACACACACACACACTTTACAGAGTCATAATTAAGAGCATAAATTACAGCAGACGCATGTGGACGATGAAAGAGGAGGAGGGTTTGTAAGTTTAGTGTTTAAAAAGCCACAAAACTGTAAAGTAACGTATATGAATGAACCAAAAAAAGAGTAGGGGGTGTTTTAAGGAAGGTGAAAGCGCTAAAAATACTCTTAATTACTGTGGAGAATAAATATATGTAAGTGGAAAGTGTTTGTAGGAGATAAGGCCATAGAACAGTGAGTTTATTACCCAGACAGTTTGTTTTAATGCTATCATTTCTGTAAAACACCAGGATTATATTTTAATAATAACATTAACAACTATTCATTGAACCTATCTATCTGTGTGTGTGTGTGTGTGTGTGTGTGTGTGTGTGTGTGTGTGTGTGTGTGTGTGTGTGTGTGTGTGTGTGTACCTCCTCAGAGCTACAGTCAGGGCTTCAGGGGAGCTGGCGCAGGGACAGATGACCTCTGGTTTCAAACCTTTAGTCTGGAAGACGTTCAGGAAGGCGTCGCACGACGAGATCGACCCTGAGACACAAGTCAAACAATATATACATTAATAACTAGTATGTATATATTAATAACTAGTATGTATATATTAATAACTAGTATGTATGCGTATCAGAGTAATCGCATAATCAGGATATCTATGAAAAAAAGTAAGGCTTTCGGTCAAATCATGTATAACTTTGTGTTTATCGTGTTCTTTGACGTTTTTTTCGCAAATTGTGTTTGTAGTTTGGGGAGAACGTAAAGAAATATAACAGAGTGTGTGTTCTCAGAGTGTGTGTTCTCAGAGTGTGTTCTCAGTGTGTGTTCTCAGTGTGTGTTCTCAGAGTGTGTGTTCTTCTAAGAGTGTGTGTTCTCAGTGTGTGTTCTCAGAGTGTGTGTTCTCAGAGTGTGTGTTCTCAGAGTGTGTGTTCTTCTAAGAGTGTGTGTTCTCAGAGTGTGTGTTCTCAGAGTGTGTGTTCTCCTCAGAGAGTGTGTATTCTCAGAGTGTGTGTTCTCCTCAGAGTGTGTTATCTCAGAGTGTGTGTTCTCAGAGTGTGTGTTCTCCTCAGAGAGTGTGTTCTTCTCAATGTGTTCTTCTCAGTGTGTGTTCTCAGAGTGTGTGTTCTCAGAATGTGTGTTCTCAGAGTGAGTGTGTGTTCTCAGTGTGTGTAGAGTGTGTGTTCTCAGAGTGTGTGTTCTCAGAGTGAGTGTGTGTTCTCAGAGTGTGTGTATAGTGTGTGTTCTCAGAATGTGTGTTCTCAGACTGTGTGTAGAGTGTGTGTTCTCAGAGTGAGTGTGTGTTCTCAGAGTGTGTGTAGAGTATGTGTTCTCCTCAGAGAGTGTGTTCTTCTCAATGTGTTCTTCTCAGAGTGTGTGTTCTCCTCAGAGAGTGTGTTCTTCTCAATGTGTTCTTCTCAGTGTGTGTTCTCAGAGTGTGTGTTCTCAGAGTGTGTGTTCTCAGAGTGAGTGTGTGTTCTTACAGGGATTGGAACCGTCGGCCACCACCAGCATGCGCAGGGAGCTCAGGTTGACGTCTCTCTGCTCCCTGTGAGCCACCAGAGCCCAGTGCATGTCCCGAGACTTGACACACGCCACCTTAGCTGCAACACACACACACACACACACACACACACACACACACACACACACACACACACACACACCACACCACACACACACACACACACACACACACACACACACACACACACACACACACACACACACACACACACACACACACACACACACACACACACACACACACACACACACACACACACAGTCACCAACTCTGGGATTTATGCTCAACAGTCCCCTTGAGATCTTATTCAACATAACATAATAATTCAACATATAAAGATGAAGAATGTCCCTGAAATGGTTTTATTTCTGAATTATTTTTAAACATTTTTTACATTTATCACATAACACAACCACAACCGATAATTCCCCAACAGTAGACATATGGCAAATTACAAAATACTGAAAAAATAAAATAAAAAGTGTGCAGTTACTAGAAATCAGTTTTAAAGTACAGACCAAGAATATCATTTGTATTTTTGATTTTCTTCCTGATTGTATTCCTGATGTTGTGCAGACGTGTTACCTTTGTACTGGCAGACCTTCTGGATCCAGGAGAGAGGGTTGACCTTCATCAGAGCGTACGGGATACTGATGACGTGCATCATGTTCATCACACTCTGACGGGAGGAAGAGGGAGACATTAATCCATGTTTCAAATGAACTGGTTCATCTAAACTAAAGTATGAAGCAAAACATTTAGTTTAGAGCTAAGGTAGAATCATAGAAAGACAGATTAAATTCACAGAAATAAAGCTACGTTTGGATGATGCAGTTTAAGTTATACTGTATGGGAAAAAGTAGTAATAGTAGTTAGTTTAAAATGACAAAGCAAGACAGTAAAGTATATCATATATGAAGTTAATATATATATAAGTGTGTTTTTCTTACAGTGAGGACGGCGTGCCACAGTCCCACTTCCTTCTTGAAGTCTAAAACATTCACTACGGTCTCCGCTGAGGACGAGAGAGACACGTTAACAAGGGGAGGAAACAACGTGTGTGCGTGCGTGTGTGTGTGTGTGTGTGTGTGTGTGTGTGTGTGTGTGTGTGTGTGTGTGTGTGTGTGTGAGTGAGTTACCCTCTGTGTAGGAGCAGGACTGTGTGAGGGCCTGGCAGTGGGTGAGCATGGCGATCCTCATCACCGTCACCCCGAGGACGCTGCCATCTTTACACGTCTTATACTGAGAGAGAGAGAGAGAGAGAGAGAGAGAGAGAGAGAGAGAGAGAGAGAGAGAGAGAGAGAGAGAGAGAGAGAGAGAGAGAGAGAGAGAGAGAGAGAGAGAGAGAGAGAGAGAGAGAGAGAGAGAGAGGTTAACTACAGCGTACATTAGTACTTACAATCCGATTGAAATGGTTCTTTTAGATCTGATTTGAACAGGGAATAGAACCATTCAAAACGCTGACATTGAATACAGTTTCAATTTGATTTTGAAAGTGGATTTATTGTGTTTAAAGATTTGATTTCTGCACAGTTGCACATGAGGATTAGGTTTCGCTAATATTATGAGTTATTTCCTATTCTTTCCGTGTGTGATCTAAACATTATAATAACAGAGTTACAAAGATACAATAAACACAGCAGCATAATAATAAAACTGTACGCTAACAGTGCAGTAAAAAGAGCTTATTAAATAACTACAAGAAACATAGACGGTCTCATAATTAATATAAAAAACTGTACAGTGACAAGCAGTATTTAATAGTGCAACAAAAACGTAGTGGCAGATACGTTATTGCACGTTATTATGGAACATTATTATTAATATTGCACATGTTATATAGCAGAGAGTGTTTTTGTAATGATGGTAATGGTATTTATATTTCACATAGTGGTGGTGTGAAGTTCTCTTTACTGAAGGGTGAGGAGTTATAGATGTATCTTGAGATGTTCTGATAATCGTAATAAATGTTGACGAGAAGCTTCTTTTCCGTGTGTTCCCAAAACTATAAATGAGAGGTGAGTGCTGCGGAGGTAATGGATGAGATGTTTCTCAGAATTAGATCTCTTCTGTCTGAGAAATGACTGCTGCGATGACAAAGCAGCACATTATGAGCGGCTATTAAAGTTATGAATCACGCCGAGACATTAAAGAAATAAATGTTAGTGAAGCTCAAAGAAAGAAATGTCTCTGGGCAGAAGTCATTTCATCTGCCTGCTGGTAAAAAACTCAAAGGGTGGATCGTTTTTCAGTCATCTCTTTAATCAGTTTCCTTTCAGGCCGTTCTTTAATCTTCACTGCAATCAGGGAGAAGTTCAACCTGCAGACTGACGGCTGATTGGAGGAGAGTCAGGTCCAATTATACAGGGGCTTCATCTCAACGAGGAACATCTCAACAAATGACATAAGTCAGCCATAAGGAGAAAGGAAACTAACAAAGTGATATCAGGAAGAAATGGCTGAGTATGTGGGAAGCATGGTTCACTAAGTCCTTGTTCTGCAGAGATTAAAGCTGGAAAAACCTGACTTGTTTTCGTATTATTTACTACAAATACAAATGATTTAAAGGGGACCCATTATGCTAAATACATTTTGATATCTATATATATATATGTGTTTGTCAGTCAGTGTGTCTGTCTGTGTGTGTGTTTGTGTGTGCACAGTGCCTCTGCATGTGTGCATGTGTGTGTGTATCTGTGTGTGTGTGTCACCTCGATGTATGCAGTGTCCTGGTTGGCGTCCTTGATGTGGGGGAACCAGTCTCGGGGGGGTTTGGACAGATGTTTGGATTCTGTGACGAACCACTGCAGCTTGGGCCAACCTGGACACACACAACAAAGCAAAAACAGATCAATTAAAGTAATATCACACTCAGAAGTAACTATGTGTTGAGCCTATAACACGGTGCCATAACTATGATGTGTTAACTCACTCAAACAAGGTTTTTTTAATATATTTCTGCAATCGAATACTTATATTTTATTCCACTTCTGTCTCGTGTCACTTAACATCAGACAGTTTAAAATGGCAGGCTATTCACATGCCACTGCAAACACATGTTATAAATATGTATTTCTAGGTCAAGAAGAAGCATCTCCACGCAGTAGTTGTTACATCCTCTGTTATAAAGACAGATTATTATCATTTCTATGAGTACTTTCTGCGCAGTGAGAGTTTATATGTCAGAACACGAGTACATAAAGTACATGTAATAGTATGTGAGGGGCTGATAATGAATGAACGCTGAAGCAACAATGAGAGGAGTATAAAGCCTGCTGATCAATAAGAGGAGCACTCACACACACACCCACACACACACTCTGAATCCATACTGAGTGAGGAGCAGTGAATGGCCGGCATCATGTTGCTATTTAAAGATCCATTACTGAAAAGCAAACAGTCGTTATTAATGTCTCTCTGTTCTCCGTACATCATGTCTTCTTCCTCTCTCTCTCGCTCTTTGTCGGCTGTTTCCTCATCGATTTGTACTAACGCTTCAGTGCCTCTCTCTCTCTCTCTTTATTTCTACTTTATATTTTCTTCATGTCTCTATATGGTGATGTCGTCCATTACTCCTCACTGTCTGCTCCCATCAGTCCGTCCATACATAAGACTCACAGAGACAAGAAACAAGAGACTAATGATACACTATGACCCCTGTAATGAGTATGTAGTGTGTGTGTGTGAGTGTGTGTGTGTGTGTGTGTGTGTGTGTGTGTGTGTGTGTGTGTGTGTCACCTTTAAACTGAGGTATCTCTCCGGTGGGGCTCTTGGGTAACCCTTTGTGGCAGGCGTCGCTGGTCAGAGCCACGCTGACTCCACAGCTGCCCAGCAGGAAGCCGATCTGCTGACTGCCGGCGTCCTGCACAAACAGAGATATATTCATTCATTCATTTATTAATTACTTAATTTAACAATTGTATTAATGAATTTATTTATTTATGTGAAGATCCATCAATTTTTTTAATGTATTTCTTTATCTATTTATTTGGTTGTTTATCAATTTAATTTTAATTTAGTTATTTCCTTGTATATTAATCTACATAATACATGTATTTCCTTATAATGTTTTGGGTCTTGTAACATCATTAATGGGTTTTTAAAACAAAATTATGTGACAAACTTATTTTTAATTTTTCAAGCCATCTTCAAAAAATGGCACAGACATAAACACACAAATGATACAAATGCAAATACAGAAAAGGAAATGAAGTCCCCCTGCGCTGTCCACCTAACCCCAGCCCTAACCCTCTCTTTTTATATATTGTTATTTGTGTACTTGTTAATGTATTTACTATAGTACATCTTGGTTATTTTTTGTGTCTTAATTTTTAAGGACTGAAATCCAGAAAGAACTCTCCTGGTTTCTCTCACACTAAAAGAAAAACCAAACTCTAACAACAAGAACAACAAGAACAACAACAGAGATGTTTCTTCAGAGACATTTGGATCTGATTAACCCTCAGTGTCCTCTGTGCTGAACCATGACTCAGCAAAGTGCCTCGTGATGACTCATGTTTTCAATACAATCCTCTGATGCAGAATTAGCTCCTTCGACTGGTGTGAATGATCTCAGTGTGGCTCTGCTGCCCGTCCTGCTTTAAACTCAATAACGCAGTGTGACGTGCAGAAATAAAGACATGGAAACAAAAACGTTTCTGACTCGGGAAGGTAGAATCTCTCTGGCTCCCTCTACAAAAAGCCAATGGGATTTCTCCATGTGTTTTTGGTTTATTGCAGAAAATAATCTCTGTGTCAAACATACATCTATGATACTTACACGTTTAGTTCAGCAGGATAATCTCGACATATTAACAACACTTAAAAATTAAAAAGCTAACGTTGAGCTATAAAGGAACTACAGCACGGTCACATGACTTCATGTCACCACCGCTAAGCTAAAGGAGGCTAATGTTGGGCTATCAAGGAACTACAGCACGGTCACATGACTTCACGTCACCACCGCTAAGCTAAAGGTGGCTAATGTTGGGCTATAAAGGAACTACAGCACGGTCACATGACTTCACGTCACCACCGCTAAGCTAAAGGTGGTTAATGTTGGGCTATAAAGGAACTACAGCACGGTCACATGACTTCACGTCACCACCGCTAAGCTAAAGGCGGCTAATGTTGGGCTATAAAGGAACTACAGCACGGTCACATGACTTCACGTCACTGCGGCTAAGCTAAAGGTGGCTAATGTTGGGCTATAAAGGAACTACAGCACGGTCACATGACTTCACGTCACCGCGGCTAAGCTAAAGGAGGCTAATGTTGGGCTATAAAGGAACTACAGCACGGTCACATGACTTCACGTCACCGCGGCTAAGCTAAAGGCGGCTAATGTTGGGCTATAAAGGAACTACAGCACGGTCACATGACTTCACGTCACCACCGCTAAGCTAAAGGTGGCTAATGTTGGGCTATAAAGGAACTACAGCACGGTCACATGACTTCACGTCACCACCGCTAAGCTAAAGGCGGCTAATGTTGGGCTATAAAGGAACTACAGCACGGTCACATGACTTCACGTCACCACCGCTAAGCTAAAGGCGGCTAATGACATATTTGATTTGAAACGTTATTCTAATTTTCATTTGATACACACAATTCATCCGTTCAAACACTCAAAAATGGTCTTAAATGTGTCAGTATTGGTTTGATTCCTTACCTTCCTGGTCAGTGGGACTTCTATGGGCACAGGGACCACTTCGGCCAGCAGGCAGCCGTAAAACGCCGTCATGAAGGAAGCGGGGTCGTTGTTCGGGAAGACCAGCGCCACCTCCAGGAGAGAGGATGTTAGTGTTGTTACACAGGAAATCACAGGTTGCATCCCTACATTATAAGACTAAAGTTGTATCTAAGATAAACATTTTTTAGACGATTGAAATAGTCACGGGAAAGATCCTTCAAAGATTATTTAGGTCGATGAGTTTGAGTGCAATATGGTCAGTATTCTTAGAGTTGTAGTATGTATTGTGTGTGTGTGTCTGTATGTGTGTGTGTGTGTGTCTGTGTGTGTGTGGATGATCATTGATATGGACTGTCGCCAGACGATGGTTCTTATCAGAGGATAATAAAGCTCAATCTGTCAGAGGAGATCTGGTCTCTCTCTCTCTCTCTCTCTCTCTCTCTCTCTCTCTCTCTCTCTCTCTCTCTCTCTCTCTTCTCTCTCTCTCTCTCTCTCTCTCCTCTCTCTCTCCTCTCTCTCTCTCTCTCTCTCTCTCTCTCTCTCTCTCTCTCTCTCTCTCTCTCTCTCTCTCTCTCTCTCTCTCTCTCTCTCTACTTTTGATATTGTTTTCTACTCCGTCCACACATCAGCCATCACACTGTTTAACTCTCTAGTATCCAGACTGTCTCTCTGTTTATCTTCCTCTCAGTTTCAGTTCATTTCACATGAGTTCAAGCATTTCATTGGCACACTAAGGTCACGTTAAACCTAAAAGAACTGCAGCATATACAGCAACAAACCTTTGAATGTAAGGAAGGGACTAAACTATAAAAAGGGGCTAGAAAAAGTGAATAAACATCTATTTATTTAACTTTTTCTGTCCACCTGAACTACATTTACCTGTGTATCTTTTACCAACGTGCTTTTTAATTTAATGCACATTTTGTGTCAAGCTTTCAGTGTATTAATGCCAACACACTATTTAATTGAAGGGATTATTTACATGCAGCAGGTCCAACAATGCAGCACTTTTATTATACCCCATTATACCCTAGAAACAGCTAATCCTAACAGGTGTAGCTCAAGCAAAAACAATTAAAAACGGCAAAGATATCACTGTTTTTGACCCTTTTGTTCCAAAAGAGCCTTAACTCTACCTTTTCTATCTCTAATTACTACCTTTATGTTAAGTAAGTATACATGTCAACAACCATTGAGCTCTTTAGTTTTTTGTTTTGTTTAGAAAGGCGACAAAACATAACTTTTCTCCTGCTCATTCTGCACATTTCACTACAATCTCTCCTAAGATAATGTCTACTCTATGAAAGCTGAAACATATTTTCCTTTGCATGTTTCTATCCAGCATCACATCAGACCTTTATCTCCTGGCGGCCATGTTGGATCAGGTTTGGCTCCAGTTGCATGTTGCGATGATAAGGGTGAACCCCGGCCTAAGTGCAGTTTAATAGTTCCCACATACAGTCTGAGCTAAGTGCCTCCGAGTGAAAGAGAGCGGTGTAATGATGGACTGATGTTGACATGTGCAGCTCTCATTGCAGACGTTCAGGTTTCATATGAGAGCTGAGGGGAAATGAATCGAAGCGGCAGAGATTCAACGTGTCAGACTGTAGAAACACTTCAGTAAGATCAAGGGGCAGTCTTGACTAAAATACCAGTTTCTCTTGAAAGGAGGTTAGGCATGTATCAGATGTGCTTTCGTGTGCAGTGTTGTTGGTGGATATATCAAATAACCCAAACTCAACAAACTTTAGGGAAGCCGACAACGAGTTAATTCATTTTAAAGAGGCCCTATTATGATTTTGCTCTCTTGTAGTGTGTTATATAGGTTTGAATGCATGTAAATGGTCTGCAAAAGCTAAAATCCCTTTGTTCCCTCCATTGGGCTCCTTTTTCTGAACATCAGCAGGAGAGGACTCTTTAAAGTAGAGACACTACACACTGATATACACCTGAACATCAGCAGGAAAGGACACTTTAAAGTAGAGACACTACATACTGTTATACACCTGAACATCAGCAGGAAAGGACTCTTTAAAGTAGAGACACTACATACTGTTATACACCTGAACATCAGCAGGAGAGGACTCTTTAAAGTAGAGACACTACATACTGATATACACCTGAACATCAGCAGGAGAGGACTCTTTAAAGTAGAGACACTACATACTGATATACACCTGAACATCAGCAGGAGAGGACTCTTTAAAGTAGAGACACTAAATACTGATATACACCTCAACATCAGCAGGAGAGGACTCTTTAAAGTAGAGACACTACATACTGATATACACCTGAACATCAGCAGGAGAGGACTCTTTAAAGTAGAGACACTACGATATAACAGAGAGGAGGACTCTTTAAAGTAGAGACACTACATACTGATATACACCTGAACATCAGCAGGAGAGGACTCTTTAAAGTAGACACTACATACTGATATACACCTGAACATCAGCAGGAGAGGACTCTTTAAAGTAGAGACACTACATACTGATATACACCTGAACATCAGCAGGAGAGGACTCTTTAAAGTAGAGACACTACATACTGATATACACCTGAACATCAGCAGGAGTGGACTCTTTAAAGTAGAGACACTAAATACTGATATACACCTGAACATCAGCAGGAGAGGACTCTTTAAAGTAGAGACATTACATACTGATATACACCTGAACATCAGCAGGAGAGGACTCTTTAAAGTACAGACACTACATACTGATATACACCTGAACATCAAGAGGAGAGGACTCTTTAAAGTAGAGACACTACATACTGATATACACCTGCACATCAGCAGGAGAGGACTCTTTAAAGTAGAGACACTACATACTGATATACACCTGAACACCAGCAGGAGAGGACTCTTTAAAGTAGAGACACTACATACTGATATACACCTGAAAATTAGCAAAATATGTCCTTTTTAACAGATTTTCCTGAAATTACACTCTCCTTTTAACTCTGATTTTGGTCCCCACCAACCCCTTAAACAAATATCCAAAACACTGCTCTTTGTTATCCAGCAAGTCTCTAATGACACAGAAGAAAAAGGAATGTACAGTAATTAAAACACACACCCTTCTGGCCGAGATACAGAAAAATAACACACACAGTGGCATGGTGCCATTTTTTTTTTACTGGAAATGGAGCTTTAAATACAGATGAAAGAAGGAGAGCAGACACATGTGGGACTATTACTGAATCTTTTTCCACTTCGCTGTGATCCTCTGTTTCATGTGTTGAGTGTGATGTGATGATTATACTGACAGGAGAGGAAGGAAGCGTTACACATGTGTCCATTTTTAAAACATGGAGTCATGGCCATGTGTCGGCCGGGGATTGTTTTGGCCGGTACCCAAAACTCTTGAGAGGTGATGTCAGTAAAGCGCCTGTTTTTGGGTTATTTCACTCGATGTTTTAATGCAAGACGGGAGCAAAGAGACTTGTAAAATAGTCCTTTTACCCGAATAACAAAAAATCTTTCTCTTCTGTTTTCTTTCTGTCAGCCTCTGCTCTCGTTATGTTTTTAAAGATGTTTTACTCAGTTTGTTAGCAACAGAGACACATGTTGTGGATTTTGTTTCACTACAGAATGAAAAGGCAAAGCAGAAAAGACTTCCAACATCTGCACAACAATGCAAGGTAGACATCTTGAAGATATTCATTCAAATAAATGTTTTTTTAAGTAACTTTTTTGAATGTCTTTACTTTCAAGTCTAAAGTCAAGTCAGGTCTTTAGTTTTTAAAGTCTCAAAGCAGTTACATCTCAAGTCAAAAGTTTTCTGTCGAACCTTCAAGCATTCAACCATTAGACACCAATATTTGTCTTAATTTTCTCTGGTTCCCTCCATCTCAATCCATCAGTTTTTTTCCTAATTTCTTTACGTACCCGATCTCCAGGTCTGACGAGGGGTTCCTGTTTGGTTCCCAGTTTGTGCAGCAGGTTGAAGGCCACCTTCACACTCCTGGACCACAGTTTTCCTAAAAGCAAATGTCAAGAATTATTATCATGAAACAACACAAAACTAAACAGAGGGGTTAAAGAAAACCACAATGTTCTTTGGAGAAGGTTAGCAATACAGTGCTGCAGGGATGGCGTATTTCTGTAGTTGACCCTGAAGGCAGCATCTCCCTGGAGAAAATAATACTTTTATAATACTTACAGGTTTTGTTCAGCAGGATAATCTCCACATATCAACCCCACCTTATGATTTTTGAAGTAAAAAGCTAATGTTGGGCTATAAATGAACTACAGCACGGTCACATGACTTCACGTCACCACCGCTAAGCTAAAGGTGGCCAATGTTGGGCTATAAAGGAACTACAGCACGGTCACATGACTTCACGTCACCACCGCTAAGCTAAAGGTGGCTAATGTTGGGCTATAAAGGAACTACAGCACGGTCACATGACTTCACGTCACCACCGCTAAAGGTGGCTAATGTTGGGCGTGATGAAGTTTAGTGGTATTTACTGAAGTATTTGATAACGTAGAATAAACATATTTTCAGCTTGTGTTAACCAGAGACCTTATTACAGGATAACAAACCAAAAAACCATTGACTTTGAGACAAGGGGACTCAAATGCTGACTCACTTCCAAGTCATTCCATCGAAGTAATTGTAAGGAAACATTTCTGTGTTTTAAAAAAAGAGCCTGGCCTTTTTATGATTGCATAATGGAACAAAGGATCACATCAAGAGTTTCCATATGCAAGAAATTACTGCTTTGACATGAAACTCAATGTTAAAACACATTGCAAGTGACCGGTTATGGAGATGATCTCAGAGATTTCATAACAGACTGTGGGGTAATTGGATCCGTGTACATCGACATTAGAGGAAGTCATACAGACCACAGCTTTATGTAATTACAGTGATAAAGGCTTTTGGTATCTTGACGAATATATTTAGTTTTTAGACAACTCAAGTAATCACTAACCCTAGCTTGAGAACTATTTCCACTTTACAGGATATGTCTGTCATAGTAACTGCTTCTTAAAATACCCCCTGTGTGTTTATTATATTATCTAATCTTTCCGATCAGTTTCATTTTACCCGCCAGGCGAGGTTGGCTCTGCTCATTAAAGCAGCAAAAGCTCCCAACAAAGGAATCAATTTCCATCCTTTTTTTTTTTACTAATTCAGAGTGGCAGACACAGATATTATGCATGAGCAATCCAGCGTGAATTCCTCATTGTTTTTCACACTAAATTAGGTTTTGTGATGTTTGTCAGAGCTAATGAATTGAAGAAAATGAGAGCTTTGGGATCCCGAAAGAGAAAGAGAGAGTTAGGAGAGAATAACAATATAAATGGACCAACAAAGGCAGAGCAACAGTGACTCTAAAGCAGCAGGTGTGACTGCAGTTAGTAGTAAAAAGACATTTATTCAGATATGAGGGACACAAAACAGACATTTGTGTGTTCAAAGTGGATTTCTCCATTTAGATTTTATTCGGGATGCCAGGAGAGCTTGGAAAGCAATGGAATCTGGCAAACATCTGCTTAGAGGCTTTGATTATTTGGTGGAAAAGGGCCAAAAGTTATGACTAATTTGATCTATTGAAATGTATTAAAGTAAGAGTATAAAACAGAGAATATTTTGTGATTTTGGTCACCCCGTATTTTGTCTTTCTTCAAATATCTGTGCATGGCAGCTCAGAAAAGCTGTTTTAATTGTTTTGATCATGAACATGACCTCAATAAATCTTTCAATTTGTTAAGTTGAGGATGCAAGTCAGGCTTAAGAGCTGTATAAATAACATCTAACGCTCTTGTTTTGGGTTTTACATTAGGAAACGTTTTGGATCGTAATGATCGTAACTCATTAGTTTCAAATATTATTATTGAGTGTGAAATGGACAGAAAAAAAAAGTTTGATGCCATTCTACCTTCTGATTGACTTTCACAGTCTAACTCCTTTGACAGAGGGTTTTCTCTTCATTAATGTTGACATTTTGGTCGCCTAATGCGAGTTGTACCTCGCTCCCGCCTTGTGACACTTCTGGTTCCAAAAAACCAAGAAGACGATGGCAAAAAACCAAGATGGCGACCGACCAAAGGCTGCAAAACAGCGGTCCAAAGGCAATGGTTGGGTTAATTTCCTTACAGCATATGATTGACACATAGGTAGTGAAGCACTTTCCTGCAGGTTTCCCTTTGCTCTGATTTGCAGAGGTGGGAAGTAGTGGAGTACAAATACTTTGTTACTGTACTTAAGTACATTTTTTTGGTATCAGTACTTTACTCCACTACTTATTTTTCTGATTACTTTTTACTTTCTACTTCTTACATGTTGAACCCAAATACCTGTACTTTCTACTTCTTACATGTTGAACCCAAATACCTGTACTTTCTACTTCTTACATGTTGAACCCAAATACCTGTACTTTCTACTTCTTACATGTTGAACCCAAATACCTGTACTTTCTACTTCTTACATTTCCCAAACAGGCTGGTTCCTTTAGTTTGAATGTGTGTTTGGTGGCGTGATCATTATTATTTAGAGTCATGGCGTGCCTATTGATTTGAACACGATCCGTGTATCCATCATTTCCTGGTCTTCTCTAAAGAAGAGGGACCAATGAAAACGTTGTCATGTTGCCGTTGTTCAGCATGGAAACATTCATTAGCTAACAATGACATTATTCTTCTATTAATATAAAGGGAGGTCAGGTACTCTTTAAAACAGCTGCTAGTTATGGGTACTTTTTACAAGTACATTTCAAAGCCTCTTTACTTTTACTTGAGTAAAGAAGTTTAGTCAGTACTTCTACTTTTACCAGAGTATTTTTAAACACGAGTATCTGTACTTCTACTTGAGTAAAGGATGTGTGAACGTTTGCCATCTCTGCTGATTTGCAAAGCTCATGTGAAAGCAGGTCATGATATAAGTATGAGTATCGGGATAGAAGACCTTAAAAAAACCCATGGATTGCAGAGAACTATTCTTTCTCTATGTTCAGAAATAACAGCAGTGACCAGACACATTTTTTGGATGAGGATTCCTCTTTCAAGGACAATTCAGCCGTGAGAGTGGGAACCCTGGTGCTGATAACCAGCCCCTCCAGCTGGAAATCATGTTTAACAATCAGAGGAGAGGATTCCTGCTGTGTCTCCCCCGCTGAACTGCAGAGGAGTCCACATCAGAGCTGTAATCAGAGTGCTTTTGTGCAGAGTCTGGTCCTCTTTTGTTTTTAAAGGATGACGTTACTCGACCGACCCATGAAAGGCTCGCCCAGCAGCAGCCTTTTATCCTCTGAAACCAAAGAGAGGAGCAGCAAACGGCCCAATCATCGAGGTTAATTTAATCTGAAAAGGGTGCTTTTGTTCTGAAATTAGATACGCGCCGTTTCAGAGCAGCAGCTACTCTCGAGAAAACGACTTTGAGAACAAAAACGGGTTTGTTCACAGACGGTCAAATACTGACCCAGTGTTTCACAAAAGGATAACAATACAGCACAATATTTCACACAACGCGAGAGCAAGTTCAGATAATGCTTTTTCTCTCTAATGATTATTTAACATTGTTAGAAAAGGACTGTTAAATCTTTTCAACCTTGGAGCCAAACGAATGGACACTGTTTAACTGAGTTTGTTTTTGTTTACTGACTTCTGTTGTATTTTGCAGATTGTAAATTACAATTAAAAGATACAAAAGCGGGAATAAGGAGTTGTTTACGCTGAAGTACATGGTGGTATTTATTATTTTCTTTTAGCTTTCTACCATGGTCATGCATTGGTGGATAATCTTCAAATTTCACTGGTAATTGTTTATGTTCGCACCAACAGATACCAAAGCAAATTCCTTGTATGTGTAAACGTACCTGGAAATAAACCTGATTCTGAATCTGATGTGTTTTGGAACATTTGTGTTTTTATATTTGCATCACTTTTGAAACGGCAGCGCGATTCTCCTAAAAGAAATGTTTTTGACCGTTGTAGCGTGACAGCACCTGTAGCCACCGCACTGTCTTATCTAAAAACCTGAATTGTAGCTCACAGAAAACACTTCAAACAAAAGCCAGAACACACAGAGGACGAATCAAAGAGAAAGATCAAAACACAACACGCAGATACTGAAAGATGTGTGTTCTCCTGATCCGTACGGAGACACAAACGTCTTCATCGATTACGTGATTTCCTCCTAGATGAAAACCCCAGGATCAAAGCTGCCTGTGACACTCTGGGACTGGGAGAAACTTTTTTAACTGTCAATTATCAGAGGGTTATCTGCAGTGCAGCGCCGCCAGGGTTGAGTTTAAGGACAACGGGAGAATTCTGTATCACGAATTCTCTCTGAGGAAGACTCGACAGGAAGAAACAAAACAAGTTTGTCCTTGTCGGCCGACATCAAAGGGAGAGACGCTACAGGAATGATAGATAAAGAAAGATAGAGAATCAGAGTCAGCACTGCACACACACACACACTCTCTCACACACACACACACACACACACACACACACACACACACACACACACACACACACACACACACACACACACACACACACACACACACACACACACACACACACACACACACACACACACACACACACACACACACACACACACACACACAGTGTTTCTATCACACGTTGCTAATGATTTAGCGCTCTGTCTGGCTGCCATTAGAGGAATCATCGTCCCACAGCGAGTGTTAAACATTGTTTGGTTCCTCACTTAATCAACCTGTGAGAGCCTCCATATGTGCAGACAAAACAGAAGCAATGTGGAGACAAATCCTCAAGTATTCATAAAGTCCAATGCAGTTTGTAGTATTGGTTAATATGCTGCAACAGTGCATTGAGACCTGGTTGATCTGAGGTTATGTGGAACAAAAACTACTGGAGGATTTGTGTTGGAAATCTCAATTTAGACCCATTACATGTTGGTGTTGCAGACTCATTATGAAACACAGCCTTCAATTATTCTAACATTTAAAAAACAAGGACAGACTTGATGAGGAGATGATGCCCATTTCTAGTAATAACGCTCTTACACACACACACACACACACACACACACACACACACACACACACACACTAACCCTTTCACACACACATCTGTAGAAGCGATAATTAAAAGCCGTCTGAAAGCTGGCATCAGACATCTGGTCACATGTGTGATGTTGTTTACGTCTTTCATGATCACTTAATTACTCATTTCAATCAGTATTTTTCTTCGACAAAGTTCTTGATTTGCTAACGGTTTTTAAATGTATTACATTTTTGGGAAAGTTGGCTTATTTTCTTCAGTAGAAACAAAAAGAAAAAGTATAAAAATACTCGTCTTTAAATGCAAATACTTTAACATTTCTTCCTTCAGCTGTCCCTTAAATCCCCCAATTTTACAAAAGGTGGTACGGTCTTAATCAGGCAGTTTGCATAGAAAGAGGGAACTCTACAGCAATAATTACAACAATATCTAACAAAAAAAGCACCAAAATAGTGAATTATTTTTGAAAAAGTAAGACTGTAATGAGCTGTGTAACTCCTAACCTCTGTGTAGTTAAGCCCCTCCTTTGCTCAGGATTAAAGTACAGATGATACAGTAAAAGTATGGTTCATATATCGAGTTTTAGTACAAATAGCACAAACACCATTGTGTAATTGGGTGCCAGATCTGGAATAAAGACAGTACTACTGATGGGACTGTACTGATGGGAGGCTGTGGCTCAGTGGATGGTGTGCTGGACTTCGAATCAGGGGGTAGCAAGATCGAGTCCCTCTGCAGTCAGCATGTCGTTGTGTCCCTGAGACACTTCACCCCAAATTGCTCCTGTGGGGATTGTCCACAGTACTGAATGTATGTAAGTCGCTTTGGGTAAAAGCGTCTAACAAATGACATGTAATGTACTATAAGTTCAAACTGATTAAGATTCCCCGCTGCAGTTCCAGTCTCCACCTGAAGACCTCCAGTCATTCATACAGGTGTATATATATATATAATTCCCCCTCTTACCGTATGTGAGCAGGTAGAGGGGCTTCCCGTTGGTGTCCATGGTGGTGAGGCAGGGGGCTTTGGGAGAGATGGTGCCCCAGCGCTGCAGCGCCGCCTCCAGGGAGGGGGGCCAGTTGGTGACGACCCCCAGCTGCTCGCCCTGCAGCGCCTCCATCTGAGCCCCCTCTGCTTTGGGCTGGTTGGGGTCCGGCTGCTGCACTGAAGACGGAAAACACGGGAGTTTGTACAATTTAAAGATGGCGCCGGTGAGGATGGCTGCCGTGTCTTTGGCTCCTCTCCTGACAGCTTCATCCCACAGGCCATCAGACTGTTAAACACCGGAACTTTTGAAACAACATCCATAACATTCATCTGTTTGCAACTCATATATATCAATATTCCAATTACTTGTATATAGACTCTTCTGCACTATGTTATCTGTTATTGTGTTGCACTGTTGGAGGAGCCTGTGACCTAAGTCATTGACATATCTACACTGAAGCTATGTACACATGACCATAAAAGCCTTGAATCTTGAGTTTATTGGACGCAGGACTGTTGGAGGAGAACCATGAGAGGAGTTTAGATACTTCAGTATTATACTCGTTCCCATTGTGTCATTTGCACTATTGCACGTCTTTGTTTTTGCTTTAAGTATATTGGACGCAGGACTGTTGGAGGACTATAGATTTTCAGAACAAAACCTCTGTTGATTTTCATGGCAAAAAAACCTTTGAATCTTTGAGAGTCTTTGCATTTCAGACTAGTTGATGTGTTGATTTTCTGACGATTTAAGCCAACCAGCATATAAATGCACAAACACGCTACAGACACAAATGTGATCATAACCAAGTTTCTCGTGTTAGTAAACTCCCTTATAAATGCAGTTATATTTGAGTGAGTTGCTATAAGAACGTATTAACCATAGTATACCTTTAATTTGTAGGCATAATCATTTTAACAAATGCTCTCCTCACAGTTAAGTCATGAATAATACAAATGTCAGATGTGGAGATCATTATCCAGTATTTCTACATATACACCATATCCATCACTCCTACAGTCAATGATCAATCACCTAACAACATGAGGTTATTTACTAAAGACAAAATATAGATCTTTTGATAAAGGTGCATCAGACTTATCAAAATAAAAGCATGACTTTTTTTGTTTACCTTCCAGGAGTTCCTCGAAGTCGTCGACAAAAAACTCTCTTAATGGCGGTCGCTTCGGTCTCTTCAGAGTGTTGACGAGCTGCTGGATCTTAGCTGAGACTCTGCTGCTGACGGGAACACCTGCACACACACACACACACTGGATCAGACTCCTAATTGAGCTCCCAGGTGTTGAAGTATCCGTCACTTTCCTCCTGATTGGATCTTTTTCATCCACAAGTTTTAAATCTACATTAAAGTGTCACGTTTCTCTTCCAATGAGCAATTATAACGGAGCCGACTGCTAAACATGACACTGGGGTAAAAGCAGCGTGTGAGAGGAGGCACACTTTACTCTTTCATTAGGGCTGATTTCACTTCAGAGAGGAGGGGGTATGAGAGGCAGAGAGATGTTTAAGCAGACGAGGTGGGAATGAAAGGTCAGATGAAACTGAGGGTTTGTAAAAAAAGTCCATAAAGAAAAGTCGGGGTACTTTAAAACTCTGTAAACGCACGTTTGCCGTGGCCAGCAGCAGCTCATTAGCATTTAAAGCTACAGACACAGCATCAGCCCTTTTGAAACATGGCTGAAACAGAGGGGATTATGGGACGCTGCAATCATCTGTTTGGTGTTTCAGCCAATCAGAGACAGGTTCTGTATATATCTGAGACCTGTAATATATTGATGAAAAACAGTATGATAGGGGACCTTTAACATCATCACACTTTCTGCTGCCTCATCTCCCTTTATAGGAAGAAATATGGAACTATAAACCAGCAGACTCAGTCATCTCTGAAGAGTCTGCAGGAACATATCGACACTAACGGCCCGTCCACACAGCGGCGTGCGTTGAAGCTTCAACGCTTCTGCCCATTCACTTTGAATGGGGTGACGTCACGCTTCGCCGAACTGCATTGTGCTCGCGTTGCTCGCTGCAAAAGTTGAGCAATGTTCAACTTTTTTTTTTCAACGTTGTTGGCGAGTTTCAGTCCCCCCCGCCGGCAAGCTTCAACGCACACTGCTGTGTGGACGGGCCGTAAGAGGATGATAAGTTAGTCGTAATAGGACTGATGCTTTGATCAGACATGAATAGACTCTCATGCAGGCCGACCTTGTTACGAACACCTGTTCAAAAGTGAGACAGTCTGATAGTAGGAGCCATTTTATGGGTGTGGTTTGCATGTCAGTTTATTTATTTATATGTATAGTGCAATATTATTTTGAACACTTGGTGGTGGGGGTTAGCTGCACCGGGTGTATAAAAGGGGTCATAGGTGAGCGGAAGAGAGAGGACACAGGAGGAAGATCACACCGATCTATAGATGCTCACAGATACCACAACCATTGACAGAATCATTCAACCTTGGTAATGTAAACTCGAAATAAACATAATTCTAAACTGCACCAAAGGAGCGGAAAGCATCTGTTATGTGTCTGCGTCTGGATCACTCATAATCCTGTGCAGTAATGGCACAACGAATATAGGATAGTGGAACAACAAAGTTGCCATTACACTGATAACTATATATGAATGGGTCCCCAGCCGCGACTCACCGTCTCCGGTCTCCATCAGCTCGGCGTTCCCGTATTTGGGCGTCTGTCTCTGTCCCGGCGCTCGCTCCACCTGGATCCCATCGCTGGACGAGTTGTTGGTGTAGCCGGTGACATCTGGAGGAGCAGAGTGGTTCTCTGGGGGGAGAGAAAAAGGACATTTTTTGTATTGTACCATTTCAACAATTAGACATCCGAAAAACAAACAAAATGTGTAGAAGCGGAGGCAGAAAGCAACGTTTATACGGAGTAAGCTCTCCTGTTAGTCATCCAGTTGCAGGATAAAGAGAAAAAGATAATTCCGTAATTAAATACGCACACAGATAAACAAAATTCTATACATACACGTACATATGTACACATATACATACATACACCCATTTCCTATTTTTATGTAAACTATGATAATTAAGGTATAGTCATTATATTTATTATAGTATTTATAATTATAATTATTATCATTATCATATAATCATTTTTTTAAATCTATTTTTAAGTTAATCCAAAGGCACAATGACCGGGAACAAAAAAGACTAAACAAACTAAACAGCAGCTACTGTAGGTATACCCATGGTTGGTAAGAGTAGTCTGCTTTTTCGGAATCTTGATTTGAAGATAAGATAAGAAGTACTTTATTGATCCCAATTTGTGAAATGTTTGCATTGCAGCAGCATAAAAAGACAAGGCATTGTACATTAGAGAAATTAAAAGACTTCAAAATAAACAATCCAAAATGTAAACATCTCAAATTGAAATAAAATAGCATTAAAAAAGTAGAAAATATACATGTGGAAATACAAATGTACAGTAAACAAAATACGAGGTGAGGAAGGCCTGGTTAGTTCACTGGACTAATACAAGTTTGGTGTTTATTTAAGACGGCCCTATAGTCTGCTTTTGGGGTTTTTCCATTTCCTGTAGTGTGTTAAATAGGGTTTTAGTGCATGTAAATGGTCTGCAGAGGCTAAAATCCATGTGTTTCCTCCAGGGGAAGTTTCAGCTGGATTGAAACATGCAGATAAAAGCACGTCTCAATCCAGAAGAGGGTTGAAAAAGAGCAAGTAGAGGAAAGAGGAAATATAAAATAACCATAGATTAAAGAAAAGTATTTGAGGTTTTTTGATCTATAACCAGAGGAGGGAAGTAACTATGTACATTTACTCAAGTACTGTACTTAATAACAATTTAGAGATACTTGTACTTTACTTTAGTATTTCCATGTTATGCTACTCGGTACTTACTTCTACCCCACTACAGTTCAGAGGTAAATGGTGTACTTCTACTCCACTACAGTTCAGAGGTAAATGGTGTACTTTTACTCCACTACATGTATTTCATACCTTTAGTTACTTTACAGATCTGGATGAATGATGTGAAATATAATCAAGTGTTAAATCAGACTTTAGTTCCACCTGGAGTAAATTCACAAGCTACCCTGCAGTATACAAAGTCATTCAAACTAGCTGCACCTTTACCAGCTTTGATAACACTACTTCTACTTTTACTCAAGTACAAGATCTGAGTACTTCTACTTTTACTCAAGTACACGATCTGAGTACTTCTACTTTTACTCAAGTACAAGACCTGAGTACTTCTACTTTTACTCAAGTACACGATGAGTACTTCCACTTTTACTCAAGTACAAGACCTGAGTACTTCTACTTTTACTCAAGTACAAGATCTGAGTACTTCTACTTTTACTCAAGCACAAGATCAGAGTACTTCCACTTTTACTCAAATACAAGACCTGAGTACTTCCACTTTTACTCAAGTACAAGACCTGAGTACTTCTACTTTTACTCAAGTACAATATCTGAGTACTTCTACTTTTACTCAAGTACAAGATCTGAGTACTTCTACTTTTACTCAAGTACAAGACCTGAGTACTTCTACTTTTACTCAAGTACAAGACCTGAGTACTTCTACTTTTACTCAAGTACACGATCTGAGTACCCCTTCCACCTCTGTCTATAATTGATGTTGGGATTTGGTGATTGGAAACACGAACGTTCAGATGAACCAGCAGAACCAGCACTCACAAACTGCCACGCTTGAATGTATCTGAAACCAAAACCCAGACTGTATTTCCATCAACACACACCTTCCCTAACACTGGTTTTGAGGTTGTCTCTCCACATTATTTTGTGCTGCTTTCAGATTGTGTTTCAGTCTGATGTTTCAAAGCTCTAACCATGCCTCAAATTCCTCTTTAAAGGGACTCGGTGTTAGACAACATCAAACAGTGTTTACTGCCCGAGGGAGTCTTTACTTTGAGTGGTCAGAGCATGAAATGATGTGTGTGTTGAATCTAAAAAGGGAAGTGTGTGTGTAGTAGACTGATCTAATGTGTACTCTCCATTTGCACCCAGTCTCAATCAATTCAGTCTCAATAGATGTTAGCATGCAAACATTGATCCTATATTGCAGAGTTATTAGTTTCTCTACCGTGGATAAGAGTTGGATTTACCAGCTTTGAGATATTTCTGTTCAGGTTTAGATATTCAAACAAATACTGTAACTCCTAAAGGATGGAAAACACCTTTAAATGGAAAATATGACTTTTTTATTTTCCATCAAAATTGGTAAAGAGGATACGCTTGAAAACCAGCCATGAATACAAATCTGAAAAATACAATGAACTCCAATGTCAACACACTCTCAGTCCTATAGAGTTATTATGAGATATTGTGTTCCATGCTTTGCTTACTGGGAATTATCTGACGTTAAATCTTTATACGCAAGTTGTTTCGCTCTAAACATGATGAGTATTCAGAGTAACAGATCCCACAAACTACCAACGATAGAACAAAGCTCTGATCTCTCAGTCTCCCAGTTACTTCATATTTCATCACTGCTTGTTCTCTCTGGGAGAAATACATACAGTATCATATTTCCTTTGTGTCGGCTTTGACTTATTAATTCAGCCTTAATTTACACTGAAAAATACGTTTTTTAAGCCTTATTCACATTTTAGGAATGCTACTTTAATTCCCATTACTAGACTAAGGTTAGTTATATTGTTTCTTAATATAGCAACCATCCAACCCTAACCCCAGTTAATCTCAGCTCTGCGGCATTAAGAGGACATATTGTGCTGATTTTCAGGTTCATTTTAGTATCTGATTGGTTAGCTGGCCGGCTCTGTTGTGATTGGACAACCACTAAGAGATGTCCCGCCCCTTAGCCTATCACGTACAGTACAATGTGATGAAACACAGGGATTTCAGCCTTTGCAGACCATTTACAAAAACCTATGGGAACACCCTAAAAAGCACAATAGGGCCTCTTTAATTTTCCTAATAGTCATGTTTGTTATCTGCATTTTTTCTTTCTATAACTCTATAACTTAAGACGATGATATATGCACATATTTTCCATCCTAACTTACGGTTTTATATCTACTGCTTAATTTTCTCTGATTTGCCCTCTTTGTCATCTGCATTTATTCTGTATATAGCATTATAAATACTAATGTCAAATGCAACATACTAACAGAGATGTTGTGGAAAGTTTTGACATCTTTTAAGCACGTCATGTCTTTTTCGATTCATTCATAGCAAAAAAACGCTGACTAACAATGACCTGAATATGATTTGAGAAGCTGAGACAACCTCAGAAAAAAGAGAGATATTGTGCAGTGGAAGGATGAAGAAACAAGGAAGGTAGAAAGTGAAACTGATTCCCAGCGAAGCACTGAGCCAAAGCAAGCCGAGACCAAACAGAATCCTTCATGCAGACATTGAGTGAATATCAATACTGCAGCGCACGGACCAGGCATGCTAATTACTGAAGCCAGCAGAACGTCCTGTCTCTGCAACATCTGTCCGTTTGAGCCACACTGAACCAGACAGGAAGTTCACATCTTTTTGGAAGAGTGTGTGTGCATGCACGAGTATCCAGTGACTTCATCAGAGTGGGTTTATGATGATTTGTGACGGGTAGGAAGATGAATGCCTCCTTCGCTGCTGGAATACAAATCAGAAGGGATGATGGAGCAGATTCAGAATCAGGACTTTTATCTCTGGGTCAAGGAGGGTTTAAAGTCGTTGATGGGTAGAGATACTGTGGCAGGACATTATTTGTGTGACCTACGTTTTTCATTGACATGTCTACACTTTAGCTAATGTACACATATATACAATAAAGCCTTGCATTTAATTGTATTGAATTGATTTACCTGTCTGGAGGTAGAGGTTGGCGAGACTGTTCTTAAGGGATTATTTATTCCGTTTCCTCTTACATTACGATTAACTCTACTCGGTATTTCTTCCTGGAAACCGTTTTATGTTGGAAATAAAGTAAATGAACAGTGTTGATAAGGTGTTCAAATAAAAGACACTGTCTGAAAGGAAGGATCACTTGGAATAAACTCCTGATTCCTGGATGAATGTGTCTTTACCTGCCGCCACTTTTTCGATGTAGGTAAAGAGATGAGAAGGGAGAAAGCTGACTCTTTTTACTCTATCTACTTCAATCATCACATTACATTTTTACATTACCTTTCATTTCGTTAACGCTTCTTTCCAAAGGACAATAAACAATAAAGAGACATTACATTACATTACATGTTACTTGTTAGACGCTTTTATCCAAAGCGACTTACATACTCAATACTGTGGACAATCCCCACAGGAGCAATTTGGGGTGAAGTGTCTCAGGGACACAACGAAATGCTGACTGCAGTGGGACTCGAACTTGCTATCCTCTGATTCGAAAATCAGCGCATTAACCCACTGCGCCACACGCCTCCCAGCTTCAGACAAACTCAGAACAGCAAAAAATTCAGAACAGCAAAAAACCTGCAGGATAGCCATACTGTAATTGTGGTGCATTATTGTCAAATGTCCTTAATGTTTGACTTTTGTTTGGTTTTGGCCAAGGTGCAGGTGGGGTTTTTCCGTCTGCAAAGGAAGATGTAGACTTCCTGCAATCCTGATGTCAATTGGGAGCTCGTTCGTCTATTTTGGAGCCAGGATAGCAATCAGCAAATCAAGCTGTTAGAGATCTCTTGAACTCAACAACTCTGTTTTTACCTGCTGCTGATCTCTAGTGCCCAAATTGTACCCACAACTCTCCACAGAGATGAAAAAAGGGATGAGATTGATCACTTATTAGCTACTTCCATCATCCATCGTTTGACTTGCTGACTAATCATTTTACTTTAGTTAAACCTCGTCTTAAAATCTGACTTTAACCAAAACATCTCAAGAGAAAAAGGTCATCATTTATTAAACTACAGCAAGAAAGAGACAGCTCATATAAGAAGAAAACCTTGATCAATTCTGCATCTCTTTCCTGATGACCCTGCAGTGAAACCCTCCCTCCCGTCTGACACACCTGATGAATAGCATCCAGGAAGCTACTCACTCCTCAGAGAGTCAGAGTAATCCCCTGACAGATATACAGCTCTGACAGACGGGAGGATCAACTGCACTGCAATCCACACTGCAGCCTTAATTACATTTAACATGGGAACGCTTCCAGAACGCTGGTAATGGACGCAGGGTCTGGCAGTGATGAATGTCTGATTAAAAGGTCTAACATTCAGCCCAATGCTCAATGTTCACCCCAGTGAGGATTTATATGGAGTGATGCAGAGAGGAAGTTAGCATCGCAAGGGCTTAGTTAACAAAAGGCCAATGGGATTATTCCATTAGATTCTGTTATACTGCAGAAAAAGCAATCAGAAGAAGTACAAAGCTAACGTGAGGATATAAAGGAACTACAGCACGGTCACATGACTTCAAGTCACCAGCGCTAAGCTAAAGGCGGCTAATGTTGGGCTATTAAGGAACTACAGCACGGTCACATGACTTCACGTCACCAGCGCTAAGCTAAAGGCGGCTAATGTTGGGCTATTAAGGAACTACAGCACGGTCACATGACTTCACGTCACCACCGCTAAGCTAAAGGTGGCTAATGTTGGGCTATAAGGGAACTACAGCACGGTCACATGACTTCACGTCACCACCGCTAAGCTAAAGGTGGCTAATGTTGGGCTATAAAGGAACTACAGCACGGTCACATGACTTCACGTCACCACCGCTAAGCTAAAGGTGGCTAATGTTGGGCTATAAAGGAACTACAGCACGGTCACATGACTTCACGTCACTTCAAGGAGAGTTTGTCTTAACCTCTGCCTTATTTCACACTTCCAATTCCAAAACACAATCAAAAAAACATTGACTTCTAGACGAGGGAACCAGAAAGTGCTAAAAAGACGAGTAATTTCTGGGATCAGGACTAATTCCTGCAGCTCTCTGTTCTCCAGCAGTCTTAGAGAAACAAAGGGAGCCACTTCAGTAAATGAGTCAGATGCTGCCTTTTCATTTGCCAAGATGTGAGTTGGCAAATGGAGACTTCAGGTTGTACTTCTTCCACACAATGAGTTTATATTCTTTGATATTGTTTGTGCATGTTAATGATCTGCAAAGGGCTGAACTCCCTGTGCTTTTTGAACATTAAAGCATGGAAACATTGCACAGTAGAGGCACAAAATAGACACCTCAATTTCCCTAAGGAGGTAATAATAAAGGTTTATCTCATCCTATTGTGATTTAAGGTAGCAGAAAATACTGCATTAAAAACAACTAAAGAGAGGACTAAGGCTTACATTCCTCCACCATCTGCTTCCTGACTCAGATTTAAAAGCTGTTCTGAAAGCAGATTGCCTCTGGCTGAGCAAACAACTGAAGAACATGCTGCATAATTATCCAAATCAATAAACAACCGCACACAGAGCAACCTTGAAAGAAAGAGAGCGAAGACTCATTCCTACAAGCTTTGATTTAAAAGCATTGTTGATTCTCTCCATCAACAGTTCACCATCTGAACAGCTGTGAACGCCAGAGGATTTCTTGTTTTAATCCACATAAAAATAACACTTCCATGCATCTACAACAACGCTCAATGCTATTCCAACTGAGGTTAGCATCGATATACTTTCTCCTGCAATTACAAAACATGGCTAAGCACATATTTATTTGCAGGAAACAACCAATGAGGGGGCAGAGCTCCAAATGCAAGCATATGATGGAGGAGATTTGGGGGGAAAGTCAACATCCCTACGAGAGGGATGGCAGGAGAGCGGCTTCTCCTCTCGGACATGCTACAATTTAACTTACCATTTCCATTCTCTACCCTCCTCCTCCTCTTCCTCAAGGAGAGGTGGGCTAACAGGCCTGGATGTGAGGAACAAAGAGGGAGGGGGGGGTCTTGAGAAGATGCATCAAATCGAGAGTAAATTAACTTTACTGCGCTGGAGTCATTTCTCTTTACACAAGTGAAGTAAACACAGTGATTGATATTCTGGTGATAAAACGTTGCATTAAAAAACGGCTCAATGTTTTACTGTAATTCAACAAAAGGTAATATATTTTATCATAAATACACGGCTTAGTGTACTGGATTCTGATTGGTCAATTTGGACAGTTCAGAAGATATTCATTTTCCGATAACAGACTGTTGCTAAGGAGAACAGACTGTTGCTAAGGAGAACAGACCGTTGCTAGGGAGGATCAAAGGACTATGTGCAGTCATATCAATCCGCAGAAAGAAGTCCGGTCGATTTACTGTCAGCTGTGAACAACAAACCTGAGTTTTCTTCATCAGAAAACACCACGAGAAGGAAAGAGGTTTAATTCAAATGTAATGATATACCCGATATTTAGTTACAAATTAAATGGAGCTATTTCTGTACGATGCATAGGTGTCATTAAAATACATTTTATGGGACTTTTATTAAATGTAATGAATAAAAAGAAGGACGCAAAGACGAAGTAAAAGTTTTGCTGTGAAGATTAAATATCTAATTCTCAAACTATTTCAGGTTCTTTAAATATGTTTACTTGATTAGGGATTCATTTGTGTACCTTACCAATTCATTTAAATGTATTTCTAATATACAGAATACGGTGTTGTGCTGTTTTGCTAGTTCTTTTGGTTAAAATGTCTATAATCCGACATTTGAATTGAAAAACTGCGAAAAATAACACTTCTAAGCTAAGCCTTCTGAGCTAACACTTCCATATGTGCAATATATATACACTTTATTTATTCATGTTATAACTGGCTTTAATACTTTTAGATGTTAACTTTTTTATCATGGATGTGTGCGTATTTGATTTTTTTATAATAATATGTGTTTACACATATGTAGAATTGGTATTTTCTATTTTTTTTAAATGACGTTGAGAGTTTAGTCTATTCTAACGCTCACAGGTGCTTGAGATTTAAAAATATCTCTACTTTAAAGGAGCTCCATATGTCTCCAAAGGTTTCCAATGATTACACAGCAGCAGCAGCACAAACAAGCACTTAGTGATTATATCTGGAACAAAAGAGTCGCCCGGTGACACAAACACAGTGAGTCCTTTGAACCTGAACGCAGCCAAAAGTCCAGCAAAAACCTCCCGAGCGTCCTCAGAGACCCCGAGAGCACGAGAGGTGGAAAGATTGTGGAGAAGGAGGCGGACGTTATCTTCAGGAGCAGCAAGCTGTTCTGATAAGAGCGGGATAAAGAGAGGCTGCACGGAAAACAATCTCCCTTAAGTATAAGCACACACACACACACACACTGAAAACACTGGAGACCTTCTGCTTTGGCCTTGAAGAAGGAAATGAGAAACAGAGCTGTAACTCAACATTCAAACAACGCTGAGAATTTCCTCTGTGATAAACATGAAGAAAGGACTTAATACGCCAATTAACAAAAGAACAAAAAACACTATATAAAAAGGTTTGACTGAAGCACTGAAACATGTAAATCAAACTATAACAGATAAGAAAAGAGTTGCTGATGTTCAGGTGTATATCAGTATGTAGTGTCTCTACTTTAAAGAGTCCTCTCCTGCTGATGTTCAGGTGTATATCAGTATGTAGTGTCTCTACTTTAAAGAGTCCTCTCCTGCTGATGTTCAGGTGTATATCAGTATGTATTGTCTCTACTTTAAAGAGTCCTCTCCTGCTGATGTTCAGGTGTATATCAGTATGTAGTGTCTCTCCTTTAAAGAGTCCTTTCCTGCTGATGTTCAGGTGTATATCAGTATGTAGTGTCTCTACTTTAAAGAGTCCTCTCCTGCTGATGTTCAGGTGTATATCAGTATGTAGTGTCTCTACTTTAAAGAGTCCTCTCCTGCTGATGTTCAGGTGTATATCAATATGTAGTGTCTCTACTTTAAAGAGTCCTCTCCTGCTGATGTTCAGGTGTATATCAGTATGTAGTGTCTCTACTTTAAAGAGTCATCTCCTGCTGATGTTCAGGTGTATATCAGTATGTAGTGTCTCTACTTTAAAGAGTCCTCTCCTGCTGATGTTCAGGTGTATATCAGTATGTAGTGTCTCTACTTTAAAGAGTCCTCTCCTGCTGATGTTCAGGTGTATATCAGTGTGTAGTGTCTCTACTTTAAAGAGTCCTCTCCTGCTGATGTTCAGGTGTATATCAGTATGTAGTGTCTCTACTTTAAAGAGTCCTCTCCTGCTGATGTTCAGGTGTATATCAGTATGTAGTGCCTCTTTAACAGAAATAGTGTTACAAAGCCGAATGCAAACAGAAATAGAGAATACATTATATTGTATATTAATCCTAACGATCCTTTAAACAACCTACACAATGTTTGTTTCTAAATCGCATGGACTTATTACCGCGGGGAAATAACTACGATGCTATCATCCAGGTTAGTGTAGAACTCTATATTAGTGAAATAGAGAATTAGAGCCTACAGCTTGATGCATTAACTCCTAAGATATTCCCCAAAACCCAATAATAATAATAATGCAAATCAGTTGGGATACAATACTGTCGTCATTGATAAAACCAATAACTAAAATTTCAAATCTATTTAAAAAAAGCAGGAATCAATCGCTCGAGATCATTGGACTTAATGAGAACATGTCGTTTCCATAAATGTATTTAAAAACGAAATCCAGAGCAGTAAAAAGTAACTGTGGTAATTGAAGACATGCGACATGAAGCAAAGACAGACCAAAGTTAAAACAGGAAGTAGAAGCGTTGTAAAACCTGCATTTACACACACACACACACACACACACACACACACACACACACAGACACAGACACAGACACAGACACACACACACACACACACACACCACACACACACACACACACACACTTCTGCCACACTTATATGATAAACTTCTCAACCGCCAGCTAACTTTACCACCTCAATAAATACACTGAGGAGAAGTTTCTTTATTTAAAGATTTAATACGACAAGCTTTGAAGTTCCTCGCTGCAGTTTTTCAGTCGTGTTGTTCCTAAACTGGGATTCAGGGACTTTCTCTGGGTCTTAAGAGGATTCTTTGACAACATGTGGAAGAGTTTAAGTTAGTTTTCTGTTTTTAAAGGTAGGGTAGGTAATTCACTTCAGAAACACCTGTTATATTCCATGGAACGCTCTTAACATCCCGATAGCAATGAATACATTAAATGCTTTGACAAATACAATAAATATATACAAATATTTCATCTGTGGAAGCCGTGGCGCTGTAAAAAGCACGACCAATCATCTGAGCCGGCCCGCGGCAGATAACTGGATGGCCTACCTGCCTGTCAGCCTTCCATCTGTGCACAAACTTATCTCGTGCCCTAATTGGTCATGTGCACGTTCGTGTGTGTTGGAGGAGGGGCTCTGTGAGGAAGTCTGAAGGAAGGGGCAGATTTTTTTCGGTTGTGTACTTTCAAATTCTAGCGCACTCGAGCTGGTTTCTCCATTCTTACCTACCCTACCTTTAAAAGCAGAAAATTTCGAGAAATATACAAATGTATGAAGGACTGCATCAGCGGGAGGTTTTAACCCCAACTCAAAGCACAACAAAAACAACAACAAGCAGTCAGAATGGTGCCAACTACATTTCTCTTTTTTGCTCAGGAGTCTGCTAAAGTAAAAGGAGAGCTAATGGTTTTATTAAGCGAAGAGTAGTTTAGGTAGAGTAAGGGTGTCTTGTTTGCTGTGCTTGTTTCTGGACTTTGCCGAAGGTATCTGGATTATAGATAGGTTGTCTAAAGTTTGTTACGGGTCTTTTCTAAACTGGACTTTCCTACGAGTGTCTGGACTCTGGCTAACAAACTGTATGTGGCTAAAGCGTTGGTTGCTAATTGTGTTAAGTAGATTAAGGGTGTCTGTTGTTTGCTAACAGTGTCTCTGGTCTTTGGTATTAGACTAAGATCACATTGTTTGGCTAAAGATGTTCTGGACCCTCCTAAGAGTGTCTGGACTTTCCTAAAGTAATCTATAGTTTGCCATGGGTGTCTAGATCTTCCTAAGAGTGCTTTAAGGTGGTCTTATGTTGCTAACGCTGTCTTTGTTCGTTGCTAAAGGAAGGGATTTTTCTAAATTTGTCAGGACTTTTTAATTATTTAAAGTTTCTATTTGCCTAAGATCGCCTGGAGTTCACTGGGTATCTCAATTACGAATGGTCTGCAAGTTTCCCAACAGTGTCATCATTTTTTTATCGAAATCAGAATTATTGAACTCGTGCCTCCGACGTGTCCTCCTACCTGTCTTGTGGCGATGATGATGATGGTGGTGGTGTCTGAGGTGGTGCTGGTGGGCGGAGATGTGGACGTGTTGGGCGAGGACGTCGGCCAGCCTCCCTCCGGCCGCCCCGCTCCCCCCACTGCGGGTGGAGGAGGAGGAGGAGGAGGCCGTGGAGGAGGTGTTAGTGGAGGAGGTGCCGTGGATGGCTCTGTTTATCCATCGCTCCATGCTGATGCTCCCGTCCCGACTGGACGTTGTTGTTCCTCCAACGCCTCCTCCTCCTCCATCTTTTTCTTCTTCCTCACCGTCACCTCCTTCCTCTTCATCGCCCTGACCCTCACCCTCCGAGCCTGAGGAGGTATCTGAGGGGGGAAGAAGAGAGGAGTTGAAACTTGGACCTTTGCATCTGTTGGGAAAATCCTGAATGTACTCTTCCAATATGAGAGTAACATGATAACAAAGGTATCCCAACTGTAGCTGTGTACATGACAGGATGTATGATTACCTAGAAGAGCATCAGGACTGTTTTAGGCATATGATAGCTATGTGATTAACATGATGATTCAGCCTCTATGGAGATAGACATATGACAAGCAGGATCATTTCTGACGTGGAGCTAATCTGAACTAAACATTGAATACTGCTTTCTATTCCTCCATCTTGTGACTGTGTAACTCCCTCTCTTGTATATCAGCATGTGAAGGACACTGTTCAGGAACTAGTTGATGCTCTGTATGTGATGACTACTTCCATTCTTGAGAGGATCAGAAATACATGGATCCTGAGATTGAAGCTCAAGCCGGGGACCAGGGAGATTTTGATGGATATTGCAATTGCGATATTATTTACAACATCATAGGGAATGCCAATTATTTTAAGATTGCTGATATTATCATCAAAAAATAAATACAATTTGGCTAGCGCTCAAAGACATTGTACGTGATAGGCTAAGGGACATCTCTAAGCAGTTGACAAATCACAACAGACCTTTTTGAACATTAAAACATGAAAAGAATGTCCCAGTTATGCTCAAAATACAAATATGAACCTGGGTTATTAATTAAGTTATTAAGTCAAACTTCTCTCTCTTTAAATGTAATATTGTCTGGTTTCTTTACTTCTTTATCAGAAGTAAATTACATTTCTTTGACATCTGAGTACATCTTGTTAGGCTTTTGGACACATTGATCAACCTTTTTTCACCATTTTCTGACATTTAAAGACAAAAAAAATATACATTTAAATCAAGAAAGTAATCAACGAAATAACTGGCATTGAGAATGATCACAAGTTTGCATCCTCTAAATCAAACCGTTAAAAACAAGTGACCCTTTAACATGAATCTGGTCCACTCCAATAATAAGTGGAATATATATTCGCTTTATTCAGAGACAGACAGAAAAATAGTTTCCGTGTATGTTATGGTTCTTTTGTCAGTAGCCTGAAAATGTTTCAGCTCCCATCTGTTTAGAGTTGCCGTGGGGGGGTGGAGTAAAGTTTGTTTTACAAAGAGTTTGTGCAAATGTGTGTGTATGAGTGTGTGTGTGCACATGTTTTGCATGTGATTTCCATAATGCCCACAGCATTGTGGGACTAATAGTGGTTATATGAATAACAACAGAAGCTGACCCAGTTCTCACACACACCCCCACACACCACAAAACAACATGTACACACACACCACAAAACAACACACACACACACACCACAAAACAACACACACACACACACCACAAAACAACACATACACACACACACACACACACACACAGGTGCATTTTTCCCACAGCGCAGTAAATTAGTCCAACAACCATCCACACGAAAAAGAAAACTCAGAAGACTGCTGAGATTATAAAATGAAGGGTGATTAACAGACTCACGGTCATTAGGTGTAAAAAAACACACAACTCATTACAATGAAATACAACTGATGAGGTAATTTCTATTTAATTGGGTAGATAAGAACAAAATCTGCCTTGGATTCAACTTTTTTTTGGAAGAACTATGCTGTGTTGTGTCTGAAAAGAATAATCAGCATGTGAGGACTCTTTAAAGTAGAGACACTACATACTGATATACACCTGAACATCAGCAGGAGAGGACTCTTTAAAGTAGAGACACTACTAGATATCACTACATCAGCAGGAGAGGATCAATAGAGCACCGCAGTTACACCTGAACATCAGCAGGAGAGGACTCTTTAAAGTAGAGCACTACATACTGATATACACTGAAACATCAGCGGAGAGGACTCTTTAAAGTAGACATACTGAATACATCAGAACATCAGCAGGAGAGGACTCTTAAAGAGAGAACTATTATACACCGAACAAGCAGGAGAGGACTTCTTTAAAGTAGAGACACACATACTGATATACACCTGAACATCAGCAGGAGAGGACTCTTTAAAGTAGAGACACTACATACTGATATACACCTGAACATCAGCAGGAGAGGACTCTTTAAAGTAGAGACACTACATACTGATATACACCTGAACATCAGCAGGAGAGGACTCTTTAAAACCAGTTAAACCCCACGGCCCTGCAGGCGGGGGAAAAACGCAACATCTTGCGTCTGAGGGCTTCTTAACATTTAATAAACTATGAATGTGTCATACTCACTTAATGGGAAGAAACTCAGCTTTCAGACAATATTGACCATGTTTAGCAAAACGAAACAAAAGGGTAATAACAAAGGCTCTGAATTAGCCCTGAGCGAAAAAATGCTAACGCAGTTAGCACAGAACTCACGTTAAAATACCCTTATTACTTATCGTATCTGACCTAACAAGATATCGATTAGCAAACTGAGATTCCACAGATTCCAGACATATAAGTATCATCACTGAGCGATCAGAACTCGCGACAGGGGAAGCAAAGACAGACATCACAACACGTAGCTTCACGGAGGAAACACGGGAGAAATTCTTACCTATGCTCTTGTTCTGATCAAAAGTTGTGTTCAATGGCATTAAAACAATAAAAACGCCACTGAAGGTTAATCCATAGGTTAATCCAATGTGTCTGTGTCACTTTGAAATGATTACTGATAATCTATCTTCATATTTATGTCAATAACGGAGATTTCATATTAGCTGCTACAAGAGTGTATGACAGCTTCCGGTTTTGGGCATCTGGCTACGCATCACTCATTCACCAATGGGTAATGTTTAGATGGATTTTAGGAACTTCCCCTCGATTCCATTGGTTCTAACGGTTCAAAAGAGGTGTCAATCATCAAAATCGACCATAGATATGGAAAATGCACCCAAATGACCCCAGAAGTGGGTCTTTTTTTTCTAAATCTCTCTAAAAAGGGCAAATGTCACTTGTTTTGCATCAATCTTGTTACAGGGTACTTAATATATGTTATAGTTTGGATTCCTAAAGCTTTTAGTCTACTATCCCATCATTCAAGGGTGGTTTTCACTATAAGTCATGTTTTTTTGTTGGACGGACACTATAATTTACATTTTTTTACTATGTTCAATCTGAATTTACTTTAAAATAAAAACAATTCTATATTGATTCTGACTTTTCTACATCCAACTCACAGGTTTATCTTTGCTTTGAGAAAAAAGATTATTAATTTACCCCTTTTAGAAGTGAAGATATAGTCAATTGTTCTGGGAATGTCATTTTCGAGCCTGAGGCCTGAAAAACAGGCTCGGGGCTTAACTAGTTAAGTAGAGACACTACATACTTGATACACACCTGAACATCAGCAGGAGAGGACTCTTTAAAGTAGAGGCACTACATACTGATATACACCTGAACATCAGCAGGAGAGGACTCTTTAAAGTAGAGACACTACATACTGATACACACCTGAACATCAGCAGGAGAGGACTCTTTAAAGTAGAGACAATACATACTGACATACACCTGAACATCAGCAGGAGAGGACTCTTTAAAGTAGAGACACTACATACTGATATACACCTGAACATCAGCAGGAGAGGACTCTTTAAAGTAGAGACACTACATACTGATACACCTGAACATCAGCAGGAGAGGACTCTTTAAAGTCGAGACACTACATTCTGATATACACCCCAACATCAGCAGGAGAGGACTCTTCAAAGTAGAGACACTACATACTGATATACACCTGAACATCAGCAGGAGAGGACTCTTTAAAGTAGACACTACATTCTGATATACACCTGAACATCAGCAGGAGAGGACTCTTTAAAGTAGAGACACTACATACTGATATACACCTGAACATCAGCAGGAGAGGACTCTTTAAAGTAGAGACACTACATACTGATATACACCTGAACATCAGCAGGAGAGGACTCTTTAAAGTAGAGACACTACATATTGATATACACCTGAACATCAGCAGGAGAGGACTCTTTAAAGTAGAGACATACATACTGACATACACCTGAACATCAGCAGGAGAGGACTCTTTAAAGTAGAGACACTACATACTGATATACACCTGAACATCAGCAGGAGAGGACTCTTTAAAGTAGAGACCTACATACTGATATACACCTGAACATCAGCAGGAGAGGACTCTTTAAAGTAGAGACACTACATACTGATATACACCTGAACATCAGCAGGAGAGGACTCTTTAAAGTAGAGACACTACATACTGATATACACCTGAACATCAGCAGGAGAGCACTCTTTAAAGTAGAGACACTACATACTGATATACACCTGAACATCAGCAGGAGAGGACTCTTTAAAGTAGAGACACTACATACTGATATACACCTGAACATCAGCAGGAGAGGACTCTTTAAAGTAGAGGCACTACATACTGATATACACCTGAACATCAGCAGGAGAGGACTCTTTAAAGTAGAGACACTACATACTGATACACACCTGAACATCAGCAGGAGAGGACTCTTTAAAGTAGAGACACTACATACTGACATACACCTGAACATCAGCAGGAGAGGACTCTTTAAAGTAGAGACCTACATACTGATATACACCTGAACATCAGCAGGAGAGGACTCTTTAAAGTAGAGACACTACATACTGACATACACCTGAACATCAGCAGGAGAGGACTCTTTAAAGTAGAGACACTACATACTGATATACACCCGAACATCAGCAGGAGAGGACTCTTCAAAGTAGAGACACTACATACTGATATACACCTGAACATCAGCAGGAGAGGACTCTTTAAAGTCGAGACACTACATACTGATACACACCTGAACATCAGCAGGAGAGGACTCTTTAAAGTAGAGACAATACATACTGACATACACCTGAACATCAGCAGGAGAGGACTCTTTAAAGTAGAGACACTACATACTGATATACACCTGAACATCAGCAGGAGAGGACTCTTTAAAGTAGAGACACTACATACTGATATACACCTGAACATCAGCAGGAGAGGACTCTTTAAAGTAGAGACACTACATACTGATATACACCTGAACATCAGCAGGAGAGGACTCTTTAAAGTAGAGACACTACATACTGATATACACCTGAACATCAGCAGGAGAGCACTCTTTAAAGTAGAGACACTACATACTGATATACACCTGAACATCAGCAGGAGAGGACTCTTTAAAGTAGAGACACTACATACTGATATACACCTGAACATCAGCAGGAGAGGACTCTTTAAAGTAGAGACAATACATACTGATATACCCTGAACATCAGCAGGAGAGGACTCTTTAAAGTAGAGACACTACATACTGATATACACCTGAACATCAGCAGGAGAGGACTCTTTAAAGTAGAGACACTACATACTGATATACACCTGAACATCAGCAGGGAGGACTCTTTAAAGTAGAGACACTACATACTGATATACACCTGAACATCAGCAGGAGAGGACTCTTTAAAGTAAGACACTACATACTGATATACACCTGAACATCAGCAGGAGAGGACTCTTTAAAGTAGAGAACTACATACTGATATACACCTGAACATCAGCAGGAGAGGACTATTTAAAGTAGAGACACTACATACTGATATACACCTGAACATCAGCAGGAGAGGACTCTTTAAAGTAGAGACACTACATACTGATATGAAACTGACAATAAGCACATGTGGATTAACTTGACTCCCAAAATATGTAACAATAAAACATCAAAACAAAATGCTAATTTGCAAACAATCTTCCTATGCAAAGTTTAAAAGCACATTATTAAAGATTGTTTTCTTAAATTAAAACAATGTTGACAATAGTGATACCTGACATTTGCAGTTTTAAATAAAAAGCCATGGGACTTGGCGCTGTTTGGAAAACGTGAAAACTACCCATAGTGCTTTGCTGACATGGTTAACTGGCGAATGAAGAGCCTTGTTTGGAGCAAGGCCCTGCAGAGTGACAACACACAAACATGTTGACAGAAACAAGATGCTGCCAGGCTACCCAGGGTTGCCATGAAGTAAACACAAACACAGAGAGAGAAGAGAGGGAGTTTCTGACACACAGCAGCATATTTTCATAAAGCTAAAACATATTTATTGAGAAATTGGGGAAATGCAGCAGTCGTCAGCCAATAGAAATCCTCCCCTGCTCGTCATCTCTGCACGAAACGACCTGCTGCTCAGCAACAAGCCACTGTGCTGTCCTCGAATAAACCCCACTGGCAGACAGGCAGACAGGCAGACGTGTGTGTGTGTGTGTGTGTGTGTGTGTGTGTGTGTGTGTGTGTGTGTGTGTGTGTGTGTGTGTGTGTGTGTGTGTGTGTTTTAACTGCTCCCCTGAGGACGTGAGCTCTTTTTAAATCTGCAAGATGTCATGTGTGTGTGTGTGTGTGTGTGTGTGTGTGTTGTGTGTGTGTGTGTGTGTGTGTGTGTGTGAGACTCCTTGCAGCTTGTTTACCTTGTGAAAAATGTGGAAAAACAACACATTCAGAAAAGCACGTAATGATGTTCATGTGTGTGTGGAAAATGTGTTTGTACATTTATGAAGGATTTATGTCAGTGCTTGTTGAACATTGCGTACACTTGTATCTATAAATGTGTGTGTGTGTGTGTGTGTTATATTTATGAGCCTTATTCTCCTTGCAAAATAACAGTTTCTCCAACTAACCCTGTGACAGTATGATTTGCTCTTTATTCCTCTGTGCCTTAGAGCTCTACTACTGTCCGTAAACAAATCAAACCACATCAGCGAGCCACGTTGCACTGTGACATGTTCCTTCATTACGAACTCACATCCTGTTGTTTATTTTGACGTTGTGCTGCCACAAATACTCAGATTTGGATTAATCCGCTGCTAAAATTAGTCCCAAATAAATGTTCCTGTGGTGGATTAAAAACTACACCCACCAGATGTGTTTTTAGGAATAACCGAGCCTTTAAAATGAGTCTATATAGGTGTTTTTATAGACTTACAGCTCCAGTAGGTCCTAGTTTAAGATGGCAGGCAGATGCAAACGTGCTACAACGGCACACAACACTTCCATTAGTAGAAACACGCTGCAGCTTCAGAAACGATGCAGATATAAAAACACAAATGTGCCAAAAAACATGCAGATGAAAAAACATATTCAGCAACAAAGCGCTGCATAAACCAAACGCTGCAAGAAGCTCAACGGAAACCAGGGGACTTTAAAAAGTGACGCACACAGCTGGGACCGGAGCGGTTGGTGACGTTCAGGGATTTTGGTACATTTGTGTTTTTTATATTTGCATCTTCTCTTGTGTGAAGTGTTTTCGGCTAATGTGTTTGTACCTGTAGGCCACCGTACTACTGGGCTTTTATTTGAGAGGAAATACCAAAACACAATGTTAGTTTGGTATTTTTGGGGGGATTTAACGGCCTTCAAAGTAGTGCCATTTGGTTTTAACATATTTTTACATTAGATTTTACCTCGCTGTAATTTCCAAATCTGCTAGAACTTTTAATTCACTTCTTCTTTTGAGTGTTTGCTCTTCCATATTGTGATAAAAACTCTTGTGTTTATTTGATTTCTTGAGTGTTACACTACTTGATACTAAAGAAGTATTATGGAAGTACAGAGACATAAAGAAAGGGCATTAAAGTGAGATAAAGGATACGAGTGTGCTAAAACAGACCCTGGACATGTAAAATCACTCATGAGCAAATAGTACGAGCATTAGTTGCACACATTGATCCGAAATAACCTGCCCTCGTATTTAATATTTAGCTGCAGTACGATTCCTCTTTGAGCCATTAGTCTAACTCATGATGAGTTCAGCGACACTCAGTCCTGCAGCCGGAGGAATAACGGCCTCATTAACGCCCTCGTTAAACCACACCGGCTCCATAAAGACACATTGGATCAGCGCCACCGTCGATGTGCACATTTACAGAGGAGAGATGGTTACTTCAGGTTTCAGCAGGGATCGAATCTGTGACTGTTGAGTGACATGAACTCCCTCAACACTACACTAGAGATAAAGATGTGGAAATAAGGGGGGTTTTAAGGGTTGTTTCCACCTGCGTACGTGTTAGCTGGCAGCAGTGATCGAACAAATACATCCGTACAAAAGAGCAATAAACGGTCGGAAGCTATAAAAAAGTCCTCAAACTGATCCATAAATCTGTGCAGAAATGACATTTTGTCCTGAAAACACCTCCAACTACACGTGTAATGGGATCTTTTATATCAGAGAGGGTAAGCAATCATCCCCTGGTTATAAATCATTGTTTCACGACAAAAAGACAATTCATGAATTATTCCCAAGAAATTTAAGAGCACATCTCTGGTAAATCAAAGAGGTCCTTTTTGCACGATTGTTGATGAAATGAAATCAACAATTATTCTCCAAAGTCAAATGATAAACGGACTCAATGGGAAATATTTATACAGCCCTTTTTCCTGTCATTATGCCCTGGATATTTTGGATTCAGCCTCTTGCACAAGGACACATCACATGTTGGCTGCAGGAGCTGGGAACCGAACCAACGACCTTCAAATCGACCGCTCTACCTCCTGAGAACCATATGAGTGTTAGTCGACTACGTTTCTCTGACCGTGGACAGCCCTAGAGAACAGGTGATTTGTATGTTTCCGTACCTGGTGGTGTGTAGGCGTCCATGGAGGTCTGGACCACCAGCGACCGCCTCTTGGAAGGCATCGGCACCGCCAACTTCCTCTCTTTGTGTTTGGCGAGGGCCGCCTGCACCGCCTCTGTGTGAACATCTGGAGACACAAGTGTATACTTAATAACAAATCTGAGGCACTTCCCTATTTCAGGTTATCCTATTTTATACATACTATACATTGTAATACCTTTGAGTCTATATTTATCTGAGAAAACACAATTCAGACAAATCAAATGACAGATTAAGAACGCATTATTGCAGATTAAAACTGTGTCTTGTAGACCTTACAAGACATATTTAGATGTCCATAAATCGTTACCCTTTACACTTCTTAGATGGTTTCAAAGCCTGGATTAGAGAAAAGATATATATCTAATAATGTCATAAAGTATCATTTATAAATAAGTCACAGATGACATCTTTCTGTCATCATTGTTCAGTTTATTTAGCCATTAAAACCTTCGTACTTAAGCAGAATTGAGACATTTGCAGGAATTTTGTATAAAATGAAGTACTTTCACTTGAGTTAACGTCTGAGTGCTACTTACCAATAACAACAGGAATAAGCCGATTAATTTCAGGCATGGGTATCTTCCAACATATGAGCTTTATTTAGCCAACAAAAGATGTATACTTCAGCAGAATTGAGACATTTGCGGGAATTTTGTTTGAAACGAAGTACTTTTACTTGAATAAACGATCTGAGTGCTACTTACTAACCAATAAAAAAAGAAATAAGCCGATTAGTTTCAGTGTAAACAGAGAGAGAGAGTGTTAAATAACAGAGAGTGCTTCCAGTGAAAGTAGAGGAGCAGCAGCGAGACCATCAGCTGTGTTTGTGCTGCAGTGTTCTCCGCACAATGAGCACCGTGTTCCCATTTATCCACGTTCAGTCTGTGGACACAGAGTCTAAGACAGCGGCTCCCATGAGGCCTTGTGGTTTTTCCAGAATGGATCGAGTTCAGTGTCGGAGCAGACGTTTCTGTAAATGAGTGTTTCTAAGAGCGAGATAAAACGCGCCGTGTAGCCACAGCTGGTTTCGTTTGAACAGTGTCCATCGATGTCAGACAGCACACACACACACACATGCGCACACACACACACACGCACACACACACACACACACACGTCGATAATGACATCAGTCAGACATGTGTCGGATGAATGGAGCTCACACATGTACGTTTGTTTAACTTGTGCGCGGGAACGGAGGTGATTTAAATCTCAAGTGCACGTTTATTGTCTTGTGGTTGACCGAGTGTGACGGAAAAGGGTGTAAAAGTAAGTGTGTGTGACGTTTAAAAGGTGCTCACACAGCTTTTCTTTTTCAACTTAAAAGCTTTTTTTATGGATTTAAATCCTGTCTAAACAAACTCTCAGGTGAATCAGGTTTTCCCGCTGATCCAGGAACTCCTGTCTGTCTTCTTGTTAGGGAACTGCCTATCTTTGCTTCTAAACCCCCGAACGTCACCACTGCAAATTCCTACAGATTACTTTAGCATGAGATGCCACTGAAGAGAAGTTTAAATCCTCAGTTAATCCTATATTAATCTTTACTGGACACCAGATGGAACAAAAGCAAACAATGCATGTTGAAAGAGCCGGGACAGATTTGTCGAAAAGCTTTTTCCACAGATTTCTGCCGAACTCTGGATTTATTCTGCAGTTTTATTCTGCTGATAATGTCACTGTGTCATGATCAGGATGAATGAGTGGATCGAGGTTAAGTGTAGATGTGTTCCCAGGTCTATAGTCTCCAAACAAACCTGGGGAAAACCTCTCTGAACCAATGCACAATTGGACTATAGCTAGATAAATATAAGACAGATGTAACATGGGGATCTTCCAACATGTGAGCTCAGAGAAAGGAGGAACTACTTTTGAAAAACCTGTAATTTATATATCTTTATCAGATAATGTCAAGATATTTAAGATACTTTATATTGGCCTTAACATCCAAGTATCAGCCGGGTTATATCCCTATAGTGTCATTTTCTCATAGACTTCTATACAAACTATATTTGTCGTAACCATTGGAGTCGATCAGAAATAAATAAGTTTAAGAAAATCAGGTTTCCTTATCGATATGCAAAGATATGTAGGCAAGACCTTCCAAATTATAATGACACCCTTACCAGTATTGGGAACAACTAACATTTGTTTTTACCACTTATTGCTTAAATTATCATATATAATCCATAATGCTTCTGAGGGGATTAACGAGCCTCGTTGACTGTTTGCTGTGTACATTTAGAGTTGACTGCGATACAAACAATGGGCATTCAGACCTTTAAAGTGTTGTAAATGCTGGCTATGTTAACTTGGAATTGTGTTCCCTCTATTTTGATTTCTTCTACTCCTCATTGAAAATAACCTTTTACATAAATAACTTTATTGGGTAATGAGTGTCACACACAGAGGTGGGAAGTAGTGGAGTACAAATACTTTGTTACTGTACTCAAGCACATTGTTCTGGTATCAGTACTTTACTCCACTACTTATGTTTCTGACGACTTTTTACTTTTACTTCTTACATTGTGAACACAAATACCTGTACTTTCTACTTCTTACATTTTGAACACAAATACCTGTACTTTCTACTTCTTACATATTCCAAACAGGCTGGTTCCTTTAGTTTGAATGTGTGTTTGGTGGCGTGATCATTATTATTTAGAGTCATTGCGTGCCTATTGATTTGAACACGATCCGTGTATCCATCATTTCCTGGTCTTCTCTAAAGAAGAGGGACCAATGAAAACGTTGTCATGTTGCCGTTGTTCAGCATGGAAACATTCATTAGCTAACAATGACATTATTGTTCTATTAATATAAAGGGAGGTCAGGTACTCTTTAAAACAGCTGCTAGTTATGGGTACTTTTTACTTAAGTACATTTAGAAGCCCTCTTTACTTTTACTTAAAGAAAAGAAGTTTAGTCAGTACTTCGACTTTTACCAGAGTATTTTTAAACACGAGAATCTGTACTTCTACTTGAGTAAAGGATGTGTGGACGTTTGCCATCTCAGGTCACATAGAAATGTTACACATGCTAACCGGGTCGTCACAGACATAATAAAGAGACAAATCGTCCCACTAATGGAGGGTCAAGGTGAATCTGTTCCTCACCTGATCGGTACCGCTCGTCTCTGGATCCAGAGGAGCGCCGGCGGTGGTACCGTGAGGACGAGGAGGGGGTGACCGGACCTCTCCTCTCCTGGCCCAGCGCGGGGTCCATTCCTGAGACAAAGAGGGGCAGATTTAACACATAATCTTCATTTAAGGTGAGATAAGATAACATACACCTTTAGAAACATTCAGGTGTTAAATCAGCAACAGGAATACGATGGAAACACAGGAGAGAACCAGCTGAGAGTTCACACAAGCATGAGTAATTACAAATACAAAACAAAGGATTTAAGTCACAGTGTAAACTAAATAACAACAACAACATCACAAATATATACGTATAAAAGTCTAAGTTCAAGTGCGAGTCCAAAGTAGGTATACAGTACATCTCCAAATCGAAAATCTATTCTAACTGAAAAACAACTTTAGCATTTTCGTATATTTCTTGGGTTTTTTCTGTATGCTTCTGTACCGTTGCTTTTTCGCATGTATTTGTAAATAAATCATTGATCCATGACAGAAGTCTCTCCCACGGAGAAAGATGAATTTGGAGGATAAACCTGCAGCTGGTCTAGAAACAACAGGAGGTTATTTATTGCAGTTTGGCTTCTGATTTAGACGTGTTACCTCCGCTGCAGCCGAGGCTGTGACTCAGAGCTCAGGGACGTTATTAAGAAGCTTTCAAAACCCTTCAGGCCTGATAGAAACAATTTCCTGCTAAATGTGTAGTCCTCAGTTTCTGAACACACAGAGGTGATGCACATAAACACCATTACTAAAGAAGACTACTTCAATCTGCATGAGAATCATCACGTTTTTAAGTTTTCTTCAGGATCAAATGATGCAGTGATAGTAGTTTGTACATCTATGGAAACACTGCACACAGGAACTGATCATTGATCATTGGGCAGACGTTGAATGGTGCCAGTTAGCCCAAATAAATAATAAAATGGGGTGAGGTTGGAGGATGTTGGAAGCAGTTTTAAAGCCCCCAAAAAAGCATGACTCAGCAGAAATCAGACATAAATATTCACACACATTTTTAAACGAATTCATTTTATATTGAAAACAAAAGGAATGATTTGACCACAATGCATTGAACATGGTAGGTACTAAGACAGCTATGAAACTGTTTCCAATATGACTTTTACAGATTAGTGTAGACTGTTTAAATAAAACCTATTCAATAAACTGAAGCACTGAACTCTAAACATCTTCAGATGAACACAATCAATAACAACAAATATATATATATAAGCTATAAGCTAAAACATGTTAAATTGATAAAACGTATATCCATAAATAACTATAAATATCTTGAATAATACAGATAATCATGACTCAAACCTGCCATGGGAAATACAGCACACTAGCAGAACCACACACTCGTACAGCTACTCGTACAGCTACACAGACACACACACACACACACCATTATACCCTGCACATTCCTTCAATCATGTTCCAATGTGTTCTTGTGCATACACACAAAACTAAATTGTTGTCGACCCCTTTACACACACACACCTAATAACACAATACTCCATTGTTCCCTATACATGCACACACACATACAGTACACATACTACACACACACACACACACACACACACGATCGATACGTCTGATGATGATAACCTCCCTGTTACTGACAGCTACGCAGCGGCTGATCTATGGGCCTCCATCTTTGCCGCCCCCCCCCCCTTCATCTGTCTTCATTACGGCTCTCAGAGAAGCGGGAAGTTGATTATTCGAGTGAACAAAGAGCGGGAGTTAACGGCAGGTCTGGGAAATTCCTCGCTCAGATGTTTCCTCCGGGGAGTCTGGATGGAGGGATGGATTCCCCAACACCAGAACCACCACTCTACTTCCTCTTTAGAAATATCTTCATCTCAATCCTTTATTCTTACTCTTATTTTGCCTGCAGACACTTTATTTTGTACTTATTTATTCACCAGTCAAAAATCAGTTAAAGAGTCTATTAATCAACTTTTACATGTTTAGGGATAATAAAGTCCATTAGTTACAGGGAGGGGGGGGGCAAGAACTGCAATGAGCCGTTTAGTGGAGAGAGTGAATGCTGCTGAATACACACACTTTACAGAGATGCTGTATGAGAAACCAATGTGAGTTTGAAAAAATGCACAGTATAAATCTATTTTAGTATACCTCAACAATGGAATTATGATCAGTGGAAATGGCCATGACACCTCTCCTTTAATGTAATATTAAATCACATTTAATTTCATCTTTATTCCACATTTTCACCTATTTTTTATTATCTTTGTATGTTTATAGAAATAATGTATTTGTATATTTATTGCACACTTTCATTACATCATTTTAACTTGACTTCTCATTTTAAAATAAATATTTGTAATTGTATTTATTTATTATTAACAACCTAATTTCCCCGTGAGATCACTTATTCATATTTGTTATTCTGATTGTGATGAACCCTTCATACGAACACACTTGACTCATACTTGCAGGTATTTTGTATTCTTTGTCACACAGATGAGGTTTTTACCACTAAAACTGATGTAGGAAGCTAAGGTTCAATTAATAAATCATCCACTTAATGACATGTTCATTTTCCAGTTTGTCTCCATCCGTCTGACACTCCTTACAACACACACTTTAAACAGGATTTCAACCAGTCGCACACACACACTGAAACATTAAAGGAAATCAATGCAGGACTCTCATTTATTCTACTGCAGGTAGAAAGAAACTAAATCCAATAAAGACCTGAGACAGATGAAGTATAACACACTAAAACCAAAAGTGTCTTAACAACCCTAAAGGGTAACACGAAACACACAGTATCCAGATGTTTCACGAAACTAAAACATGTTTTACTTTGACCTGATTTTACACTCATAATTAAAAAAGCGTACCACCATGGAAAAAAATATATTAAAACAAAATATTCAAAATAATATGTATTCAAAAGAGAAAACAGAATGACATTAAAACATAGTGTAAATATAAAATAAAATATATACACAGCACAGTATATTCAATTGTATATTCAACTCTTCATAAAAGCTAAATATTTACCAAAAAGTAATAAAATATTTAATTTTTCTAGGTGGTAAAAATACAGAATAATCAGATTTGAGATCTATATAATTAGAGAAATTCCACAAAATGTAAATGTTTTTCAAATTACTTAATGATTATAATGGGATGGGTTTAATCCTGTATTGTTGTTTTAAGTTTGAAAGATGTGGGTGAGGTGCTTTCAGTCGGACAAATTGCTCGTTATTACTGGCATTATCTGATGCAAGCTGCAGCAACATTTTTGGGATGGCATGCAGAACATGTCGCACAGAAACCAGCTGCAGTGTGTTGTCTTTCTGTCAGATAAGAATGTTAAATGACAGATTTTGCTGCCAGCTATGCAGAAGTGTCACTGATTCTGAAAACACTGAACACTGCCAATAAAAAGTTGGAGCAACGCACCAAATATGTAATCTCAATACCTACTTATGTGACCCAGGTCAGGTGAACGAGTTCACATTTTAAATGTTAAAAATATATGGAGGAACCATTTCTTCGATATTGAATATTCAAATCATATTTACCTGGGTTTTTTTAACTCCAATAAAAATATAATAAGTACATCCAACTGGTTTTAAAAAGGAAATAACTAGAAAAGTATTCACGTATGAAGGACTAACAAAAAGTAACACTACTATGTCAATTTTCTGGAGGTAATAAACCGTTTGAAGAGGTTTGAACTTCAGTTATTTCAAAATAGAAACCTTTACCGTTTACTTCCACTTCTTTGAGGTTTTAAGAAATTGTTAAAATGCAGAAAAAACGTTTTTATAAACCAAAAACAGAACAAAAAGTACAGCAAGTTCACAATATATACATTATTTATCTCCCAAATAACCAAAGTGATTGGATCTCAATGAACAGTTTGTGTTAAGCACTTTTACTTACATTTTTTTAATTTAAAGACGTACACTTCCTAAAGTATTCCAGCATCGTACAGCTGTCAAAAATCCCTGTTTCATTAACGGCAGATCTTCTCTTTTGAATACCTCCCGTCTACCTGATCCGACACACCTCGGCAGACGCTCCGTCTGAAAGCCAGAGTCCGGCGTAGAGCGGCTGAGTGAATTTAGTCTGGACTCTGTGGAGGAGGGTCCTGGTTTCAGAGACGCTGTAGAAGGACAGGACTCCTGCGTCAGGATCCAGGTAAACTCCCACTCTGGACGACCACGTGCCCGGGATGCGAGTTCTAACGTTGTCATGCCTGAACGTGCAGGTGTTTTTGTAACAATCCAACGCCCAAGACTTGTCGTTGTACCCAAACATGCTTTCAGTGAAGCTCCCTAATCTACTAATGTCTTTGTACGCGACTGCTACAAAAACTCCTGTCCCGCTCAACTCCACCTCCCAGTAACTACGACCGTCCAGACTGTCTTTACTCAGGAGCTGCCAGCAATAAACAAACCTCTCCGGATGAAGAGGATACTTCTGTTCATCACTGACGAAGGTGACCATTTTGTCGTTCCCGGATATCTTCAGATGTGTGTTGGCCGTGTTTGGATCCAGAGTTACTTGGCATACATAGTGTAAGAAGTCGGCTCTGGTGAAGGGCTCTTCTTTAGTATTTGATGTTATAACCCCAGTTACTGTCATGGAGACCTTTGCGTATTCTTCCCCAACAATCACCCGTAAGTTCACCTTGGCCTCGGACAGAGCCATTGAAACTTTCTCGAAGTACCCCACGTGACGGGCTTTGACGGTGGGCGGGTCTGTGGATTCACTGAGACTTGCCACCGTTGGGTACTTGATCAGAAAACGAGTGTGATCCTCTGTGTGTGAGAACTTCTTCAGCTCTTCGTCTTTCCTCTTCAGCTCGGCAACGTCCTGCTCCAGCTTCTCCCGAACCTTTTTGTACCACCTGACTTCGGTTTCCTGTCGAGATGTAACCTTCTCCTTTACTTCTGTGACACTTTTCTCAATGATATGCATCAGTTCTTTGTAGGTGTTCTCGTTGTTTCTCAGAGCAGCTTCAGCGTATCGATTAATGGTGTCTTCCTCCTGTTGAAACCACTTTGCGTCTTTCTCTTTGTCCTGGATCGTCTTACGGATGTTTTGCCGAGTCACCTGAAGCTCTCCCTGCCTCTCCACCCTTTCTGCTGCAGTCGAGACTTTATTGTGGCCTTTGTGAGTATCTTTCGAACAGAGATAGCAGATGCACTGCTGATCCGTACGGCAGAACAGCTTCATCACTTCTTGATGACGAGGGCAGATGTTCTCCTGGAGCTGTGCGGACGCTTCCACTAGCTTGTGTTTCTGTAAGGGGGCTACTTCAAAGTGTGGTCGGAGGTGTTCCACGCAATAAGAAACCATGCATTGCAGACAGGACTTGATAGCTTTCTCTTCACAGAAATCACAGGCCACATGTTCAGTTTGATCAGAGCTGTGATCATCATCAAAATCAGGAGAAGGAGGAGGAGCAATTGCTGGGGTTTCAATCTTCATCAGCTCCCCGACCACAAACGCCAACATGTTGTTTTTTACCACGGCAGGTCTTTGCATGAATTTCTGCCGGCACTGAGGACAGGTGTAGATCATTCTATCATCCTGAGTATCTAAGTGGTCCTTGATACACACCATGCAATAGTTGTGTCCACAGGAAAAAGTCACCGGGTCCTTCAGCAAATCCAGACAGATTGAGCAGCAGAAATTTGCTCGATCAAGATGGATCCCCTGTGCCATGTTGCTTTCCGATAAGAGCAGGTGTGTGATGACTGAATGATAAGAAGAGAACTTAAATAGCTTCACTAGAGAGGGAAGGCATCATTCCTGGAAGAGGAGTGGCTTCAAACAGGAAGGGTGTTCTCCTTTCTCGTAAAAGTTGTTAATTTACGTGTTATGGGAATAGTTGTCCCAATGCCAGGTTAATACGAGAACTTGGAATTTGTTTCATAGTATGTGGACAATCAGGTCTGTACGTGACATAGGAAATATTCAGGGAATATGTTAGATAGATTGGGATCAGGGTTGGTTTGGCTTGAATCAGAACCAGGCCCTGACAAGACATCTATGAAATGACAATGGTATTTAAATCATGCTCAACAGTCATCCAACTTTCTGCCAACCATAGACAATAGACCCAGGGTGTGCAAAACTGAAGCAAACCAACCAGTCTGTCCATGTGCTCAACAGAGGATGGGAAAGACTAGTGGAACTGTTCAATGGTATGCATTTTGGGGAAGTGCTGAGTCACAGCAGGAATCCCCCAGGTTGAGGTAATGAAGGTAGTCGGAAAAACCAAGCCAAGGTGTGATCATACTCTCCCTGAAATGCTTAAGGTTGGGGATTTTTTTTAATACGTGCATGAAGTGACAGATATGTGCCCTTTTTGTTATGTTGCACCAAGAGGAAGGCAGTTGTACATCAGGTTGCCGGACAAAAACTCTCTTTTGAACCTCAGCTTCAACGTAGGTTTCTATTTAACAAACACACCACCACTACTTACTTTTTTTCAACAATTTCAATGTTTCTTCTTCTGCAACATTTGTATTATTTCCTACAGAAGTTATTCCTAATTTTTCATGACAATGGGTCGAGAAATATACTGACAATTTGCCTCAGGCCACTTCTATCGTCAGCAAAAAGGAATACAAATAATTGGGGCACGAAGGTGATGACAGGTGTCTCAATTCAGATCCTTAGTACACTGTCAACACCTGTGGGGAATTGGTGAGTTTCTACCATATACTATAGTGTCGTCTAAAATCCCACACGGCTACTGTGGCCTCACCGGAAGTAACGATAGCTGCTGTTAGCTCGCTAGATAGCAACGATAATTTACTGTACCAAATCAGGACGAACTGCTAAAACTGTAAAATTAATTGTGGCTTTTTTATCAACACCCGTATATTGGTACATTTCCTCTACAGTAAAAAAACTTTATATGCGTAGTGCTTGTATAGTACACCGGGTAGTGACTAAAATGGCTGCTGTTGCTCGCTAGATAGCTAGCACGATTGTTTTCTGGACCAAATCAGTATGGACTGCTCATGTAAAATGAACAGTGGCTTCTTTTCACACCGTCATGTTGGTACGTTACCTAAGAAATATAAAGAAAAACCTGCATCTTTTGTAGTTGAATAGTACTGTGTTTACCGGAGCAACAGCAATCGCAGCTAGTCAGGGAACTTCTAATAAGTAGCCAAGATGGCGAGTGTTCGGAGTGAGAAGACTCAACGTTTTGACGTTATGAAGGCACATTCCAGGTACTTTTACCATAGTGGAATTGGGACACATTTATGCACTCAAAAGAGCACATACAGAAGTACACAATTTGAGACACAGCATGGGTGAACTAACCTGTCACTTTATGAACAATGTAAAACTTTTATTGAAACCACCTACAGGTGACCTTGTCGTCACTACATGTATGTTCTTTCAGTCTAAAAACGTTGTATTACCCAGTGTGTATAAATCAAAACCAACTTAAAATACTTTTCTTCTTTCTTTTCTTGGCTGCTTTTGAAAGGCCTGTGTGCCGGATCTCATGATGGCCCCTCAGAGGAAACTAAACCTAATCTATAATGTGAAACCGTGTAGATCTGGGTGACTGGGGAAATCCATTACTTTGAACGCTGTAAATGCTTTAATCAAACTGTATCAGCCTGGCGGTGCACAATCAGTGCAGATTAACAGCCCTCAGAGCACAGTGTGTGTGTGTGTGTGTGTGTGTGTGTGTGTGTGTGTGTGTGTGTGTGTGTGTGTGTGTGTGTGTGTGTGTGTGTGTGTGTGTGTACGCATGTATAGGGAACAAGGAGTATTGTGTTATTAGGTGTGTGTGTAAAGGGGTCGACAAAAATTGAGTTGTGTGTGTTGCACAAGAACACATTGGAACAGGATTGAAGGAATGTGCAGGGTATAATGTAGTGTGTGTGTGTGTGTGTGTGTGTGTGTGTGTGTGTGTGTGTGTGTGTATATGCACAGGGGGTGTGTGTGTCATCCGGTCCCCCCATAGCGAACTGGGGACGACCCCCCACTGGGCCCTGGCTGTGAATACCACACATTTTCTCCATCCCACACCCTTCATTCCTTCCCATAATGCACTTCCTGACATCCCCCCAGCATATGCACACACACACACACACACACACACACACACACACACACACACACACACACACACACACACACACACACACACACACACCACACACACACACACACACACACCACACACACACACACACACCCACACAACACACACCACACACACCACACACACACCACACACACACACACACACACACACACACACACACACACACACACACACACACACACAGTATATTCCAGTAATAGCTTCAGCTGGTCTCAGTGACGCTGCAGTCCCATCCTCAGTCTGATGAGCGTCTGACTGTGAAATGGACTTTAGGATCATTTCTGGTTTGACTCAATAACATCTATCCGAGGTGTTTTTATACCTAAGTCTTAAGTTCGTTTTGAAAACTCAACCGGACAAAAACGAAAGATAAATAAATTGGTGCTCTTGCTAATCTTGCCTTTTCAGTTAATAATAACACTCCCTGTATAAAACTAATAGATAAATACATGCAATGTGTTTGTATTATGCAATGTGTTTGTATTAGCCTAAGAAAAAGCTTCCTGGTTAAACATCACATAGGCAAAGTACCCACAGGAAATCCAGTTTTTAAGGTTTTAAAGTATTAAAAAAAAGACATTATCCAAACCCAGATGTATGAGTGACTGTTGGAGCTATAAAGGTATTATTTGCCTGGCATATACCTGAACCCAGATCATTATATATTTGGAGTATGAGTTATTTATTAAGAACTTGTTGCTCCTCAACTGGAAGAAGTCAATATGATCTAGAAGTGACGCGTTTGTAATCAGGTTGATGTTTGGCCTCAAAGTATTTTAATTGGTTTAACCTTCCATGTGACGAAGACTCAATTCTGACTGTTGTCCATTGTTTGTAGGATGCAATGCTTGTGATGTTTTTATAGCAATTCCTTCTCAATACAATGCTCTGAGTGGATAAAATGGGGAAGTAAAGTCTCATTGTACCTGGAGTTTGTGGGAAGAAAGCTCCAATCAGCTTGGACCGTTTCTTCTCATAGCCCTTCTGTGTGATATCACCTGTGAGGGGAAACAGAGAGAGGGAGATTTACTTTTCATATTCTTTCATATAAAAGCAGTATTGATTCCTGTGAAGACACAGCGCAGCATAAACCATGTCCCTGTTGTCAAATCAAGCTTTTCTGCAAAGTTGCAAAGCTAATATAAGATTTTAAAACCAAAAACAAAGCTATAAAGTGTACAGAAGAAAATGAAGGCATGAATCTGTGATAACACATGACAGAGAAACAATGAGGCTACACTCAGATGTTTATATTCCATAAAAAGCTGCAACCTAAGACATCATAACACAGTCAGAGAGAAGCTGATCACATTATGCTGAGTCATTGTTTCCACTCAACCAGGACCAGATGGGGCAGTTTGTGCACATATTTGTGTGTGCGTTCATTTGAACGTCAAAGCGCTGCAGATGCACTTATTGTCCACCTTTCTCAGAGTTTACAACACACTGAAAACCTGCTGACTGATCTCCAGAAGTGAAGCCATAAATCAGGCCGACCTGAAGCACCGTCAGCAGATTTCTACATCTGAATCCAATGACTCTTTCAGAAATGAATCCTGGCGTTTTCATCTCCGGGGGATGCCAGGCGGGAGGAGTATGTCACATTTACAAAGGTTTTAAATTAAGAAAGAGTTAGAAATGTTTGTGAAAATCAGCGTAGAGTAAATGAATGTCAACTGACAGCTGATTGACTTGTCATGAGTTTAACCTGAACTCCAAGTGAAGGAAAACAACGACTTTCTGGGTGAAATAAGCCAACAAGGGAAGAGAGCTGAAAGCGAGACTGATGCATCATGGGAATTGCAGATCAAGAGATGAGAGAAGGCATGCTCTTTCAATTTAAAAGCCAAAGACTAATACAAAAGTTAGGGTTAGGGTGTTGATCGGATCAAGGCTTCATGATATCCTCCACAACAGCTATATAAACACTACAAAACTGATTTTGACAATTTTTGCCACGTCTGAAGGTCTCTACAAAAAAAAGTGTATAATTTGGTGTTGGGGTCTGGGGAGACCCAGCAGAATTGTTTTGGGTGACTCGAGGTCAAATTTGGCCCAATCAAGATTCATCTTTGACTTTAGACGCCCCTCCCCCACCCCCTTCATACACTGTAACAATAATTTTTCGCAACATGCACCTGGTCTCCCCTCCCTCTGCCCCCCTCCCCCCACGGGAACTCCACCTTTCTCAAAGAATATGTAAACTAACACTTGAACCTGAACACACACATGCACGTGTGCAATATGTGGTGTAATGTGTTTTGGGCCATAACATTAAATTACAACAGGATTGTTCGGTTCTGAATGCATTATAAGTTAGTTATGATGTAGTTAAAACAATATTGGATGATAGTCATTTTCTTTTTGTGTTTTGGACTGAGATAAATCATGGGTCAAAATTGACCCGCGAACACCATGACCGGTAACAGCTTTCGAACACAACACAAGGGTTAAAAGCAAGGAGAATGGAAGAAACGTAGATGAGGAAGAGGAGGAGACCAAAGGAAGAGAAAGTCCATAAAGATTGAGGATGAAAGAGTAGTTGAGGCGTGCGGAAATACATATACAAAGTAAATTAAAATAGGTCATTAAAAATTCACTTTTTCTTATTCTTAACTGCTTGAGATGACTGTTAATGATGTTATCTGATTAAATGTAAATAAAAAAACATATTTGTTCTTTATATCAATTTGAGGCTGGCTGGATTGCAAAAATAAAACGTAATTATAAAAAAAAAAACAAGTGTAACAGTCATCGCCATGTGCGGCCCACCACAGGTACTATTATGAAGTCATGAAGCGCTTAATTTTCCTATCAAGTAATATCAAATCGCTAACACATTTGCTGTAGTTTTTCAATCTTTTATTTTGCAGTGTGACACATTGTGTTTTCAAAGCGAACGAATTACGTGCTCAACTCTCAAAAATGGTAGATATTCCACGTATAGATAAGTACAAATACGTTCTCAAACACTCTCAATATGCTTTTGAGATAACTGTTGTGCCAACTGTAGCTGAAACATAAGACCAGGACTCATAAACTCTGAAATAAACCAGGATATTCACAGTGACTCAGCGGATTTGTCAAACGCGGGAAAAAAAGCCGTTGACTTGACAAATCCTTCTTAAACTCACAAACATGTGACAAGCTGGCTCGGATCAAGAAACAGAGCATGGACACAGCTGTGTGTGTGTGTGTGTGTGTGTGTGTGTGTGTGTGTGTGTGTGTGTGTGTGTGTGTGTGTGTGTGTGTGTGTGTGTGTGTGTGTGTGTGTGTGTGTGTGTGTGTGTGTGTGTGTGTGTGTGTGTGTGTGAAGCGTGAATGCTAAGCACATGGCAATAATTAGCATCTCTGGTGGGGGAGCTAACTACCTGCAGAGAGGAACTGGCAAATGTTTCAGTTTGAAAAAGGGATAAACGAGGGGGGGCTGACCTTGTCTTCAACAATAACTTCTTACAGTGACATACACACACACAGACACACACACTTCATGTGATGTTATCAGGGACGTAAAGTGAAGGTGTCGCTCAGAGAGATTTCCTGTGAGATTCTGTAACAGCTGTGTGTTAACAATCTCCGTCCAATCAGAGAGTGAGACAGGCTGTCAATCAAACTGTCAATCAGTGAGACAGGAAGTCAGTGAAGCTTATGAGGACCTAGCGTACAGAAAACTACAAGATTAACTCTGTGAAGGTTTTTCTAGTTATTAAGAACCTCAAAGGATTGTTGCACCATGAACTCATCACCACCTGCACAAAATCAACATTTCAGTTTGAGTAATTCACATGAAATGACAAATACTTTTGCACACAAAGCATTTTAACTTCTGCACAATCACACGGTGTCCAAACAACACTGAGTTTGTGCGTCCAATACCAACAAACACAAGAAAATAATTCAAGTTTGGACCGGTGTGTCGTCCATTTTCCCATTTAATGAATAAAGACCGTTTTTTTTACTTTACATTCTGTCTTATCTGATTACCAGGGTATACGCAGGAATCCTGAAGTCAAATGTAAAACCTTTTAAGACCTTAAGACCCTTTCCATACATTTTAAGACCTCATCGCCACTTGGAGTTTTAACCGGTTACATTGGCGACACACTTTACCTCACATTTACTATATACAGTATTGATTGTCCTTCCTCCTTATCTTCCAACCAGTTGGACGCAGACTTGCATTTCCTCATAACGATGTTGTTTAACAACCGGCGTAAACGGAGCTTCGCGCGGTCTTCTAATTCCTGCATCATTGTGTCACATGCACTATTTCATGTCTTTTGTCTTTGTATATCTTATTGTATGATGCATTATTGGAGCAGCCTTCAGATTCTCATTGCTACAAAACGACCAGAAAATGTACGACGGTAAAACCTTTAAATCGTAAAGATAAAGACATGTCAATATAGTAAAACAAACTTAAAACAGCATCAAAGTGACTCAGTTTTAACAGCAGCCTGACGATGGCTGTTTAACCTCACTATGATCTTCCTATGAATGATTAAATACCTCACATTCATACAGACATACAGCACCACTGCTCTTAACCTCCACCTTGAAGTGAAGCATTGTGGGTAGTCCATGTGTAAATCCCTCCTTCATGCACTCACACTGCTAACTGTAGCAACAGATGATGAAATGACAACTAGAGGATGTAATAAGTCGTCAAACGGTCACTTTTTACAGCGATTTCTTTTGTCTAAATGATCATAAATCGTGTTAAAGGGCCATAAGTATGTGGACACCCCTACTGTTGGTCGTTTTGATTCACTACCCCACTTCCAAACAACCAAATTATCCATTTAAAGAAGACATGTATATTTTGAAGCATTTTCATTTATTTTAGGGTTTTTGAGGTTTTTCATTTTATACTATAATGAGCAAAAAAAAGGAATTTATTAGTGACATATTTGCATAAATAACATACCACAAAGGAAGCCCCACACACACACACACACACACACACACACACACACACACACACACACACACACACACACACACACACACACACACACACACACACACACACACACACACACACACACACACACACACACACACACACACACACACACACACACACACACACACACACACACACACACACACACACACACACACACACACTTAAGCCGAGAGGAAACGCCCAAGGATTCCCCCGAGAACACACACACCTGAAAACAAACACACACACAGCAGGTGTTTACAGTAACAACACGCTGAGTCAGGAGAGAAACTCTCTCACACACACACACACACACACACACACATCAAAAAGCTCATTTGCAGGTGCATCAGGTTTGTTTGTCTGTATACTTTAACACTTTGCGTTACAAGGTTTTAAATATCATCAGTCAGGTAATCTCTGTTTTCATTTTGATATATGTTGACTTTCCTTATTTTGTATTCTTATTATCCTTTTCCAATCTTGTTCCTGTTGCCCTACGAGGATTGGTAAAGGTTTCTCTTGTTTATTATCTTATTTCATTGTTTTCGGTTTTACCTCCACTTAGACGATTCTCAGCATGCACAGAAAGACAAAAAACTCATGTATATTAAAAATGGATGCTTGTCGAGCTGAGAAATGTGTGTTTGTGTTTGATTCCTGAGAGGAGGACATTTGAAAGTTATGACATTTACCCTGTATACCAAAGCTAAGAGGGTTTTTTGACGTCTTTTCTACTAATCTTACAGTTTCCTTTCCAAATGTAGAGACAAACGACTGAAGTAAAACACAAATGCTACCCAGACTGAGTTCACCGCCTCGTCAGAAGGTGTTAAAATAACTCCACTGGTCGTCGTAAAATCTGAGCGAGGAGCGTAACCGTTTCTCCTCATGGCACATCCCGCTCAATTATAAATGTAAGTTCAGTTTCACAGATTTACGACCCTCACGTCTGGAAAAACGGAGCTAACTTCAGCCGCAGTAAAACTTTAGAAAGTGGAAAGTGGTCGTCACAGACCGCAGGAAACGAGAGGAAACGAGCGATGGAGCTTCATCAGAGTTCATTAGAGAGACGATGTGTTCATCAGACTGAAACGTGTCGGTGAAGCTAAAACAATAATATCAGCCCTGTTTCATCATTTAACTGATTGTAATTCAATAAGACTGATAGCGCTGATGATGATACAAGTACTACTGCTTTCCCTGTCACTTTCGCCACTAATTTTGTATACAAATACTACAACTCTGGCTACTATCCCTAACAATTAATCCCAATTTGAGAAATTATTTTGTCACAGAAGCAGAAGTGTGTTCAGACATTAAAATACAAATACTTTAAATACTTTAAAAAATGGAAAAGAGAATTAACAATTACAAATAAACTGAAAAAATCAAAAATATTAAATCAAATATAAACAAAGCAATATAAAATATTCTGCATAATTAAAATAAAAAGTCATAAATACTACAGGAGAAAAACTACTAGTTTATACACTTTAGAGCAACACATGTGTACAAGTATCAAAAGTTAAAGTACTCAGTATGTAAAATGGCTTAGAGTATTGTGTATTTTTGGATAATTCCAGATGAAAAATAGGAAAATACTTAAAAAAACACTGATGATGAAATACACAAAATCCCTTTTTTTACATGTTTTGTTGCCTCTATTTGAATTCCAGCTCTTTACTGTCTGATATATATATATATTATACTGTATGTCAGTTCATTGGGTTTAAACATTTTGCCGCATTAATGTTGATTATTGTTTGCTAATCAAATCACGTCATCATAAACACAGACCAAATCTGCAAAATGATGTTTTACACACTGCTACTACTCCCACAATATATATTGCTGTTACTGTAAGTAACGCCTAGTAACTGGGATATTTTCTAAAAACAATCAGTTTGGAGCTTTTCACAATATGCCAAATATTAAAAACCACACTAAGTCCTTCCATCCATCATCGAGAAAAACAAACAGGGGGAAGCCGAAGAACTGAGCAGCATTTCTCCAATTAGGCTAATTAGATCCAGATAATCAGCTCTCTCACACACTCGCGCACACACACACACATACACACACACACACACTTTTACTCACCGAGCATAACGAACATAACAGGCATCAGGAGTAACTGACAAACTCCACTTCATGCTCCTCTCAGACGAGCCTCCGTCCTCCTCTGTGGTCCTCCCCACAGCTTAGTGTGTGAAAACACCGGTTGCTTATTCCCCATTGGCAGAAAACATACACACACACACTCTCACACACACTGTCTCGATTAGCGCGTACACACTAAGACAAGCAGCTTATTCCTCTGCAAAGAAAAAGGAATGAAGGTGACTGCTGACATTTACTGATGCTGCCTTTGTTGATGAAACACACACTCACACACACTCACACCATATTTGCAGGATTGGTTTGCAATTACATCATCATTTACTCTGTTCTTTTAGTGATGGAAGGAACTACTTTTCAGTGAAAGTGTGTGTGTGTGTGTGGGTGGGTGTGTGTGTGTGTGTGTGTGTGTGTGTGTGTGTGTGTGTGTGTGTGTGTGTGTGTGTGTGTGTTTGTGTGTGACTAGAAACCACAAGTGTGCCACCCCCCCTTCTCCCCTAAGATGGTACAGTCCAACCTGCCCAAACACGCTGCCCGGCGACATCAGCAAAACAAACAAATTGGTTTGTTAGTCGGCCGATTTCACAGAGAGGCGAGAGAGGACACACACACACACCACACACACACACACACACACACACCACACACACACACACACACCACACACACACACCCCACACACACACACACACACACACACACACACACACACACACACACACACACACACACACACACACACACACACACACACACACACACACACACACACACACACACACACACACACACAGGCTCATCTCCATATCCCCAGCCTCTGTTCCTCTGAGATGTTTAATTCCCATCCCTGCACGTTACTATGGAAATAACTGCCATCAATAATAATGTGATAATTATCAGAGAGCTAACTCAAATGTCTGTATTGATATTAAACTAATTGTAAACTAATATTGGTGCAATTATTACAATTATTGGAAGTTCAGAGGTCAATTTAAAACCTCTAACTGTGCAGTTGATGCTGTGCATGGGAATATATGGAAACTTAAAAAAAGACTGTTTCAAAGAACATGTAGGTTAATCAGAATCATGTTTATTGCCACGTATAAGAGGCCCTATTATGCTATTTATGGTTTATATATAGGTGTTGGTGCATGTCAATGGTCTGCAAAGGCTAGTTTCTGTAGCTTATTGCTTCTGAGAAATATCAATTCTACCAATATACACTAAGCAACTGATTTTATATGAACGTTTTGAAACCTGACATAGATCTCAAAGTTCCTGGTTTAGCTTGAGACGACACGATAGAGCTAAGATGAAGTAAAAGAGCGTCACAAACACAAACCAAAAATCAAACACATCTGTTTAGCAGCTGAAGTGCAGAAACATATAAGTTATATTAAATAAAACGGTTTAAAGTATTAAAAAACATGCTGAAATGTTATAAAGTATGGATTATTTTCATTTCAAGCCAATATTAAAACCACAGGAGCACACTGAAGGTTGTGTGTGTGTGTGTGTGTGTGTGTGTGTGTGTGTGTGTGTGTGTGATCCTGCAGCCGGTATACATTTGCCTACAGAAGAAGATTCCGAAAATAGAAGCAGATAACCTTTGATACTCAATACTGCTGCAGTCCAACTGTGCCAACACACACACACACACACACACACACACACACACACACACACACACACACACACACACACACACACACACACACACACACACACACACACACACACACACACACACACACACACACACACACACACACACACACACACACACACACACACACACACACACACACACACACACACACACACACAGGTATGATTGGCTTCAGTTGCATGATATCCGCCCTGAGGGCTGAAATAGTGACAGATAAACTCACACTCTTTTTTTTCCAGCTGCATCTCTTTCTCTCACCTTTACCTGCTCAACAAAACACAAAGACACGTGACCATCACTTGACCTCATATGACCGTTGACCTCCCTGGGTCAAGTAACACATACTCTACATTCCTATGTATACATGTATGATATGATATGTAAGGGCTACACATCGTTTGTTAACAGTTTTTATAAGTAAAGTCCCTGTTGTCCAGATGACAAACGACCACTCCTGACTTGACTTTCCCTCTAGGATGCTCTTTCCTCTTTTCCTATAGCCTATATAATGACAAAATCCATCATAATGCAACTGCAATGAGGAGAGAAACCGCTTTAAGGCTCTTTAGGTGAAAACAGATTAAAGATATAACATGATGTGAGCTTGCATGCCCCCCGTCACAGTAAAGATCTGATAGAGATCCCTGCAGCCCCGATGCATTCAACGCCTTCAAACAAAAGCTGCTTTGGACAGAATGGAAATGGGGGTTTTAATGCGCTGTAAGACCGCTGGGTTTACCAGAGAGAGTCTTATCAAACCCTTTGCTAAAAGCTACTTAGAGGAAACCCACAGGAGCGACCACACACACTTAAAATAGACGCACACTTCCCAAAATGCACCATGGGTGATGGGAGCCCGCATTTAGGGGAATATGATGCTGCTGTTATCTACCGAAGGAGGTAAAAGGTCGGGTTTAATTTGCTTTGTACGAGTAGGAAGTCTGCCAGGAAATCTGACGGGTTTTACGTGGGCCAAAAACTACGAAACAACAACCTTCTAACACATTTCCTAATCCCCCAGAACCAGAGAGATTATCTTTTGGTTAGTTTGGCTCCCTGCCTGGAGAAAACCTTTACAAAAATGACTTAAATTTGGCAGAAGGAGGGAGAAACAGCTAATCTACAGTATTTAGGACTCTTCAATCAAGTCAATCTTGGTTTAAGGATAAGGATTTCCCAACTCCTCATTCAACTCCCAACACTACTAAAAACCCTTAGGTAGCATGATAGTAAATAAACTCACAAAAGGGCTGCAGGATTATGTTGGTACATTTTATTAATCTGGATTATTTAACCACAGTAACAGTGAGTTTTCTTGAGGTTTAAATATCTTCTTAACTTGTAATTGAGGGTCTCTTTGCATCGGTGTGGCTCAAGCCGGAATTTTACATTTCAACAGTACTGCCAATAAAACCATTTCTTTAGATGCATAATGGATACGTGTAAACTTGAAGCTATTAAGAAGTTTTATAGACAAGCTAGAAAGTGACAGCTATAATTAGTTTTTCTAATTTTCCGTCAATTCGTCTATCTAGAGTTTTCTCTTTTAAAAAAAAAGAAAATAACTTTAGTTACTGATGTGAGGAAATGTTAATGCTACAGATACAATCATCCAAAAATCCAAAACATCTTTACAGATACTCCAAGCAAAAATCAAAACCATCTTGCAACACCTATTAAATTCCTATCTAGATTTATTACGGAAACAGCGACACCTAGTGGACAAAACTGTGAACGGCATGGCTTTTTTCAGACATGGTGAGAGGCAGTTTTATTGATCACAAAACAAAGATCTTGAGCTACTGATGCAAGGATAAGATCAACAAAAGATCTCCACAAAGCCAAAGCATCTCTACAGACTTCAGACATGAATCCAAATGTGTAAACCCTCCATTTCCCCAAAACACAATCTGCTAGTTACGATAGAAAACGACGACACCTAGTGGTCAAGACAATTAACTGCATGACCTGTTGAAGATGTGGTGATTAAATGAATCTCAAATTATACATTTCCAGTGGATTATTAAATAATGATTGATATTAACAAAGCACACTTTAAACTGTAACCCTCCATATTGCACCTAACACCTAATTAAAAAATCCTTCCTATATGTACTGCGTAAACAACAACACCTAGTGGATACACTGTGAACTGCATGGCTTTTTTGAGATTTGGCAAGTAAATTAATCTCAAAAGATAGATTTCTATAGTATTAAATAATGATCGACATTAACAATGCACACTTCAATATTTAACCCTCAATATTGCAACATCTGACACTTGAATAAAAACCTCTCCTGATAGTTACTGTATAAGGCAACAACACCTAATGGACAAACTTTGAACTGCATGACCTTTATGAGATTTGGCGAGTAAATTAATCTCAAAAGATACATTTCCAGTGGAGTATTAAATAATGATTGACGTTAACAATGCACACTTTAACCCTCCGTCTTGCAACAACTGACACCTAACCAGGAATTCCTTCTGCAAGTCACAATAAAAGACGATGACACCTAGAGGACAAAACAGTGAACTGCACGATGTTTTTTAAGCCGTGGCGATGGAATTAATCTCAAAGAGTTTTCCTTTAAACTGCAGAAAGCACATACTGACATGAGCACAAAAACAGAAGTGACTTTAAATCACAGTGACAGCAGCGATGCGTCTGGGTGTGACCATCATGTGTTGGCAGAGCTTTTTTATTTTGTTTGTCCTGGAGGTAAAAAGCTGAAACATTTCGACAGCGGAAGAGAAGAGGAAACCCGTCTGCACCACCCGAAAAACTACTGATTGTTTTGGCAGATGTGTTGAGTCGTCTGCCAGTCAGCTGATGCCCCCAGATGTGTAGAAACTGTATAAATACTGTACGACTGTAAGGCAAAAACAACATAATTTTCCATCTTAAATCAAGACTATTGAAGATTTAAAACACTAAGATGTTTTAACGCTTTTGTTTCCTAACAGTCGCTGCTAGGAGTGCATGATTTGGAAAACATGTATGTAGATAATATTCAGGATATTTCATTTTTTAATCATAACTCTTATCATGATTGATGGGTTAGGGTTAGATTCAATAATTAAATGATCATGGTGTATTCTTTTAGAGAAAATGCGTAGGATATCTTTGCAGCTCATCAATACTCCATCCATATTTAGCCCTAAACAAATACTAAGCTTTTTGCAATTTCAACATTGCCATATCTTGATACAATATAGATTAATTGTGCAGACCCAGTAGCTACTAAATCAAAAACTCATCACAAACGCCAACAGGTAGCTCTTCCACTGCACGTGCATCCCGTCTAAAAGAAAAAGCTTCCTTCTTAATTCAATTACATCCATGAGGAGAAACGGAGTAGGACAGGGTTGTCAAACTCAAGGCTTCATTTTATCCGGCCCGCAAGAGTTTGCAAAGAATATAATACGTTTATTATACAGTTACATGCCGCTTTACAGAAGCACGTTGTCCATTAACTACATTTCCCACAATGCATCTCGTTTTGTGACATGCACACTGAAGAGACTTGCAATTATTTGCCCTAGACTTCTGCTTTCAGACGTAGTTAATTATGAAGTTATTACCCTATCTGATAATAATCCAATGCAGAGCCAATAATGTAATATAATACATTAATTTATATATATTATATATGTATATGTATATAGTCGTAAAGCTACAACCGGCCCTTTGAGTGCAACCTTAATGCTGATGTGGCCCGCGATGAAATTGAGTTTGACACCCCTGGAGTAGGAGGAGGAGGAGGAAGAGGAGGAAGAAGAAGTGTTGACCCAGGCTTGGCTCTGAGTGTAGCTGACGGAGGTCTCGGGGGGCAAAGCAGCTGTTAGCAGGAAATGTACAACACACAGCAGAGAGGAAACCCTCACAAGGAGTTAGTGTTCGATCCCAGAGGAAACCCTCACATGGAGTTAGTGTTCGGTCCCAGAGGAAACCCTCACATGGAGTTAGTGTTCGATCCCAGAGGAACTCCGGCAGCAGGAAGAGGAATCAGATCGTGAACCCTCGTCTTTATTCATCGATGTATAGGTGTATAATGTGATTATCCGGGTAAGAAGTAGTGTTATAGCTGGCACGTGGCTGAACTGTACATACAACTAAGAGTTTGCACATGTATCTTACGTTGTTTGAGTGTTTCCTTATAAGTGATTCAGTTATGTCATGTTCGCTGGACGCACAATGTTTTCTAAGAGCCTTTATTAACCAACACTTTGAGCAACTAAGGAATTTAATTATTATGGAGCCAGTCTAAAAACCTCTAACCAGCCCTGATGTTGCTAAGATCATTACAACAAAAAAACAAGACACTTCAATGGAAGTAAGTCATAATAAACCGTAGATGCTTAGACCGGATCCAGAGTCTGAAAAAGGTAGCAGGAAACTGAAGGACTTGTGTCTGGACTCGTAAAGGTGTTTAATCCATCTGAGTTTCCAGATAAATACAATAACTTCTTCTGTACCTTCTGTAAGTGATTCAGTATTTAACATTCAGCATTTCACGTCATGTTAACGAATCGCAAACAAAATTCTAGGAGCCTTTATTGGCTGTAACTATGGTCTGTAATTATGGTGCCAGTCTGAGAAAGAACCAACTAAGACCTGATGTTGCTAAGGTCAGTATCGAAAAGTAAAGAGACTTGATTTGAAATTAGTAACAATGAACCATAGATACTTAGACCGCATCTAAAGCCTGAAAACTGTGATTATAAGATGTATCACTAGTCTCATAATGGCATTTTATTCCTTGAAAAGAACGTCCAGGGGTTAATAAGACTGGATCTAAAGTCTGAAAACATTAGCAAGTTCACATATTTTACTCCCAAGTCCACTTGGATCCATTTGGGAATTAGATATATGTAAAATAATACAAATACCAAGGTCCCACTGCAACAAATGTAGTATTTTAGGACCTAGCTGAGTCCTGCAAAGTACCTCAAATATAAAGACCCATCAAGACTTGAGTTCTAGGAAATAAAATAAAAGTTTTAAGCTGAATAAATTCACATCAATTATGTGACTGATCTGAGCCATTTGTTATTAACATTTTAGTACATTTGCACCATAAAAAGTGACATTAAGTAGTTCCTGTTTACGCTTTAGCCGCTGATTCAGACTCCTGGATTTCTCTTGATACGATATACAATGTCCGTAAAATTAGGATTCTAAGGCTCGATTGGAAGAAGTACGGTGCACATTTATAAGTACTTTTCTGATTTGGCATTAGAGAAAGGGCAAGTTCCAGTGATTCCAGCAAGATGTGTTTTTTACAACAAGTTGAACCAAAGTTTATGAATCAAATATCTAGACTTTGTCAGAAAACTTTAGGTGCGGAAAACCGAGACTCGTAGAAGCTTTTGTGCCTCATTTTAACAATAAACCGAACCGCATTGACTCCAGTAGTTTGTAAATGTGTGAGCTGTGAAGGCGGGCGTTGCTGCAGAAGAACACGTGTGATTGGTTAGCGTTCACTGGGTAAATAAAGCTCCAATAAGTCCAGGTTAAACCAATCATAAGCCCTTCATAAGCAGAGGGCCGTGCTAATGGTCGGGAAAACTGAGCTTTTTGAAAGATTGTTGCCAATTTCTTTCTCAATTAAATCCCTGTTTTGGTTTTACTGTAAATACTCTGCTGTGGATTGACTAGAGTGCATGTAATTCCAGCAGATTATATACTGTACAACACACACTAACACACACTAACACACACTTATTTACCCAGATGAGTACATAATCCAGCGGCTGTGTAAAACCATCACACGGTATTAGCATTTCACACCCAGATCCCAGATACCACCGGCTTTCCCGTTCTGCTCTTTTGCATAAAAAGTATCTCAGGCCAGAAATCACAGAGGCAACGCCATGCTGCACACTGCCATATGGCATTCTGGGTAATAACGTGAACTGTGTGAACTCAGTCATCAGAAGAGACTTGTTTTTGCTTCATGTTTTTGCAGTTTTACTTCGTTTAGAAGTGGGAAGTAGTTGCATCTCGACGTCACAGTTAATGTCAAGTTTTAGGTGATATTTTGAAAGCTTTTGGGATAAAAAAGCTTGAAGTGGACCTTGACCTCTTTGCTGCTCTCGGGCCAGGAATCACAGAGGCAACGCCATGCTGCTCACTGCCAAATGGCATTCTGGGTAATATGTGAACTGTAGAGACTGTTTTTTACTTCTTTTCTTTCATTTACAATTCAAGGAATTTTTGAATGGTTTGGGACACAAAAGCTTGAAGTGCCCTTGAGTTAAAATATTAGTATTTCAAAAAGGCAGAACATTTACTTTCTCACTGAAATGTGTTCCATTTTTAACCAAGATGTCTAGACATTTTTCATTAGCAAATCCCCAAGTCAGTGCTTACTTATATAACTCTATAACTCTTATTATACAAAGTGAATGTTCAGCGATTAATCTATGCAGCTGAAATAAGACATAGAGTTAGCTGTATTCATTCATCCATTTCATTTAGGCTTTTTGTTTTCAATAAAACTTTGTCTTATCTTAGCTTATGTCCAAAAAACACTGAATTTCCCATAGTGGACTTCTGAAGTATTCCTTCTTCAATACAATAGACGAACTGAAATTGTGCAATAATACAGTATAGTGCAATAGACAAGATGACTCAAGACAAAGTGTTTTTGCTGCAGCATCGACCAAACTAAAGCCATCCAACAAACTGTAACTCGTTGGCTTTTCAGAGCTCATTTCAAGCCTGAAGATGCAAAAACTGAACTTGCATTTAATTTAAATTGAAAGACAGAGCCTGAGAAAGACGACCAGTGCACCCTTCAACCCTCCAGGACCTAAAGACTATGAAGACTTCTCCCTCTGTTTCCAAGCTGCTTCCATGCTGCAGAGAGAGAGTCGGCTGCAGAGAGGAACCCTCCACCCTTCAGCCCCCGAGAGGAAATGCCAGCGTGTGCTGCTAAAACAATGTGGTTTCAATCTGAGAGCAGAGCAGGCCTCAGAAACTACCGCTCAGTCTCTGCCTCTCTCTGTGCTTCATACTAAAAACACTCAGCACAAGATCTCTGTATTCCCTTCTTCTGTTCTTGATCATCTCCATTTTTATTTCCCTTCCTTCTCACCTTCCCCACATATGTCTGTTTGCCAGCTCATAGAGTCCTGTTGTGAACGCTAAAATGTTGAGTTTTATGATAGAAATGTATAGTACGAGTCCTCAGTACATAGAAACTGCAGAATGCTAACTTGCAAAATTAGCATTATTATTATATCCTATGCAGACAATAGCTAAAAAAAATGTAGTGGTTTTGGGGGTTAGTGAGGTTGCTGAGTCCATTTCTGACTTTTTCGAGATCCAAAATGGCAGTTTTAACCCAAAAGTGTCCTTATTTGTACTCCTGGTGAGGAATTTTAGTCGATTTTGAAGTTTTAGGGGACTCTGGATCATTTGGATTGGACAGATTGCTTATCTATTTGAAAAAGATGTGTCCACAGTAGAGGTAATAATTGTCATTTTGTGCACTCTATATCCAATGGTCGCCACATGACTCATGGTAGTCAAAATCAGCCCACTGAGAGTACAAAACGCCACTTTCATACAAGAAACACTCAGCAGAAGATCAATGTTTTCCCGTCTTCTGTTTTTGATCATCTCCATTTTTATGTCCCTTCCTTCTCACCTTCCCCCCCCTGCTGTTTCAGCTCTTTATAAAGCCGCTAATGGACTCCTACACACTGCGAAGTGTGGGAACACAGAAACTCCTTTAACCTTGACGCCTCGCTGTTCACACCTCAGGGTCTCTGCCCAAATCAAACATGGCTGCAGACATGAATATTACAGATCATCGGGGAAGAAGAAAGACTCAGAGTGAGGTGCGTCAGCTGAGAGGGGAGGAAAGTGTGCAGATGATAGAACAAACACAACTGAAGGACACTTTTTCCGTCACTTCTGAGTCTGCATGTGATGAATAACTAGGCGTCTCACTGACCTTCCACAGACTTCAGAGCTTTCTCGTGAAAAAACAAGTGAACTTGGGTTTAAAAGAGTTTTATTTTCCACAACATAATGAGTGGTGGTGGCCTCCATCCTTCTTCTTTCAAAATGTAATGTGTCCATAAACAGAAATCACAATGAGAATAAAGTATATATTACCCACACCTCTACATCTCATCCTACTGTACATGCGGGAGCTACGAAAGGAAACCCTGTCAGTTCTCAGAGCAGATTGAAGCCGTGTGGCAGCAGAAGGATGGAAACCGAGGGCGTTGAAATGTGACCACAGGAACTGGGTGTGAAACAGCAGCTTTGCTCTGAGCGGGGTTTGAAAGTCGGCCAGCAGGGTGAGCTGGTGCTGAATGAGATCAAATCATATTATTTTAAAAAGGGAAGGTCAAAGGGTTAGTTCTGCAACCGGCAAAGTGTTTTTCAAACTGTTTCCAGCAATTCAAAGTAGCTAAAGGTCTAAATAATGATGCTGAGTATCCATTACTTCTTAGGTTTTTATTATTTATTTATTTCAAGAAACCGTTTTGGACGTAAACCATCATTTCTTTCAACGTAAGACTTTTTTATTTAGTTCAAGTTCTTGTTGGCAGACACAATTTGGAAAGTCCCACTCCTATCCTCCTTATATTGAATAATGTAATGAAAATAAACGATGTGTATTTTTAAAGGGCTTGGCAATGGAATAAGTTGATTATGGGAAATCAAAACAATTATTATACAAGTATTATTTGCCTATTATTGCAAAAAACTAACTATTTTCTAATACGATAAATAGCACACTGTCTCGTCTCTGTCTAGATCTGTATTTCTCCATGTCTAAGCTGCTCAAATAAACTCATCTGGAACATGTTTGGAGAAAATAAACATTTATAAAGTTGCGGTACAAAATAAATCTCCATTTCACTTCTTGTCACTTTAATTCTGCTAACAGCGAAAGCTGGACGTCCAACAGGTTACACACACACACACACACACACACACAGCTGGTGTTTAACCACCTAGTGACCCCAATCGTTCAAACTGTACAGATTGAGTTTCCACAGCATCTGTGCAGCCACATGTGTCTCTAACGTGGCTAATATGGCTAATCCCCCAACACACACACACACGCACGCACACACACACACGCACACGCACACACACACACACACACAAACACACACACACTCTGAGACCATGGGTGGTTGTTTCTGCAGTGGTGGGATCAACAAACCAGATCCCGGTTTGACCCGCTGACAGCAGAGACTCAAATTAAAGGGAATTTAAAGGCAGTTTCTGTGGAGCAACGACAGAAATAATACTTCTAATACACTCTCTGTATTTACAGTATTTCAGAATAAGTACCAGAAATGTGTTTACTTTCACGTAGGATTTAGGATTATATTAGATATACTTTATTAATCCGAATTTGGGATTTATCACAGCAAGGCTTTACATATGAAATAAAAAGACATACATATATTTATAGATTAAAATGTTGCAATTAATTACACTAAAATAAACTAGAAAAACATAATACAAAATTTAAAAAACACAGAATTGCATTAAAGACAATTAAAAAAAGAAATTTAACCAGTTGAGCCCCGAGTCTGTTTTTCAGGTTTCAGGCTCGAAAATGACATTCCCAGAACAATTGACTATATCTTCACTTCTAAAAGGGGTAAGTTAATAATCTTTTTCCTCAAAGCAATGATACACCTGTGAGCTGGATGTAGAAAAGTCAGAATCTTGCAAAACAAGTGGCATTTGACCTTTTTAGAAGAAAATAAAACACTTCTGGGGTCATTTGGGTGCATTTGACCTATCTCTGGCCCCCCCTTGGTCGATTTTGATGATTGACACCTCTTTTTAACCGTTAGAGCCAATAGAATGGAGGGGAAGTTCCTAAAATCCATCTAAACATTACCCATTGGTGAATGAGTGATGCGTAGCCAGAATGCCCAAAACCGGAAGCTGTCATACACTCTCATAGCAGCTAATATGAAATCTCCGTTATTGACATAAATATGAAGATGGATTATCAGTAATCATTTCAAAGTGACACAGACACATTGGATTAACCTATGGATTAACCTTCAGCAGCGTTTTTATCGTTTTAATGCCATTGAACACAACTTTTGATCAGAACAACAGCATAGGTAAGAATTTCTCGTAATGCTACGTGTTGCTATGTCTGTTTTTGCTTCCCCTGTCGCGAGTTCTGATCACTCAGTGATGATACTTATATGTCTGGAATCTGTTGGAATCTCAGCTTGCTAATCGATATCGTGTTTGTGCAGATACGATAAGTAATAAGGGTATTTTACCTTAAGTTCTGTGCTAATTGCGTTAGCATTTTTTCGCTCAGGGCTAATTCAGAGCCTTTGTTATTACCCTTTTGTTTCGTTTAGCTAAACATGGTTAATATTGTCTGAAAGCTGAGTTTCTTCCCGTTAAGTGAGTATGACACATTCATAGTTTATTAAATGTTAAGAAGCCCTCAGACGCAAGATGTTGCGTTTTTCCCCCGTGGGGGTTAACTGGTTGAATACAAAATAATAAAAACATTCATTTATAAAAAATGTATAAAAATGTAATATAGGAGCAACAGCAAAAATGTGCCATTCCTGCTTGAAACAACAAATCCATTACAGTTAACTCGTATTTTTTGCCATAAAACAACCACATTTCTTCCAAATCTGACCGAGAGAGACAAATTAAAAATAAAAGCAGGTATGCTGACTGCAGCTGCTCCTGGTGAACACCGTGAAGCACAATGAACTGAACTGAACTCTGTTAATGAACATATTTTTGCCTCTTTCTAAATATTTTTCTAGCAGCAGACGGACAGACCCCCCCCCCTCTCATCCTCATTTACATTTAGACGAGCACATTAAGATGCGCAAACGAGCGACTCCACCTCTGCTGCCCCTCCTCATTCGTCTCAGTTTAAAAAAAAATAAGTGCAGCTAAATGATTCGGGGATTTGGTGTGGGGAAGGGAAATGAACACTTCCAGATTCTTCCTCATCCTCCTCATCATCCTCCAGCTGCACAAACACCTCATTTCAAATGTGTGATTAAAGTTAAACAAAATGAATAAAGGGCTGATGAAGATGGAGAGATGAAACTGATGACATAAAGAAAAGTAATTGGGAGTAGGTGGATGTTTTCCGTGGGTTTTGACAGGTGATAAAAACAGGAGGATCTCGTCAAGATGTCAAAACTGATCTCCAAAAATCACGCCAAAGCCTATGTTGAAAAGAGACAATATGACAATATTGACAATATGACAATATGAAACCAACTAAACTCAGAGAGCTGAATTATGCCAATAAGCCACACAAGTGTTTGCAGAGAGGAACTCCTTTAAACTGTCAAATTGTTATTTTTTTAAAAGCAAATATGTTTTAAAATGTGTTGAAAGATTGAGAGGAAACCTTCAGTTTGTTTCCATGATGATCATATCTCATTAAAAAATTGTTATCTTCAGTGCAATGTTAGTTAAGATTACCTTACATTTTATTTCAAGAATTGAGGTAAGTGTGTTTAAGCATCAAGAGATGAGTTATCACTTGACTCCAACTCCTACATTAAATCAACAAAGATATCTGTTGTGGAGGACAGACTTTACTCACATGGCTTTATGTTTGACCCCCTCTTTAAAACATACCAAATGAAAAAATGTTGACCTTTGGAAGTAATGCACAATTGTAGTGGTGACTCGAATTGAACACAAATGTGACTACCGTGGCTTTTAGCTATTTAGCATCGATGCAGCTCGCGATACCAAATCATTACAGACGGCTCAATTAACCCGATAAAATCAACGCTAGATTTTTTCAGACACTAGTATAGTTGGAGGTTACTTAAAAAGGGATAAAGCTCATGTGTATAACTTTTCATTTGTATAATGCTGAGCAACTACAACCAATACTGGTCGCACAACGTAGCCAAGATAGCAACCGTTGAGTGTGACAAGACTCAACATTTTGACGGTTATGATCAGACACTCATCGGGAATTTGGCCATACTTTGCATTGGGACGCACTTATTCACTTAAAACAACAGATGTAAGTAGATAAAAACAGGATAAGACACTGCAAGAGAGACAAAGAATCAGAAAAGTGACGAAGACCAATCAACAGGTTGTCTTACAGTGAAAATTGTGCCTCATTTTTTGAATTTCTAAAGTGTGTCTAACCAATGCAGCTCAGTTAAATGAGTGTCCCTGCAGAGGGTCAGTCTCTGCAGACTCACACTGAGCAGATATTCCTGAGAGTTGAGTTTCATACTGTCCTCTTTAATGCCATGTATGTGGAGCATGAGGAACCAGCAGGAGGAAGAGAGGCTCACATTTCATTACGTTCTCTACAGGAGCAAACTGCCTCAGAGGCTCTGTGTGTGTGTGTGTGTGTGTGTGTGTGTGTGTGTGTGTGTGGTGTGTGTGTGTGTGTGTGTGTGTGTGTGTGTGTGTGTGTGTGTGTGTGTGTGTGTTCTCACCCTCCCTCTCTCCCGTCTCTCACACGGCAACAAAAAAAAACAATAACTGTCAAGATTTCAGGTTTCTCTAAAATGGATCTATCCCACAGGGTCGCTCCGGGCTGCTCCCACAAGCCACTGCTGCAGCGACGGATGGGGAGAAGTGCAAAGAAATAAAAAAGAAAGAGAAGAAAGGAAGATGGGGGAGTATCTGGAATACATTCGGCAGATATTCACAGTCATTGTGTTGTTTATTTTTCATGATAAATTGCTGCTATGTGCGGCTCATGTTACATTCATGCCAATAGACAATAATGAATTCAATCGAGAGGGAGGGGGCGGATGATGCAGCAGAAGATAGGACACACAAACACACACACACACACACACACAGGAGGACTCACACACCGTGACTCCCCACCTTAACAACTCGTCTCACAGCAGCTGCTTCATTTCATGCTCAGACAGAAGAGAAATCGGACAGATCGATGGAGGCAAAAATTAAAAAGAGACAGATAGAAAAGTGACCACACACACACACACAATTATTATAACTAAAGGTATATATTATCATATATTTGGTTGATGAAAGCCATCAGCTATGTTCAGCTTGTTGTACCTTTTGGTAAAATGATACTGTGTTTCTGTACGGTGATGCCAATAAAGCTTCTTTAAATTACATTTGGAGAGGGAAAGAGATGGAGAACACACACACACACGCACACACACACACACACACACCAACTGAAATCCATCAGTTTAATTTGTTCATTTATTATTGTTTATACTAGTCATTTTGTAAAAAAGGTTTTTTTCTGTTTGGTCATGCCAACAAAGCTTCTTTGAATTTGAATTTCGGAGAGAGACAGAGAGCGAGCAGCAGTGATGTGTGGTGCGTTCAACACCGCAACATGTTCCCATCTGGTCTAACAAACCCAGACGCATTCTGATGAGCTGCGGCCGCAAACTGTTTCCATCTGAGAGCTGGAGAAAGATTCCTGCTCCAAACACCCCGAGCTGCTTCATCGCCGCACTCTCAACAGGTGGTGATTCACTACACACACACACACACACACACACACACACACACACACACACACACACACACACACACACACACACACACACACACACACACACACACACACACACACACACACAACACACACACACACACACACACACACACACACACACACACACCACACACACACACACACACACACACACACACACACACACACACACACACACACAGAAACAGCTGCTGTGCCTCGTTTCTGCTTTTATACTTGCTTTTCATTGTTCAGATGAGGCGATGAATACCTCAGGTAAAGTATGCGAGAAGTTAGTGGCGCTGAAAATATGATCTTATATCAAGTTTCAGTTTAAAACCACATTCAACGATCCAATGAGTCTCTAACAGGTTTACAGTATGTGTGTTGCTGGTTCTAAAGAGTGACTTTGAGACTAAAAGAGTCCTCTCCTGCTGATGTTCAGGTGTATATCAGTATGTAGTGTCTCTACTTTAAAGAGTCCTCTCCTGCTGATGTTCAGGTGTATATCAGTATGTAGTGTCTCTCTACTTTAAAGAGTCCTCTCCTGCTGATGTTCAGGTGTATATCAGTATGTAGTGTCTCTACTTTAAAGAGTCTTCTCCTGCTGACGTTCAGGTCACTGTATATCAGTATGTAGTGTCCCTCTACTTTTCACCCTCTGTCTGAAACCAGAGCCCAGTCTGCTCTGATTGGTTAGCTGGCCGGCTCTGTTGTGATTGGTCAACCACTTAGAGATGTCCCGCCCCTTAGCCTATCACGTAAAATGTGTTGGAGCACTAACCAAGAAACTCACAGACCATTTACATGCACTAAAAACCTATATAACACACTACAGGAAAGGGAAAACCCACAAAAGCTCCTCTTTAAGTGAAACAATGATGCTGACTTTTTTGGGAAACCACAAATGGAATTTAATCTTTCAAAACAATAACATAACACATGGAATACTTAACTTCTGCAAGATATCCCAAGGAACACCTGAGAGGGGCTGTTTTCCTTCTGTTTTAAATACTCCATCATAAGTTATCAGTTAACCCTGAAGCCTTCTGACTCCTGCACATATTTCCAGATAAGTACACACTCACCACAACAGTAGTGTGTGTGTGTGTGTAACCGTTAGATGGAGGATAAGCAGGTTTATTTGTTCAGCTTGCAGGCAGACACGCCCCCGACGGCCCCCATTTACCTGATAATACAAACACTAACAACACAACACTGAGCTCTGTGATGTTGTTTACCACCGCACTGACAGTTTACTACCAGTAACACCGGTAGAGTTACTCATACCACTACTATCACCATCACTGGTAATGCTATAGATAAGGGTACATGTGTAAAATAACAAGCTTAACAATATGTACATTATCTAAATCAGAAAAATATATAATTTTCATTTAAAGAGTACCACCATAAATACATCTGCATACACCACGATTAAATACCACACGTCCTGCAATAAGTACAACTACCACTCCCTCTACTGAAACAAAAACACACACACGCTTAGACAAACACACACACTTCTGCATTAAGGTGCTGACACACACACTGTCCTCTGTCAATTGAATGGGAATGTACATTATCTAACAATAGTCTACATTTCCCACAATCCCACAGGGCGACAAAGGATTTTAAAACAACAGAGCAGCGTCTCATTTTACTTTGAAAAACTATAAAAACATTATTCGTACATCCTGCGGTTCAGACACACACACACCTTTACAGACAAAAGAGAAGTAATAAGTAGGTGATATGAGGACAAGGTGTGTGTGAAGTGGAGCAAACTTTAACCCATTGTTTCATTATTACTCACAGCTCACTGAGACAAACTGATCTGGAGTGGTGGAGGAAGTAATCAGATCATTACTAAAACCCCACTGTGAAACAAATAGTCTGCTACTAGGTGAAAGTCCTTAGAATAAAATAAAATAATGATCAATAGGATAAAACATAATAAATATGTGAGATAAAAAAGGTACAATGAGACAATAAAGGTATCTATATAAAACAAATCACATCTAACGATTCATGAGCAGGTCCTTTCTAAATGCGGATGTGTGTGTGTGTGTGTGTGTGTGTGTGTGTGTGTGTGTGTGTGTGTGTGTGTGTGTGTGTGTTCCAGCTTCAGAGGAATGAGGGTCCTTGTGTGTGTTCATGTATATGTGTGTGTTACATATGTGTGAAAACAGGATGTTGAAAAAAGACAGAAGGGAACTGAGAAGACGACCCAGTCAGGAGGCAGACATCCTGCTCACACACTCACACACAGTTAGACAAACACACACTTCTGCATCAAGGCGCTGACACACACACACATACTGACCTCAGTCTTCTGTCACTTAACTGGGAATGTAAATAGGATTTTACATTCTCTAACAATAGCCTACATTTCCCACAGGGCAACACATTATTTCGAATCAACAGAGCAGCCACTCATTTTACTTCGAAAAAATATTTTTAAAAACTGTATTCGTACATCCTGCGGTTCAGACAGTAACAACAGCTTCAAATTAACATCAACCAGAGCCTGTTTTAGATTTGGCTGGACTTCTTTCACACACACACACACACACACACACACACACACACACACACACACACACACACACACACACACACACACACACACACACACACACACACACACACACACACACACACACACACACACACACACACACACACACACACACACACACACACACACACACACACACACACACACACACGTTGTAATTGTTGGTGGATCCATCACAATGGTTATTTTCTTGCTCTATTATCAGATTTCTGCTGCTCCGGTTTCACATTTCCTTTTTAATAATGTCTTTGGGTAAGTAGACACTTTGGTGATTTTGTTCAGAGTTTGTAATCTGATATGTTTGAATGTTTGGACCTACAATAAATGTCAAAGTACAGAGTAATACAGAGTATCAAAGATCAGTCCACATTTCTTCAATAAAAGGCCAATATACCGTCAAGTTGGGAAAAGGTGATGTTTTTAGAGCATAAATGGTAATTTTTCATTGTTTTAATCTTCATATTAAACATTAAAGGTGCAGCTCGACAGATACTAAACCCTTTTTTAAGACATTTAAACTAAGAATAAGACATGTATTCAACCTTTAGGAAGCTAATGTGTTCACCTTAACTCAACACTTGGTTTCTTTAAGGGATATTTCAAGTTTTTTGTCCAAAGAATGCACACTCATTTGAATATCCAATACTCAACGGCTCTGACTTCTTCTACTATCAACCTCTGATCCCAATATTGTGTTAATATGGAAAACTGCTGATTTAAAGTATTCAGTCTGACTGCAAAGTGATGTTAAGAGTCAGCAAAACCACAAAGTCAAGGGTGAGAACAAGTGCAAACAGGCAACATGAATACAGGCGAACATGACAGAAATGTGCACTTGGTCTGCTCCTTTATCTGAAGTCTTATTGGGTTCTAGGTTTTTCTAAAATCTGCAAAATACAGTATTTTACAGCAACGAATGAGCTTTGTGGGTACTTTATGTGTTTGTAAAGCTATTCCAATTGTATTTTGGTTTGTATGTTGATTCACTTAGCTTCTATGTTTTGTGCAAAGCTAATTTCCCTTCTCTAAATGATGCTCTGGACTGCATTTCTGCTCCCATGAAACCATTTAAAATCCAGTTATTGTCCTGCAGGCTGAGCAAGCAGTTTCATAACCAGTTCTTGAAAAGCAGCCTGTTTGGCATTAGGATCTGAAACTGGACCCCGAGGGCTTTGACCCCCCCTGAGAAAAAACTTCACTCCAGGTTTTGTCGCAGGACTCGAGGGAAGTGATCTGAGTTAAAGGTACACTCAGATAAAAAAAGACTGGATCTGTCTGCATTGTACTGCTCCAGAATAATCCCTGTATTACATTACATCTCTCCATTAAACCAAATCCCTGCAGAGCTGAGACATGGGAACAGATGTGCTTGTTCTACTTGGAAGACAAATGCAAAGATGAAACCTCGCACACTAACAGCTGAAGAGTTGTGACTATAAAAGGGAAAGAAAAGTCGACTTTACTCCATTTATCTCCGTCTGTTTGTTATAAATACCTCGACACAGCAGGGGAAGCACAGGAATCCTCTGCAGCTGCAATCGCACGCTTACTAAGACTCAATGAACGTTTGTGAGCAAAGATACATGAATGGTGGACTGATAGCATAAGAGCACATGGAAAAACGAGGTGGAAATGCCCCATCAATATCAAGAAACTTCAAAGTATATTATTGCACTGATACCATGGCCATTTGTCAAAGAAAAACCAGGTTAAATCATGATCTATTGGAAGTAGGGCATTGCAATAAGTAACCCAACATCTAACAGAAGTAACAGAGCTTTTGGTTTTTGTAAAAATTATTTTAAAGACCTTTTTGTTGGTGTTTTTCTGCAATAGGTCAGTGTCTATGATGTTAAACAGCCCTACATTCTTGTTTTAAAGTACAATAAATCCCTCCTAGTATAATAGGTATATGTCTAACCAGATGTGTTAACTATTGTGCAAGTAAAATACTATGTTGACTGTAAAAAAGAAACTCTGGTTCCGACATCTCCACCTTCTTTCTCCTTCAGCTGCAGCAGCATGATACAGCAGAAAGAGATATACCTGCTGCATTATGATAAAGGGAGGGGGGTATTAGCCTTGCTAGCTGCAGTTAGCATCTAAATCTGCCGATCTAAAGCCGTCAGAAGGTTATGAAGCGGAGTGGGAAATCAATTTATGACGCCCCCGAGGCGAGGTTGCCTGCCAGCAGCCGCACTGATAAAATCACCTGAAGGTTGAACCGCCGTGCTGAGAGCGTTAGCCTTGTTAGCATAAATGGCTATAGGTTACAGATGTTCATTCCCCCATTATCCCTTCATTTGTAGGTGGTTATTATTATTAATTGAGTCACAAATAAAGCCTGGATTATCAAGTCTTTGGCTCAATCTTCAAAGTGACTTACACTGCCAAACTTTCTTTAAAAGCTGCTATATCAAAGCTACATCAAGAAGCATGTTAGCATGTAGCATGACGTGACAAAAAAAAAAAGATGAAAATTGGGATAGAACATATCGGTGTCTTTGATTTAAAAGTAAATTGTGTTGTGTGCAAGCTAAATATTAGCATTAAAGAAACCTGATACAAATAAATATCATGGGTAGTGTAGTTTTAATTCCTGTAGCTTAGCATGTAGTCTAAATGTTTGGTTATACAGTTTATTATATTATAAACATCTCAAAGTGTACGCTTTTTAGGCTAAGGAATGAACTGTTAGCTGTTATACTCTTGAATAAAAGCCGACTTTATGCCTGAAAGCTGAAATATAAGACTTTATATTTTACACTCAGATTTGAACTGTAGTCAGCGGCTTATCGAGTAACAACAGTCACCTTGGGAATGTCTACTGAATCTGATACTGAGCTAAACTGTTAGCCTAGCTTATCAGTTTTAAAGCTAAAGGGGCGACAGCAGCTTATTTCTTGGCCAGATAAGATGGAGGAGCACAGAAGTGAAGGAGGACGCCTCCTTGAACACGGCCTCCGTCACACCAGACGAGATCAGCAAAGCATTGCAGCTCTGAAGCCAATAGAGATAACAGAGAGTGGCTGAGAGGAAGACAGAATACACATCCCATCATGGACAAAAGTATGTGGACAAAGTGATGGACCTTGATCGGTTGCTCTGACAAATCCACATGCAGGTTTTTGCTGGAAACCGGACACAAGACTGCGTGGCAATATTGTGTTTGGACCTAATTATAGGGCATTACCGTTTTAGGCAAATAATCGACTAATTGGTCATTTCTGGGGGGAATTTGGGGGGTTTTCCTGACTTCATTGTCATTTTTCACAACTTGCTTTTACATTATTTTTGTGCCGATATCAGTTATAGAGATCCCTCAAGGATATTAACTTTTTGTATTAATTGACCAAAGCTTAGTGTTCATGAACAACGTTTTCCTCTAGTAAAGGACGGCTCTAGAACAATTGCAGAGAAGCAAAAGTAAAACATTACACTGACTTTAAATGGGAAGTTAAATTAAATAAAGTTCATGTTATTTAACTCCATTACCCTTTTGAACAAACACCACTTTAACAAAAATCTATCTAGTATTACTTATCTTGGAAGTTGAGGACAAGAAACCTAATTTAAACAACATTTTCTAAGTTTCAAAAAAGGCTTAAATGTTATAGTATTGTAACTATAGTTAAAAACAGAGGAAAAAAATGTTGATAATCGTAGACTATATGTCAAAGTTGAATCAGAAATGAAATCAACATTTTAACAGGAAGACCACAGGTGCTGTACATTTGAATAAAACACCCCTAATCCACTGAATGTAGTAACCATTCATTCTTGTTCAACCATGTTATTTTAGTGGCAATTCGATTAAATAACCGTGTGAAGGAGGCGTGTGGCGCAGTGGATAGAGCCTTGGTGTTGGGATCAGGGGAGCACAGGTTCAAACCCCACTGCAGTCAGCATGTCGTTGCCCCAAATTGCTCCTGTGGGGATTGCCCACAGTATTGAGTATGTAAGTCGCTTTGGATAAAAGCATCTAACAAGTAACACATGTGAGGTAATGTAATGTTCTGACATACATGTTTTTAATTGGAAATAGGTCAAATTGGACCCAAAGACAACAGCAGGGTTGGTAATAAAATGCCATAGCTTGATGTGAATCGTAACAGGAAACAGCTAAGTATAAGCGGTACTATATAGAATAAACATGCAGAGTTTAAACAGACCTCTCTCTCTCTGCGCTCGTTGTCACGTTGAGCTAATGTTGATCAAAACAGCAACAGCAGCATGAAGTGCAGCGCTGAGGGATGGAGGATAAAGCCGTAGATGGAGGAGTCATCTTTGTGGTTCCCCTCAGCAGGTGGTCCTGTGAGGGGAACGTGATGACAGATGGACCGAGGAGCGCGTGGTATTCTGATAATGCAGCGCTGCTGGGAAACACTCGCAGGAAAAACCCTCCTGCATCCCTGCCTTCATCTGAAATCATGATCCACTTATTTTAAAAAGCTTTCTGTTGCAAGGACAGGCAACAGGCCGGCTGCAATCAAAGAAAGCTGTTGTAATCGCTGGAAATTTATGGATGTTGTAACACTGACAGCCGAACCAAAGTGCAACAGATCCATGTCTAAATCACTGCAGAAACTGGGGGGATATAAGCCAGAAAATGGATGTTTTGTACTAAATATAATCATGTATAAGTGCTATGAAGTCTCACAACACCTTCCCTACAGGTCAAAACACCAATAGATGCAGAAAAAACAAAAACAACTGTTGCAATTTCTGTTCAATCATGGCTATTATAACACAGAGACGGCCAGCCAACCAATCAGAGCAGACTGGGCTCTGGTTTCAGACAGAGGGTGAAAAGAGGTGCTGCAGCACAGGCAGTATGAGAAAAATAAAGAGCTTTTTGAACATTAAAGCATGGAGACATGTCCCAGTAGAGACACTACATACTGATATACACCTGAACATCAGCAGGAGAGGACTCTTTAAAGTAGAGACACTACATACTGATATACACCTGAACATCAGCAGGAGAGGACTCTTTAAAGTAGAGACACTACATACTGATATACACCTGAACATCAGCAGGAGAGGACTCTTTAAAGTAGAGACACTACATACTGATATACACCTGAACATCAGCAGGAGAGGACTCTTTAAAGTAGAGACACTACATACTGATATACACCTGAACATCAGCAGGAGAGGACTCTTTAAAGTAGAGACACTACATACTATTATGAACCATATATATGTGCAGACCCAGCTCCACCTCTGTCTCCATAAGACTCAAACCTCCAGCCTTTTCATCTCCATCAATCTTTTATGTTGTCTGAAACACTATGGACATATTTTTAAATAAATCCTGTGTACAGACCCTCCTCTCACCCCCTCCCCCCTTTTCTTCCTGACCTCCTGTGTTTCCTCCTCCTGTCTTTCATCCTTTATTTCATCTCCAGAGTGTTTCCCCTCTCTCTGCTCCTTCGTCTGACCTCGATATCTGACAGACTGTCCACCAGATCCAGACCACACTTAGAGGAACACCACACACACACACACACACACACACACACACACACACACACACACACACAACCACACACACACACACACACACACACACACACACACACACACACACACACACACACACACACACACACACACACACACACACACACACACACACACACACACACACACACACACACACACACACACACACACACCACCACGGAAAAGCACTCAGCCACACACCCTGTTCCATTAAAGCCACAAAAACATGGAACTCCCTTTTATCCCACATCAGAGTCCCCCCAGACTTTTATAATTTCTCTTTGATGGAAAAAGGTGATATGCATCATGTGACTTTATAAATAATAAGCAGCATTTCACAAAGTGTGTCGTATGAATGCGCCTTTTCATTTTTCACTCTATGATTTATCAGATTTTTGTAGCGGTTCTAAAAACCATATTAATAAAAACAGAAAATGTTAAATTAGAAAAAAGAATGACACTAAATTAAAATATGAAAGCCTTTAAAAATGGTTCAACAAATAAACCCATGTCACATTAAACATGACCTCAGAGCTGAGGAAGTAGACACTCCTCAAATCAGGTGTTAGCTGAAATGATCTCTCACACACACACACACACACACACTCTCACAGAAGACCTTTAAGAGTTCTTATCTGCGGCTGTCACTCGGTGAATGTGTGAAGGGAGGAAACGAACGTCAAAAGTGTGCGAGGCAGGAGGGGCTGCATGTTTCTCTTTGTGTGTGTGTGTGTGTGTGTGTGTGTGTGTGTGTGTGTGTGTGTGTGTGTGTGTGTGTGTGTGTGTGTGTGTGTGTTTGTGTGTGTGTGTGTAGCCATTATAAGGGTGAAGCAGCAGCCTCTCTAATGTCATGACAAACAGATAAACACACACACACACACACACACAGACACTATCTCCACATGCTGTGTTAAAACGGTTTGGTTTACTTGACAAATTAGTCCGGATGAAATGAAAGAAATGATTCACCAGAGATAAGGTTCAGAGCATGCTTTTAAAAGAACTAAGAGATGCCTTTGTCAACATACATTTTTAATTCCTTATCACGTATTCAGAGCTGCACTAAAATCACTGGTAATGTAACTGATTGAGTTTTTGCAAAGACCGCATTTCCCATAAGCCCCCTGTACCCTTTCACTATTCGTCTGTCTTTAACTATCCGCCATCAACTGAGTCTTTTTTTTTTTGTATGTATTATAGGAGTCAAGGATATAAATGAGCATTTCTGCTAACTCTGCCACATGTACTTCTTATACTATGTGTACTATGTGTTCATTCAAGTTCCTCCTTTTTACGAGATAAACAAAACGTGTTCAGATTATTTCATCTACTGATAAATTGATTGTTTTATCTATGATTTATAAGAAAAAAGGTACAAATACCTGTTGCAATTCAGCACATATACAATCATTTGAGACAAAAATAAGCATAAAATCATGAAAATCAGCAAATTAATGAAAGTCTTGCTTGTTAATAAGTATGTATATTTACTGTTTGTGTTATTTCTCTATTTGTATTCTACTTTTTAGCTCATGTACTGTTGTTTACATGCTACTGTAACCAAACAATTCCCCAATAAGGGATCAATTAAGTAACTCCTATCTAATAAAGCAACTATTAATTGCAGCTTTTATTTGTTCCAATGCAAAACCAGCAGCCCTCTTACTTGTTTTGATCAATAACACAACATCACAGCAAGGGTCTGTTTACCGTAATACTAAGACTAATATTTTCAAATGCTGATGATATATGGATACAAATTGATATTTCTTTACCTGAGATAAAGCAGAAAGCAGCCTGTAGAAAAATCTCCACGTCTCTCTGTCCTCCAGACTGTCTGGCCTCACACTCAGACTGTGTCACCTTAAAAACGCTCCCCAGAAACACGGAGGCTGCGTCTCCATTATTCATGTGTGTGTGTGTGTGTATGTGTGTGTGTGTGTGTGTGTGTGTGTGTGTGTGTGTGTGTGTGTGTGTGTGTGTGTGAGAGAATTAAATCTGCTGCATTATTAAATGTGTGGCACAGTTACAGTAGCTGGACTCCCCTGCTGATCCAAATCTGTCACTTCACCTCGCTCTCAACTCAGGGTGACAGGGCCCTTCTGTCCACAAACACACACACACACGCTTAAACACATACTCTCACACACACTCACACATGTGCTTAAACACACCTAATGCAGGAAACGTCCCCAAGCAGAAATGTGTCGCACTGCACAAAAGAAATCATAAAGAAGTAGACACCTCTTATTTATGAGCCCATGCACACACACACACACACCTATAGTAATGCAGGAGTCACCTCTTGCTGTCATTCATGAGCACACACACTCACTCACAAATGCGACCAACACACACACAAAAACAGACAAACACACACACAGTGTTTTCTGAGTGCTGTTTCTCCTCCTGCAGGCAGACAGTCAGTGAAGTCGTTTAAAAGCTTCATAAAACTGACCTGAACTCAGTGTTTCACGTTTAAAGAGCTCTGAAGCAAACTGTACACATGAAGTATTTTATCAGACGAATACATCTTAGAGTTGTCCACAAGCAGCCAAAAACACTAAAAGTGTTGCTTCAGGTACAAGAAACATGAAATACGATCCAAGAAATACAGTTTAAAGACCTTTAAATCAGACCCTGAAACTCTGCAGAGGTTTATAAATACTGTGAGACAGGATTTGACAGGTCTGGAAAGTTAACAAGGTAACAAACATTTGAGTGCCTGCAGTTTAACCGTGCCAAGTTTCTATTTAATATAGAATTTAAAGTATCTACGTTTTGACGTCTGTTATCCAATACACTCAAAAAGACCAGAAAATGGAGAGATTACTTATTTCAATATCAATTACAACATCGAAGCAGGTGACCTTTATCTAAACGTAATTAAGGTCTGTGGTTAACACAAGCTGAAGAGATTTTTATTCTACGACTTAAAATACGTCAGTAAATACCTCACTGGAGAATTAAAAAGCGGCAGTTGCCAACAAGTGTCTAAATGAGACGAGTAAACGTCATCACGCCCAACATTAGCCGCCTTTAGCTTAGCGGTGGTGACGTGAAGTCATGTGACCGTGCTGTAGTTCCTTTATAGCCCAACATTAGCCACCTTTAGCTTAGCGATGGTGACGTGAAGTCATGTGACCGTGCTGTAGTTCCTTTATAGCCCAACATTAGCCACCTTTAGCTTAGCGATGGTGACGTGAAGTCATGTGACCGTGCTGTAGTTCCTTTATAGCCCAACATTAGCCTCCTTTAGCTTAGCGATGGTGACGTGAAGTCATGTGACCGTGCTGTAGTTCCTTTATAGCCCAACATTAGCCGCCTTTAGCTTAGCGATGGTGACGTGAAGTCATGTGACCGTGCTGTAGTTCCTTTATAGCCCAACATTAGCCACCTTTAGCTTAGCGGTGGTGACGTGAAGTCATGTGACCGTGCTGTAGTTCCTTTATAGCCTAATGTTAGAGGGAACCCTTGTGATGCTAACTTCCGGGTCGGCCTACAAAAATACGTCATCACTGCACGACTATATGATCAAGAAGTTTCTAACGCGGGAAAAAACAAGTCTTTTACTTTGACCTCTGCAGGAGAAAAGACGTTCAGTTCACTTGAGGATAGAGTTAGCAGGCTGGCAGTAACAGATCTCTGCTTCTGTTAGAGAAAGAGGTTTTTTCTTCAGCGTTGGCGTTTCCTGTGTTTAGGTTGGATCACTTTCCCCCTCACTCACTCTTTCCTCGTCTTTCCTTTCACATTCCTTCCTCTCACTATTTTAAACCCTCTTTATTCTCCCCAGAGGTGGGAGAAGTACTCAGATCTTGTACTTCAGTAAAAGTAGAAGTACTCAGATCTTGTACCTGAGTAAAAGTAGAAGTACCAGAGTGTAGGAATACTCTGTTTCAGTAAAAGTCCTGCATTCAAAATGTTCCTCAAGTGAAAGTTTTAAAGTATTATCATCAAAATATAGTTAAAGTAGCGACAGTAAAAGTAGTCATTGTGCAGATTGGTCCATTTCAGAATAATATATATGTTTTATAATGATTGATCATTAAAGTGTTCTCAAAGCTGGTAAAGGTGCAGCTAGTTTGAATGACTTTGTATACTGCAGGGTAGCTTGTGAATTTACTCCAGGTGGAACTAAAGTCTGATTTAACACTTGATTATATTTCACATCATTCATCCACATCTGTGAAGTAACTAAAGGTATTAAATACATGTAGTGGAGTAGAAAGTACACAGTAACAGAACATTTAAATACTCAAGTTAAGTACACGTACCTAAGAATTGTATTTAAGTACAGTACTTGAGTACTCTTTAAACACTTATTTCCCTCTGTATCTGCCCCCCCCCCCCCTCTCTATCCTCTCTCTCTTCAGTGTGTCCATATAAGGGCAGTGTGTTCACAGCTGAAGCTCCTGAAGGCAACACACAGCGCTTCCCAGGATTTAAGGTGGTATGCAGGTTTGATCCTTAAAAATGACTTGAGTCAGAATCAGAATCAGGTAAATCACCAAGTACAGGAATTGTATAGTGGTAACAAAGTAAGAGAAATGTAATTGTAAGTAAAATACCAAAAATAGAAGTATTATAATAACAAATTAAAAAAAATCTTTAAAAACGTTTATAAAATAGAGAAATATTTACATAATATAAATATACGATATATTTTTTAATTTAGTTAATAGTTTATGTATTCATGTTTCAAGTGAATACAGAAAATCAGTTGTGATATACATGTTATATGAATTTAAGTTTTTATTTAGAATGTTAAAAAGAACAAAAAATCTGTCCAAATGTCTTTAAGTAAAGTAATACTCAGGTTACAAATCATAATAATAATAATGCATTTTATTCATAGAGGTCTTATCTTGAAACTTAAAGACACTTTACAGAGTAAAAATTAATAGAAACAAAGTTAAAACAACACAAAACACAACATTAATTACAGATTAAAAGCCGTTCTGAAAGTTAAATCATGCGCTGATAAAGGACCGCTCAGACACGACGACACGTCTAGAAACATGAAGTCCACAGATGTTTAGATTTAGCGTCTGACATCCTAAATTTAGCTGTTCCTGTGATGATCTAAATGAATGACAGGAGTTTTTGTGGCTTTGTGGTCTCACATGCACGCCACAAAATGACAGACTCCCTGCTTCAATCAGCCTTTGTTGCATGACGCGTCTCTGCATCTATCCACGTTTCAAAAAACTGCTAAATGCCATCCTGACTGGTTTTTTTATGTATTTCCTGTGTTTTCCTATCCTCATTTGCTCTAGAAATATCGTTATTATGATTAAACTTGCAGCCACTCTTGACAAAGTTCACCTAAGGGAAATGTCCTTCTTTGATTTAATAACCTGAGTTCAGTTTCTGTTACTACAGCTCACTTGAAAATAAACTTCAGTATCTTGTTGCTGTTAATCTGAATGTAAGTGTGTGTTTAGATTATGATGAACTGAGGGAGATAAGGTTGACTGGGGAGGAAAAGAAAGACATGTCCATGGGAAACACAACGACAACACGATGGAAACACCAATCTTTTGGCATGCAAAGAGAAAGGACAGAAGAATTAAAACCCCTCATATCTTTAAGATCGCTTTTACAAGCCATAGCCCATTTGGCTAGTCTGAATCAAATGCTACGAGGTGCAGAAGTCTCTCTTATTTGACAGAAATGTGCTGGTGGATAATGTGGAAATCAACAATCTATAACTATAAAGATGTCACTTTATTTGTGGATTATATTCAGCATATTCTGTACGTTCTCTTCTGCCCTTAACCTGTTGTTTATAAGTGTCCGTCTCCACAAATACCAGCAAAAGAAGCCCTTAATCCTGCCGTTGGTTTAGTATCTGTAAATAGGTCGGACGATGTCGTCAATGCCAGACAATTGCACTAGTGTTATTTGGAAATGGTGCAAATGTACGGCATTTACAGCTGCTGAAAACAATAACCACACCTTAGTTAGATAGAAATGTACTTAATGTTAAATATTCAAGGGTTTATTACATACGATTTGAAGTAAAGCCTTTAAGCACTTGCATTCCTTACATAAAACTTGGTTAAAATGTTCAAAAGACTTGATTTCAAGGACATAATGTCCCCCAAACATGTATCTGTAGTGCCACACACACACACACACACACACACACACACACACACACACACACACACACACACACACACACACACACACACACACACACACACACACACACACACACACACACACACACACACACACACACACACACACACACACACACACACACACACACACACACACACACACACACACACACCAGAAAGAAGGAGGGGGGGGGAAATATGGTTTCCTGTGTATCAGGAGGCGCGTGTTGTTGACAGCATGCAATAAATAATGCAAGGATTTCACCACAAGCATATGTTTAGTATGCAATATGCAAGTGTGTGTGTCTGTGTGTGAAATGAGTGCCTTGAGGGTATTTCTGACATGCATCCCAACATGTACGCTATCTGCATGCTGATTGGCTGAAGGGGTTGTAACTGGAGACTTGTGTTTCTGTCTGAGGGAATCTGCTCAGGAAGTTCTCACAGTCATCCCATTATTCTGCAAACCTGAACAGTTCAATTAGAGCCGTTTAGACGATGCATCGTTCCATATCAGTTTATAAATGACAGCAGGTAGAAAAGGTGTTTAATCCAAGCTCAAGGGAACACTGGTGGATGAGGGATCTGAATGAATTAATACTTTCAATTATCACAAGCACACACAGCTAAACGATAAGCTTAAGAAACACCTTATTGTTTCAAATAAACCCAGTGGTTTCAAACTTCCTTACGTTGAAAGAAAACAATGTCTATTTGGGTTTCTTTGTTCATTTACTGATGATTTCAAGTTGTTTGAAGGTGATCTTAAAAGGATCCAGTACTACACACGATCAGAAAAAAGTCTGAAGGCCTTATTTGAGCAATCTTCTCTTTAATAATGAAATAAGGCAGTGCAATATGTTGTTGTTTTATCGTCATCGCAAAGTCAACTAAACACATCTTGAAAGACGGCAATATTTCTAGGTAGGCTACGTTAGCTAGCTAGTTTAAAGCAGATATGCAGTAACATCAGAAGGAGTCATGTGATCACGTTGTTCAAATAAGCCAATAAAATGTTAGGTAACATGCGCAGCTTTTCCTCAAGTTGCTGAATGTTTTCTAAATGCTGCATGTGTTGTCAAGTTGCTGAAGACGTTTCTTCATGCGCATGTGTTTTACAAATTTAAGTTTTTATTTTTCGATTGTTTCTGGAGCTGCAGCGGAAAGTCAATTTGCTAAATGGAAGAATGTTGGAATAAATGTCTTGTTTTTATTCAACAAGCGCTTTTTTCTATAAAAGCATTTTACTGAAAGACACAGAAATGCAGGAGTGATTAGTACCTAGTGTTTTAACAGAAGTAATACTGTTGTCATACACTTTTTTCTCGGATCATGAAGCCCATATGTAAACCAAGTTTTTACAGATGTACGTCTGATGCTTTAAGTGTGTTTTGCTGAACATTTGCTTAAAAATCATTCAAAATGCAGAGTACTAAAGGATCCGAGTACTTCTTCCATCCCTGAACATGTGAATTTACCTCCCGGTGAATTGTAAAAACTCATCAGTTCTTATCTAATTTCATTATGAGTTGCGGCCCATCCTCCTGCAGCACTGCAGTGCAAAGAGAAGCTGAACACACACAAAGATTGTAATTAAGTGGAGTGTCTGGAGGCTCTTCTCACCTGCTAAGCACTGCTGAGGCTGACCAATACTTCATTATGGCTTAAGTGAAACAGAATCGATAGCAGAGAGAAGAGCGTCTGGATCTTTCTGTCAGGCATCAATCACAGACGGAAAAACAGCTGAACAGCAAAGCTTCAGAGAGCAGAACGCTGAGAGGAGCAGACGGCACTTTTTCTGATGACATTAACATAAGAGGAGTTTCACTGCAAGATAAAAGAGACGCTGAGAGCTCAGTGTGGGAGAGATGACATCGTGAATCTCTATCAGACATCAGCAATATGGACAAACTGGAGGATATGGAAGGAGTTTGGATGGTAAAAATGGTACCTGATACTTTAAAACACCAAATATAGAGAGGAAAACAAACATGTTGGTGGTTTTATTGGGAAAGCGAGGCCAATCACAAGAATAATTGAAAACAAAGAGAAAAGGTGCCGGTAAAGTTTCATTCTCAATCAAAATAGAAACTCTTACTATTTCTATCCACTACACAGGAAAAAGGCAACAAAGTCCACCAAACTGAAGCAGGTATGTGTGTTTTATATATGAGCCCTACAGGTGTCAGAGTGGCTGAGTAAACATGCGACTCTTCAAAGAGGAGAAGAGCAAACAGAAGCCAAGCACCTGGCTCCGTTTATTTCTTTATTTGTATACTTCCACGTAGCTGCGAGTGAAAAAACAGTGAGCACAGACCTGTGAAATTACATTTTCCTCTCGAGGAAACTGGGTCACTGAAGCTGCCTTTAGTAATATGGTATGTTAGAGTATATGAAACAGAAGGATGAGAGAAAAATATGAGAGGATTAGGAGTTATATAAATGTCTGCGACCAAAACGTTCAACATTAACCAAGCATGAGGAGAGAAGACTGATGCTGGTACCCTAAACATCAGGTGTTGAATCACTGATGATACAATACTGACATAAAAGAAATGAAGAATCAGTGGAGAAAGTATTTTAAAACAGGAAGGTTCTTAAGAGTAAACTAATGTTGTAGACTGACAGAGAAGTTAGCGTTGCAAGGGCTCCTTCGACAAAAAGCCAATGGGATTTTTCCATGTGATTTTGGATTATTGCAGAACACACGTTTATGATACTCAGGCGTTTTGCTATAAAGGAACTACAGCACGGTCACATGACTTCACGTCACCACCGCTAAGCTAGCTGCTAAGGTGGCTAAAGTTGGGCTATAAAGGAACTACAGCACGGTCACATGACTTCACATCACCACCACTAAGCTAAAGGTGGCTAAGTTGGGCTATAAAGGAACTACAGCACGTCACATGACTTCACGTCACCACGCTAAGCTAGCTGAAAGGTGGCTAACGTTGGGCTATAAAGGAACTACAGCACGGTCACATGACTTCACGTCACCACCGCTAAGCTAGCTGCTAAAGGTGGCTAACGTTGGGCTATAAAGGAACTACAGCACGGTCACATGACTTCACGTCACCACCGCTAAGCTAAAGGTGGCTAACGTTGGGCTATAAAGGAACTACAGCACGGTCACATGACTTCACATCACCACCGCTAAGCTAAAGGTGGCTAACGTTGGGCTATAAAGGAACTACAGCACGGTCACATGACTTCACGTCACCACCGCTAAGCTAAAGGTGGCTAACGTTGGGCTATAAAGGAACTACAGCACGGTCACATGACTTCACGTCACCACCGCTAAGCTAAAGGCGGCTAATGTTGGGCTATAAAGGAACTACAGCACGGTCACATGACTTCACGTCACCACCGCTAAGCTAAAGGTGGCTAACGTTGGGCTATAAAGGAACTACAGCACGGTCACATGACTTCACATCACCACCGCTAAGCTAAAGGTGGCTAATGTTGGGTGTGATGACGTTTACTAGTCTTATTCAGACACTTGTTAGCAACCGCCTTCTTTGAATTCACCATGTTCAACACCTATAGAAACACAGGTAAAGTGGAGCCCAAGCGAAGGACATGAATAGAAATCCTCGCTAATTTGAAGTTTCTCTCAATGATCCTATTACATAAACAAGCAGCATCAGCACTGTGTGAATCTACAGGTGAAACCACTTCCTGCGGAAAGAAACAAAGTCCAGAGGAAGTGGAACCCTCCCTGTCTTTTATGCATACCCTCTTTGCCAATGACTCCATCTTTTCACATAGTGCTTTTAGCAATGAAAAGGCTGCAGTCCTGAATAGATTTAAGGACAATGCAAAACACAAAGATGCATTTTGCTTCCCAAAGAAGGTGCTTTATATAACTCCTGGTCCCAGTTCATGTAGGGTGGGATTACAGATTGTAGAGTTGTGCCAGGTGATCGTTGTGAGTAAAACATCCTGTTCTCATCTACTTGAGGGTTAAAAAAACTATTCAAATGCAAAAGCATGGTCAGTGAACGTAATGCAGGTTGTAAATTAAGTTTCCCTCAAAGGGCTTTTGGCAAAAACCATTTTTAACACTCTTTTTTAGAGAGGTACGGATTAATTATAAATCTGAAATTCCAAAGATTTAGTGGAACATTGAACATCATTACAGCCCTAACAGATCAAATACATATTAAAGTTGCATTAAATGAGTTGTGCGGTAAGATTTATGATCTTGTAAAGTTTCATATATTCATGAAACCATCTCTATGTCACGCAAAGATGATTAAGACTGAGGAAGCACTAGAAAGGTGTTTCTTTGACTTCATTGGCTTTTGATTTATTTGGACTAGTTAAAGAACTCTTTACTTTATTGTGTGCATGCATGAAGTTTAAAATGTTGCATTAGCCTATGATTATTGGCTTTATAGGAAGTCTGATTCTGACAGAGTTAAAAGGAAAGGTGGTTCAAAGGTGTTTGCACAGGGTTTACTGGTATCAGAGTGGTGCAACTGGCATTAAACTCGTCTCTTCTCAGCAATACATCAAATAATATCTCCACCAGACTTTAGGAAACCACTAACCAGACAAAGATTCCAAACTCCCAGGTGTAAATGAAGCCTGTACGGTTACAAGGCTGAATGAAACGGAAAACTCTTCACAGGAACGGATGCTGAACAAATCTTCATCCAGTAAAGTCTGAGAAATATCCAAAGCACTGATAATTAAAGCCAAACACCAAATTGCTCCAACAGCCGCCAAACTCACTCAGTCATGATGAGAGGAAACACAATCTAACCTCTTCACTTTCCAACGTAATGAGCTGAGTCGACACTCAAAAGGGTTTTTATGTGATGAGGTCCCAGCCACCCTTAAACCTTTCTAATCCAGATTAACGTCTGGTCAGGGTTTTTCTCCAGAGCCGTCATTCACAGTGATGGAAATCCAATTAAAACAATAGCTTCTTTCAGGCATCGAAATCTCGTCGAGAGATTCGCCTCCAAAAAGGTAGAAGTGACCTGCTGTCTTTGAAGAGTTAGATCCCCGGATAAAAAAGAACTGCTGAATTATTTTAACTGGTTTTTCTACTAATAGACTAAGGCGTTACTGGTCCCTTGTTGCATGTCTTGTATCGTATCCCTGCACTGTAGGTGAGCTTCTGTTCCTCTCTGACAACCCTGTTTTTGATATATTGACCTCCTTGTTGGAAATGATCATTGTGAACATTTATACTTGGCTTTTGGTATCAAAATGAGATGGCAAAAGATCAAAACAGACAGAAAAACTTGAGAGTTGTTACATTACATTGCATGTAATACAGTATGTACAAAATAAGCATAAAATGTCCTTTTTAAGTCATTTGATTCCAAGATAATTGTGTAGGTTTGAACAAAATGTGTTTAAAGAAGGTTTTTCAGCCAATGAACTGAAACATGAGCCCTCCAGCATCTTTCTCACTTATGTTTAGGTTGCAAAGTCAGTTTTTGAAGCTCTTAGAGGCAGGAGAAAGACTCACGACAGGCTTTAAACCGGCTTACTCGAGTCCAAAAATGGCTATCCTGCAACGGAGGAAAGATGCATTCCTTAAATACTAAAGTACACTTGGTACGATAATGCGTCTTTCCAAAGATAGCCCTGCCGAGCAGCCTCAAAGCACACTCGGATTTCATTGAAAAAACTCAGGAATGTTCCAGATTGCTGGGATTATGTAACAGAAAGAAAAATAACTATAATTTCCCTTGAATTGAAAGTCAAATAAAGCTGACATTTCTGACATGCAATGCCCAATAGTTGCACTCCGTGGTGATTTTGTGGCCCTGGAAGTGTTAGCACATCAATCACAGCAGCAACCGAGGCAGCATTAATTAAAAAATACCAATTTGAAATGAATTATCACGGCCCCAGGGTCACAGAGTAACCCATATAACGCTCACATGAGGCCACCAGAGAGGGAATGAGCACTCAGTTAATTATGATACACTGATATGCATGTTTCCTGTGGGGGGGGGGAGAAAAATCAACAAAGAGAGAAAGAAATATCCCTCAAGGTCTGAAAGCTTCACATGCTTATCTTAAATGGCCAATGATATTGTGGTGTTAGCAATAAATGCACTTATCTCTGAACCATTTCGCTCTGGTAATTCGTTTTTTAACCCTAATGTAACCATGAAATACAAGATGAATGTTTGCTAAACCTACTGTATAGATTGTGAATGAATACATTAAGGTACTTTCTGTGCATTTCATGTACATATTTAAAATAAAGCGTTCATTTAAAAACCACGGTATGGGAATGATTTTGAAAGCCCTGATATATGATAATGGTAACATTTCCATTAACTGTTGAGACCCCTGACTGATCGTGACAAACTAAATATTAAAGACACCTCACTGTAAAACGTTTTCATTAAAACGATACGGAGAAGTGTTCATTTTAAAGGGCGGTGGTGAATTATTAGTGGAAACGGGTACAATGTGTGTCGAGAGAGATGTTGCTGCTGACTTTTTTCCAAAGATTTGAGCGCCAAAAAAGATATTCCATTCACACAGCATGTTGGAAAAATGGAAAAGGGAAATGTTCTGTTATTCCAACTTTTTCAGATATAATCCTAAAATGGATAGTCCCATTTCAAACCCTGAGGTCACCCTTTATCTTAAAGTAGTCTTGATATAAAGAAGAGAAACCAACCAAACAATGTAAAGGCTCTTTAAAAATGCTCATTATCAGGTGTATATCAGTATGTAGTGTCTCTACTTTAAAGAGTCCTCTCCTGCTGATGTTCAGGTGTATATCAGTATGTAGTGTCTCTACTTTAAAGAGTCCTCTCCTGCTGATGTTCAGGTGTATATCAGTATGTAGTGTCTCTACTTTAAAGAGTCCTCAGATTGAAACTTGCTCACCTTGCAACATCATGACCACAAACAACCTATACCTCAAATAAATGAGCTTATACTGTGACGTAGTAAATGTTAATAACGTTTTCTGACAGAAGAAACTGTCTCATAATAAAGCCGAACACTCACAGTATGTATGTCACACACACACACACACACACACACACACGGCACAGTGGCCCAGTTTCTACAGACTGTGGGATCTGTAGTTCTGATCATGGGATCTGTAGTTCTCTCAGAGATGACACACAGTTCTCCTTCTGCTCACAGGCTTGTTTTTCTGAACCCGACCATGTGTGCACTGTGGAGAGGACCAGTTGTCTTTGGCATGGAGAGGGTGTGTGTGTGTGTGTGTGTGTGTGTGTGTGTGTGTGTGTGTGTGTGTGTGTGTGTGTGTGTGTGTGTGTGTGTGTGTCTCAGGTATTGGCTGTGAGTTGTGTTTCTCCCCGAGGCTTCTGGGAGAACAGAGCTCTGGGTCTGACGAGGTGCTGAGTCACATGTACTCGCATCACCAGAAACACTGTCGGTCCTGAGAAAAGTCAGGAGGTGCGTGCGTGCGTGCGTGCGTGCGTGCGTGCGTGCGTGCGTGCGTGCGTGCGTGCGTGCGTGCGTGCGTGCGTGCGTGATGTTCGAGTGTGAGGCTGCAACATTAATGAAATTGTACTTTTATCTACTCTTGACTCTGTGTAGTAGTAGTAGTAGTTATTAGTTAGAATCAGACAACAAGTGATAAACCAGTCAGATTCTAATTAATAAAGGAAATGAGGGTATCTTAAGAACACATAAACACACACACACTGCTATATCTCAATGCATTTGAAGTGTGTGTGCTGATATCAGAGGAGGAATAACTCTGCCATGTGGGATTACTGTGTCACCCTGGCACTTCTATTAATAACATAACATTTGTGCGTGCGTGCGTGCGTGCGTGCGTGCGTGCGTGCGTGCGTGCGTGCGTGCGTGCGTGCGTGCGTGCGTGCGTGCGTGCGTGCGTGCGTGCAGATATATGGTTATATGATTCTGCATACTACAACTGGGCCTCAAAGTTTGATTCAGTGATATGTGCCGATACGTCGCTCCTTACCACTCCTGCCCCTGAGCAAGGCCTTCAACTTTGATCAGGGTGTAAGAAACCGTCGGTATATTGATTTAATAATCTTAAAAATAAGTGTGTGTGTGTGTGTGTGTGTGTGTGTGTCTGTGTGTCTGTGTGTCTGTGTGTGTGTGTGTGTGTGTGTGTGTGTGTGTGTGTGTGTGATTCAGATTCTTTCCACTGGTCTGACTGCATCCTCCTGACCAACAACCGCAATGTCACACACCACACACACACACACACACACACAGGATGAAGAGCTATGTGATCTGATTCACCTCTGCTGACACTGCAAAGTCACACACTCGTGTTTAGAGAGCTGCTGCTCAGAGGGTTGCAGGTTCAAATCCCACTGCAGCACAGACAACATTGGCACCTGCTCTTGAGCAAGGCATTGACACAGGATTGAAAAAAAAAAGTTAATAATTTAGTTTTTGGGAGAAAGGGTGGGATTAAATAAGTGTAAACTTATTCCCACCCCTTTTCGGATGTGTAATTAGATCATTGGTTTATATAAAAATTTTAAGTCAATAATTTTTTTGTTTATCAATTTGATACTGATTAAGTTTGTACACTATCATAATTCTCTTGTTTCATTTAATTATTATTTTTTGTATTATTGTTTTACACGTTCGAAATAAATCAAAATTGAAAAACCTGAACAAAGTGATGGAAAGAAAGACAAAAAGACTCTAAATCCAATGTTCCCCCTCTCCACATCAATGACTTGAGTTACAGCTGCAGATCTTTTCATGCCAAAACTTCACATGATTATTCTGAATAGTGACATTTCAACATCAGCTGATCTCTAACAGAGAGCAGGGGGGGGGTTAATCACCATCTCATTCATTAATAACCGAGATAATTAGCTAAGTGTGAAGACGAGCGCTGCAGAGAGGAAGAACATGTGATATCAAAATGTGTCTATCTGCTCCTAACCAGACAGTGTGATTCTCCTCAAGACTGTAAATGTTTAGGTGGTTGATTTACAGTACACACAGTGAGGATGCAGCTGTGTGACGGGTTGCTGGTCTGAATCCCAGAGCAAGCCGTCTCTCAAACAAACGCAAATGAATAATCAACAAATCAATATAGTCATCTTTTATGTATTGGAAATAATTGAGTTTTAATGAATGTACTTTGATGGTTTTTACACCTAAAACATTTCTTTTTGATCCCCTCTTTCTACCAGGTGATCAATTAACTACATACACTCTTTAAATGTAGTACTTTCCGATACAAGCAGCCACCACTAAACTGCATAAATATTCAGTTTTGATGACCTCACACTCGACCTCTCTCAGCAGCCGCTGCGTTGTGATTGGTCTAATTGCCCATATTCACCGGGTCAACAGCTTTGACCTATCAGAGGACAGCAAGAGCCCTCGACCCCGTCAGATAATCCTCTTAAAAAGGGGTGTGTGTGTGTGTGTGTGTGTGTGTGTGTGTGTGTGTGTGTGTGTGTGTGTGTGTGTGTGTGTGTGTGTGTGTGTGTGTGTGTGTGTGTGTGTGTGCGTGCAACAACTTAATACCTTTTCAGGATTTATTAACACGGATATTCTTTTGCGTGTCTTTTTACTGCAGCGTCGTCAAAGGGGAGGATTATTCCTAAAGGTGTACGTGTCTGAAAAGCTACACAGTTTTTAAATGACTGTATTGTGTCTGCATAAAGATAAATAGAAAATGCAGATTCTTCTGTTATTATCAGAGGTACATTTCCCCCGGGTCCGTACTCAAGAACAAATTGGAGGTACTTGAGAATGTCCTTTTTATGCATGTTTTTAATTCATCTAATCTGTGTAATTCTCCACGTCTCAGAGGTGAATATTGTCCTTTTTATTCAATACATTTGCTCTAATTTCTTCTCAGATTAGTTTTTCATCCATTTCAATTCCAGTGAAAACTACGTCCATCGTGTTTCTTTTCTTTTGTCCTCTCTCTGAACTAATGTGTGTTAATGTTGAAGTAAAGCTCTTTGAATTGCCTCTGTGTCAGAAAATGTGCTTTATAAATAAACGTACCTTACGTATCTACAGATGTGTTAGTTAGTGCTAAGCAGAAGACTATAGTTTTACTTTATTATATGTAATATAAAATGTACATTATAAATATTACAAAAATATAAATGTGCACATTTGAAACATACAGGTCAATAGAGTTAGAAAATACCTCATTTTGAGTTATTTTTACACAATTAACACTTGTAGTTTCATGGCTTGTTACATAAGAATAGACCATATTTGTTAGGTGTTAGTATGAGAGTTATTAGGCCCATATTGAGCATATTAAGACCAGAACTCAGGTACAACAACTTCCTTACAACAAAGAAGCACTCATTAGAGGGTTATTGAGGAAAAACTCTCAACTAATGGCCTAGTACTTGTAGAATAAGGCATTAATAAGTGTTTTATAATGACTAATAAAGAGCCAATATACTGCTAATATGCATGTTAATTAACAACTAGTTGATGGTGAATTTGTGTACCTTAATATAAAGTGTTACCGAACGTTCTTCTTTCTGAAAAATGCATCGTCACGAAAAAAACCGGGCAGTTCTTCCAAGAAAAACTCTTGAAAAGTTGACTTTTAGGAGATATATGGTTCTCACATTACAGCAACAAAGCACAATCACAACGACGCTCTCTTAGAATATAATGCATGCTGTAAACTAAACTACCCAACAGTGTGTAAAGGAGTTGAAATGAGGGAACACTACAGCAGGAAAATGCCAATTCAGTGACGTGTTCACCAACAGATACGGAGCTTTTGAACATCAGCTCCAGTCTCACGTCACATTGTGATCAGGAGGAAGTTCCCCTGAAAGAGTCTGGATCTGTTTCAGAACAAACAAAGACCTCTGACTGAAGAGCAGTTCTGGTGAACACTCGGGACAGAAAGCTGGCGCTGATCCAGCTCTGAGGAACGAGCCGCGATTGGAAATCATCCCTAAAGGGGAAATTAAATCAAGAACTAACAAACCGTATTAGGAGGGGTAAAGAGCTCACAGTTCAACTCACAAAGTGTCTGCCTGTTGCTGCTCAGGATCTTCCTTTGAATTCAAGACGGTTGCAAGCTGCTTTTCCTTTTAAAAGACGAGTATAAACGTTGCACAAAATGTCTTGCTTTAACTGTTAGTGTTTACGTGTATTTTGGCATGCCTCGTTAAACTGCTGTGACTAATCTGCCAAAGTGGGATCAATTAGGTCAATCAAATCTAATTTAAGGTCATTTTGCAACCTCCTGCAAGCCATCTCCTACAATAGCTTGTTCTCAATTCAAGTGAAATGGCATAAAACAACTCAAACGAGAAAGAAGATGAATAAAAAGAGACACATTGAGGGCTGATTTTACTAATAATACGTTTTCTTTGCAATCACTTTCTGAATGAATAAAACCAACGCTCTGCTTGTTATTCTGCAGAGAAACCTCGAGTCGCCCGGAGCAACCGTCTGAGAGGCGTTTTGAGTCGGAGCATGAACTCAAAAGCCTTAAATATAAATGAAGTACAAGCAGTTTCACGTCCAATCCAAGAGCTGTGTGTTTACGTCCGCTGTCTTAAATAAGTCAACAGAAACAACTCTGAACACGTAAAGCAGAAAGTCGAACATCAACAACAACAACAAGAAAGTCCAAGTGGGATTTATTAAAGATGAAATGTTTTTTAACACAGTGCAGCTGATTTGAATTATAATATTTGTTCATGTGGTAAAGTGTAATCACAGAGTAGATACGCTGCTTGTTAATAAACAGTAATATAATATAATAAACGCAAACTAATGTGTTTTTCCCACTTCCTCCACCAATAAAACACATTTGCCTTTGTTTGTTTGCATGAATACAAAACTGGGTATTGCTCGGCAGAGCTTGATATCCAAATATATACATTAAAGTGGAGCTATCATGCTATATTGGAAACATGTATTGTAGGGCCATA